>JARHVA010001323.1:3192500-3575000 GCA_037957365.1 Torreya grandis | reverse complement strand
AGGAAAAATAGTGAAGAAGTCGATAACTATGAAGGATGAAGATTGAGAGGTTCTTGATAGAAAAGCACTAAGAATAATATGGTTATGCCTGGTAGCATTGGTGGCCTTCAATATTTTAAAAAAAAAGACAATAATGGATGTGTAAAAGTATTTATTATGAAGCATTTATTTAATCTGTAAATATCATAAGGTGGATCTGTTATTGATCATTTAAAAAATTTCACATGGTCACAAATCAATTAAGCTCTATAAGAGTAAATTTTGATGATGAGGTTAGGGATATTTTGATTCTATGCTCATTACCAGAAAGCTAGAATGGCTCAGTCATGGATGTGAGTAATTCTATTTCTAGTTTAAACACTTTAAAGATTGATGATGTTATTAGTGTCATTCTTAGTGAGGAAATGCAATGAAAAAGCATAGGTTAGACATCAGATAATGATTTGACTATGGAGAATAGGGGAAGATAAAAGGATAAAGAAAAGGGCTTAAAGAATCATGGTAAGTCTAAGAAGTCTAGATCCAAATTTAGAGGAATGTTGGTGTGCTATATTTGTGGGAAGAAAGGACACTTGAAGAAAGATTGTTAGTTTCAAAAAGGAAAATAAGGAGATGGACAACAAGATAAAAATAAAGAAGCAAATGTAACAGGTGATATGTTACAAGATGCTTTAATCCTTTCTTTAGATAATATTAATGATTCTTGGGTGTTAGATTCAGGGGCTTCATTTCATGCTAAGAAATATTTTAAAGTCTATGTTCAAGATGATTTTAGATAGGTTTATTTGGGTGATGGTGAACCCTATAAAATTGTAGGAAAGGGTAAGATATAGATAAAATTATAGAATATAAATAAATAGTTTCTAAAAGAGGTGAGGCATGTCCCTAAGTTGATAAGAAATATAATTTTAGTAAGGTAGTTGGGAAGTGAGGGCTACACAGTTACATTTACAAAAAATTCATGGAAGGTCACTAAAAGATCACTGGTAATATAAAAAGGAGAGAAGGTAGGTATATTATATTTATCTAATGGTAATGTTGACTCTTATATTGTTTTAGCTTCTACAGAGGTGGATACAAAATTATGGCACCATAGACTTAGGCACATGAGTGAGAAGGGGATGAAATTTCTCCACTAAAAGAATTTGTTACCATATTTGAAGAAGGTGGATTTAGCATTTGTGAGTACTATGCGTATGGAAAATAGAAGAGAGTCATATTTCTCAGAGTTGGGAAGATAACAAAGGATGAAACGTTAGATCTTATGCATACAAATGTATGGGGATCATCTCAGGTTCATCCCTTGGTGGATCTTATTATGTTACTTTTATGGATGATGCAACTAGAAAAACTTAGGTTTATTACATACAATTTTTTTTTATTTTTTTGATACTTTTAAGAAATGGAAATATTTGGTTGATAATGAGATAGGAAATAAGTTAAAGTGTCTCAGATCAGATAATGGAGGTAAATATTACAACAAGGAATTTGATAATTATTTTTCATCCCATGGGATTCATAGAGAGAATATGGTTCCAAGAACACCATAAAAAAATGGTGTGTCAAAAAGGATGAACAAGATAATCATGAAACATGCAAGGAGCATGAGATTACATGCAGAGTTGCCCTTATAGTTTTGGGTAGATGTTATGGATACTGTTATTTATTTAATAAATAGAGGGCCTTCAAGTCCTTTGGATGGTGGCATTCTATAAGAAGCATGGATAGGTAAAAAGGTATATTATGCCTTTTTAAATAATTTCAATTGTGAAGTATTTGTCCATATTGATAAAGAAAATAGAACCAAGCTAGAAACAAAATCCAAAAAATGTACTTTTATTGGATATGGAGTTAATTATTTTGGTTACCATTTATGGTATTTTGAAAATTGAAAAATCATTAGGAGTAGAGATTTAATCTTTAATGAGAAGGTAATGTAAATAGATCAATTGCATAGAAAGAAACAAGAAAATTCAAATACTAAATATACAGTACTTGATGAAATCACTAGAAATGAAATTCCAAAAGTGCTAAAAAATTAGAATATACAAAAAATACAAGTACCTCAAACTCATAAAATTGTAGTTAGAATATCTACCAGAGTAAGTAGACTCCTTGAACAATACTATCCTTCACTTTATTATTTATTATTGATTGATGGTGGTGAGCCAGAAAGCTATGAAGAAGAAATACAGGTAGAAAGTAGAAATAAGTGGGAACAAGGCATGAAAGATGAGATGGAATCCTTGGTACATAATCAAACATGGGATTTGGTTTAGTTTCTTGCAAGTAAAAGAGCATTGCAGAATAAATGGGTTTATAGGTTTAAAGAAGAAGATGGAGGTAAAAAGAGGTACAAGGCTAAACTTGTTGCAAAGGGGTTTACACAAAATAAATGTATTGATTTTGATGAAATATTTTCTCTAACTATAAAAATAACTTCCATAAAAATTGTTTTAAGTTTGGTAGCATTAGAAGATTTGCACCTTGAATAGTTAAATGTGAAGACTACTTTCCTTCATGGTGATTTGGAGTAAGAAATATATATGGAGCAGCCACAAGGATACAAAGTAAAAGGTAAGGAGAAAATGGTGTATAGGTTGAAGAAGAGTTTGTATGGTTTAAAACAAGCTCTAAGGTAATGGTATTTAAAATTTGACATGTTTATGATAGAACAAGGTTATAATAGATGTCATTCTGACCACTATGTCTATTTTAAGAGATTATATAATGGCAACTATATTATCTTGTTATTATATGTAGATGACATGCTTGTTTTAGTGTCTAACATGCAGGATATAAAAGATCTCAAAATAAAATTAGAAAATTCATTTGTAATGAAGGATTTGGGTGATACAAAGAAAATCCTTGGTATGAGAATAACAAGAGACAAGAAAAATAGAAAATTGACACTGTCTCAAGAAAATTACATCAAGAAGGTGTTAGTCAGGTTCAATATCCAAGATGTAAAACCTGTAAGTACACCTTTGGTAGGGTACTTCAAATTAAGCAAAGAACAATGTTCTAAAATATAGGAAGAAATCAATTACATATATAAATTTTTATATGCTTCAAAAGTTATAAGTTTAATGTATTCTATGGTGTGGATGAGACTAGATATCACTCATGTTATTGGAGTTGTCAACAAGTTTATGATTAATCTAGGACAAGAGCATTGGGATATAGTCAAGTGGATTCTTAGGTACTTGAGAAGAACCACTAATAGATGATTGTGTTATGAAGGTTTAGATGTTACCTTACAAAGATATGTTGATGCAGACATGACAAAAGATTTAGATGGTAGGAGGAGCACCACAAGGCATGTTTTCACTATTGGTGATACAATAGTTAGTTGGATTTAAAAATTATATAAGATAGTTGATTTGTTAACTATAGAGGTAGAATATGTTACATCTATAATTACTATAAAGGAGATGATATGGATGCAATGGTTCATGGAAGAGTTAAGGCATAATTAGGAAGATTTTAGGTTGTACAGTAATAGTAAGAGTGTAATTCATTTAACAAAGAACTTATCATTTCAATCAAGAACCAAACATATACAACTCAAGTATCACTTCATTCATTCAATTTTGGAGGATGGTTAACTGAAATTGGAAAAGATCCATATAAGTTAGAATCTTACAGATATGCTAAAAAAAGTCACAAAAGAGAAGTTGGAGAGTTGTTCATCTTCAATAAGTCTTCAGGGATAACAAGGAAGATGAGAAACATGCCAAGGTTAAAGTTCAAATAAAATTTCAAGGAAAATTTGTAGTGGTGGAGTTACAACAATCAATCTCCAAGTGGGAGATTTTTTAATGGTGGAGCCTGATCTTATTATAATGCCTAGTTCCTAACAGGGGGTGTCAAGATGCAAAGCCTTCCACCCACTATGGTCTCCATTTTGGTCTAGGGGGAAGTGACCTACTTAGAATCCCCTCCTAGTGGGGGTTTTGGGGGAGCACCCTTAAATAATTTTTTTTATTAAAAATACATTGTAAAATATTTTAAATTCATAGTAAATCTAGACTATTCACTATTAGGTTACAGATCTAAGGGTAGAAATTATGTTTGTGTATTTTTCCCCTAATATGTAACCCTTTTTTGATATGAAAGCATTGTAATTTATGGTGGCACACTATATGTGGGTGAAGAGGAGATTGTAGGGGATGTATTTTAGATTTTATCCCTTCATTTTTTTGGACTAAATAAAGAGATCTGGATGTTTATGTGTGGATGTATCCCATATTGGGTGAACCATGTTAAATCTATGTCTATCTTGTATTATGTTTTATACATTTTAATTATATCTTTGTTTCATTAATATTGCTATATGTTCTATATTCCTAACACAAGATGTCTCTAGTTGATTTTTAAAGCTTTGTTGCATGTCCATTTCCTTTTAAAAGATCTAAAAAGTGATGCAAAACTCTATGTAACAACCCCGCCAGGGTCTAACTAGAAATACATGATTTTTTTTATTAAACACATATGCTATAATTAGATTACACCATGAGAATATAATAAGAGATCATAAAAAATAATATAATCATGATACCAGTAAATAAAACATATTTCATCCTATATCACTAATCTCTAATATCATGAGAACACAACATAATACAACTATAGAATGTAATTACATTAACTCAACCATGGCTCATGTAAGTCTAAAACTACTATTGACAATGTATAATAAATAAGTAATTACAACTCTTCATGATAATATTTCAATAATAAGTACAATAAAATATAATGTACATATAAGATACATGGCTCCCCAGAGCATAGTTCTCGACCTTAGTATCTTTGGCAATCTTAAGTGTTATCTCAAAAGTAATATTGTTTTTGGGAGGGAAAGAATCATTCAAGTGATTTTTCACATCAAACATGGACCAAGGATCCAATCACTAATACCATAAGGGAATGACCCTCCCTTCATGGATGATTATATAGTGACAGTGCAAGAATCTAGAGAGACAAGCTAGTACTCGAGTTGTAATATTTATAAAACTAAACATGTGATGTATCATAAAAAACCCATTTTATTGCAAGATATCGCACAAAAATGTAAATCATACTCATAAAATGACAATGTTTCACTAAATATACTTTGGCCGAAGTTTTCAAGAATAATAAATAATAGTGATCTATAGATCAATCAAAATTCATACACACCACTTGATTAGATTACCTTCATCTAGCATTGTGATGCTAGAAAGCTAGTGAAGTCCATCTTACTCTTTACTCAATATCAATAATGTGATATTGATCAACATAATATAACCAAAATATTCATATAATTTACATCCTAATATTAATCATATCACATAACATTCTAAGCATAGACTAATCTAACAACATACATTTATTCTCTCAAATATATGAATGAATCTCACATTATTTTCTATCCCATACTAGATATAATAAGCAACACATTCAAATTTTACCACTTGAGTATAATATATATTAGGATTCACACTCTATTTTCCATAATTAGATATAATATAATACTTTCTACTATCTACCATAAAACATGATATTCATATAAATATCCAATACACATACATTTAGTCTAACAATATGAATGAATATAGACATATTAATTACAGTTTATACCACCTAGGTATAACACATATTTAGGCTATAATTTAAAAATGAAAACACTCTATGACATCCCATAATATCATAGATCATTGTACATAAGAACACTATTCAATCATGGACATCCGGTCTCACAGATTTCAAGAATCAAAAGTCCACAAATCTTAAATAATAGGCAAGCTAGTATAGTTTATACCAAATGGGTATATACCATGTTTAAAATACATACTATCAATCATAAGAAACATAAATTTTAGGCACACATCACTATTTACTAATATATGCTATATATATCTAAACACTTGTACATTTTAATCTACTCACAATATGTATCGTTCACCAGTTTTCATTACTGTAAGTATATATAAAAATAATCTATCATGTTATAAATGAAGTGTTAGATAACTCACAACCAAGTTATACCATAATATTTTAAATAACTTAATTTTTTTTCTAGAGACTTCTTTCTTATGGTTATAGTTTCAGTCCTTTGGACACTTTAAGTCTCAATATAACAACCCATTTAGCTACAAGCTTAGGCATATAATGCAATACACCTAAATATGTAATATTCTCATATGGTTGTTTAAGTCCATAAATACATATGTTTCTTATATATGAATAAATATAAAACATAATATGTACCATATATAGACATATAAATGATATATAAATACTATATCAATGGATAACTATATTCCTAAGTCAAGGACTCCATGTGATTGTAACAATCATTATCCATCTTGATCACGAAATATATTGACAATTTTATAAGGTAAGGGATTCAATAAACTAATTCTCCTTCATAGTTTTTATCCCTATCTAAATATATTCCCAAATATTCTACACCTTATGATAACCCATATGACCATAGTCAGGTGTTCTTAAGCATATCTACTAATTACCACAACTAGTAGTATAAATCAATGGAATCATAAGATTTTGTTTAACTAACTAGTTATATTTTAATATTCAAAAGTCCATAAACTTAGTTATATTTTGTAGGAACATGATTCTATATTGAAATGTGAGATAAGGAGTTTATATTTACATTGACATAGTTCCACAACTCTCGAGTCTCATAACCAAATGTGGTTATATTTATGAATAACTTAGAGGTATACAATCTGAGATACCCAATGTACATTAAACTCTTAAAATGAATCCTAAATACTCAAATATATTTATTTACTTTATACATTAACATGTTTCACAATATAAATGACATCACTAACATTTATGATTCTCGATTAAATACTCGGTCAATATAACCTTATTGATAGGTTATAACTAAACATAATAATATTTTTTTAATATTAAGGAATAAGTAATTATATTAATGGAAAATAATAGCTTTAATATGAATAACCATTACCATTCTAACAAGTAGGATAGATAAGATAGTTTCAGTTAATTCTTTTCATAAATTCTGTTCATATAAGCATAGATAAGATATATTGTAAGTATAGCATAATATACTTGATTTACTTGATCAAGACTTAAAGTCAATAGTATTACTTGTTATAATCTCCTATCAACCTCTATGTTACACCATAACATGGTGTATTCTTTAACCTAGAATATAGAATTTTGATATACCTAAAATTATAGAATAACATAGCATAATGCACAACTACATAAATACTTCCTCTAACTTAAATATTCACATAATTATTTTGAAAATGTCATTTCATATTTTATTATCATTGAGATTATACATTATTAAAAGCCATCAAGGTATATAGATTACCTTAATATATTGATATTATTGCATCAACTAATATCCCTTTACTAAATACTTTTTAATAAACCACAATATACTTTATATAATTTATCCAAGTATATGTGATATAATTTGGAGTGTAACCCAACTAGTAAATTTCCACATACACACACACACACACACACAACACACATACCAAGTTGTTGGACACAACTCATCTATATATATTCTTGCTTCCCTTTTTAATTCACTAGACTTATCAAATGTACCTCATAGTAATATATTCTGATCTAATTTATGGGTGATCAGAATGTAATAAATAATAGAGATTATCATTATATTATATATCAATTAATATATTAATATATACATAAGAATATATTTGGATGTTAATCACTATAATAATAATGAAAGAAGACATATATCGCATATTTGTTGAGGTATATTGCTACCCTATTGCACCCACTTCATAGCTTAAATACTATAATAACACAACCCAATGTATATACAAGGTGAAGTGTGACATGAGGTCAAATAAATAAATACACTTAAATTTACTTCATTGTATAGGTGTTACTTATCATAATCATTGCACTATAAGTATTCTTCTCTATATATACCACTGAGTATAAATCGCTATAGTATGATAAGTTTCAAAATAATATGCATTAAGCTATGCCTTGGTATATTAAATTGTTTTTTATATACATATAAATTATAAATGCATAATCTAAGATTATATACTAAATCTTCCTATATATTTTATTTAAATCACAATGTATACTTTCTTATCAAGTTACTTATTATATTCTGTAGATTTATTTAAGTATTTCATTTACCAATTAATTCCATGATAAACATACACACATACTAGATCATTTAATAATGCAAACTTTGTCATGTACAAATAAATTTATAAATTCAATAACACGGCCTACCTAGCAGCCCGTAGTTGATCTCTGTACTTGTATTTGCTTCTTCTCCTACCAAATGCCTCTTCTATGAATCCTTTGTGCTACCCTTCCTCTTTTAATTAGTTTCCCTTCCTCTTGTGCTATGGCCCCTTCTTTTTCTTTTTTAACACTTCTTCTCCCTCATTTCTTTCCTAATCTATGATATAAAAGGTGTAGTATTTTTAATTATTTTAATATTTTTCTCTTTTGATTTTGTTTTTTTCTTTGATTTTGTTATTTTTAATGTATTTCTTTCTTTAGTTTTTCTAAAATTTAGCCTTTTCTCTTTAATTTATTTTTTATTTTTTAATTTTTTAATTCTTTTCCCTTTTTCCCTCTAAATTGGAAATTTCTAATTTTTATTTATTAATTATAAAAATATGTAATTTTCTTTATTTAATTAGCATCCTCTATTACCATAGAAATTTAATGATAATTTCATAAATTACCAATCCAAATTTAATTTAACTAAGTAAATCATATTTCTACTTAGAATTTAATGATCACACACGTTAATTACGCAAAACAAATTTCATAAACTATGTAACCTATACTTAACAGATCATGAAAAATAACTATCTAAAATGATTATTAATAAACACACTATGTTACCCATTTAATTATGCATTATAACATGTGCTAACTATTGTTGTGTGTGCAAGGTTCTAGCTAGTTTCTCTATCATCCTCCAACATCTCCATCTACGTCACCCTCTTTGATGACGCTCTCCCTCCATCACACTCTGAGGGATGAGTTCTCCTATACCAAACTCACAACAAGTAGGTAGTTAGACCATATCACCATGATATACATACATCATAAAATATAACTGGAATAACACATCAACATGTTCATAATGTAAACACATACACTAAAACTAACTCATAGCAATGCAACATGTAACATAAGCAATGCCCTACTATCCCATAAAAATATATATCTCAAAGCTCAGTAAAATATATCCAAATTAAATGTGTCAACTATACAAAATAATAGATAATCAATTAGTTTGCTTAGAGAGGAATCGAGATGTAACTAATTCACCATGTTATGATGTATTTTGGACTCAACACCAATTAGGAAGTGTTGCTTCCAAGATGTTTATCTAAGGCATATTTTTTAGTGGCTATTATTTAATGTTTTTTATATATATATTAAAATGTTTATTGTATCTTTTATATATAAAATTCTAATTAGTATTTTCCCCATGGTGTTTTCCATTCACTTTTACATGATTATAAACTCATTACTCAGGTTTTAAACCATTTTTTGGATAACATCCAATTCTACTTTTATAGAATAAGAATCATTACCTTGTCTAGTATAAATATTAATTAGTATCAAAGATTGGCTTTGATTTTTTTGATTAGATATAGACACAAGATTATTCATAAATATAAGGTGTTGGTTAGGTGAAGCATGGGCCAAAGTTAATTGGGTATATACTTGGTTATGATGTTAAGTGGTAACATTATAATTAACATTCAGAATGGGGTTAAAATATGGAAAGCTAAGACTAATATTAGGTGGATCCAAGGTTTTTAATTAGGGGTTCAACTTTAGGTCAATGTTAATAGCCTCAACATAGGCTAGTAGTTGTGTAGTAATATTAAGTGCTCTGTGGAGAAAAATAGTTGTCATAAAATCCAAAGCATTATTATACATTTCAAGGGTTAATGTCTCATTAGGTTTATAGTAGTGTTAACTTGATTATACATATTTTATAATATTACATTAAAGGATTTTATTGGTTCATTGGGCTCTCTCCTCATGCTTGAAAATTATTGGTATATGACACTTGGGATAGTGATCTATCAAATTGTGCCAAGAAAGTATCTTGACACTAGGTCAAGGAGGTAATTGAATTCTTTTGTATATTAAGAAACTAGTCATAAGTAACATCTTACAAGTTAAAAGGAAAAATTAAGCATTCTATATCCTCATGGTTACATTTAGTATCCTTAAAGTAGTGTTGAAAGCCTTTATATGTTATTCAATAGTCCTACCTCCTAAGAGAGAAAAGTTAAGATGATATTTTCAAGGTTTATAAGAAATCATCCATGTCTCTAGGGATAACAATAGTAAAACTAGATAGTTAGGCTAGGGCCATCATACATGAAGGAAGACAAGCCCTTATAAATTGGAATAAGATTAGGCCTAGATCCTTTTCAAACAAATCTATCTAACCTAATTTTTCTATGGATCTAGAAGGGTGGGAATAACAAGCCAATATTAGAGGTGGACTTTATTAGTCTTATGGATGTACCCAGTACAACTCAAGTGATCTATTAAAGAAATTAAAATGTGGTCCTCCTAGCACCAAATTAGTTCCTATCAATGTAGGTGTTATATATACCAATGATCCTTACAATGTATCCTGTAAAATTTTAGGATCAGTGAAAAGATTCATTCCAAGGCACAAGTTGTAGGGCATTTGGTTTTGTAAACAACTCGGTAGTGGAATAAATTTAAGTGGAATAGTTTTTTACCTTAGATGGTTTGAATATGATGTGAGTTTATACATATTTGAGATGGATAAATGGATGGTGAATCTAACTTAAGGTGGGTAGGATCAAAAGAAAACTCAAAAAGAAGAAAGGGTATGGTAAACAAGAAGTTTTGTGAGTCAAATTTAGATGAAACCCTTCTAAATTGGATCTTAAACTATGATTTGGACAAGTAATTAGAAAACCAATGATTGTTACAAGTTACTACTAACATATAAGACAAACAAACATAGTTAAGAGTCCACGAAAAATACAATAAAATTTAGTGCACATAATTAAATTTTGTTGGATTTTTTAAGATTATAATTACACATCTACAAAGGGAGATTGTGATTATTAAACATAAATAATTCAAATTAGCTACTACATAATATGAATAATTGTACTAAAATAACACTTATACATAACTCAAAGACTAAAATACTAGAATAATGAAACTTCTCCTATGAATCAAGATATGAATAATGTCAAAGTAAAATCAATCTTCACAATCTAGTTTAGATTGATAAATAAAGAGAACTATTTATAAAGGCCTTGACTGGGAGATCATTCATTGATAAATCAAAAGGTACTCACACAAACATGTTCATTTACAAGGACAAGCCTTAGGTACCACCTTTTTTATTAACCATCAAAATATTTGGTAAGAATGTGCATAATTACTTGGTTGACTCAAGTGCCTCAGCTGATGTGATGCCCACAATTATATGCAAGAAACTAGGTTTAACCCTAGATAAATACAAAATAGTGGTCATTTAATTAGATAAATCATATATGCCATGTATCAAGGAGTTGAAAAATGCACACATTCAACTTATCTTGATGCCACATGTACAAAAATACATAGGCATTCTAGTCATTGACATTATTAAAGCCTACAAATTACTATTGAGTTGTGGTTGGTTGAAGATGTTGAATGTATATATGGAAATATAATTTTAACACATGTAGTTACTTTGGAAAGGAGTATATAATCAGATCTGAGTAGATTGAGAACCAAAGATAAAGTAACTAATCATCAAATATAATTCCAAGAATGAAAAGGTTGACTTTGAATATTCACATGTAGGTGTTTACACAAATACACAAAACACAAACCTCATGAATAAGAATTTAAAGGCCCTTCACATTTATGGAATCTACACTTCAATGGTCCTAGATCAAATCAAGGTTCTAGCATTGGTATATCTTTGATCGATCCATATGGGAAATAATATCTAGCCACATATATGATATAATTACCTTGTACCAATAATTGAGATGAATATGAAGCTTTGATTCTAGGCTTACAATTCACACTGAAACACAATGTTAAATAGTTACAAATATTTAGTAATTTAGAGCTAGTTGTCAACCAAATTAGAAACAAATATCAATGTAAACTTTCTTACTTGAAGAAGTATAAACATAAGGCATGGGATCTGATTGAATCCTTCAAAAAATAAAATATTGGAGATGTTCAAAGAGAATAAAATTAGATGGTAGGTTTATTAATATCTTCATCTACCAACCTAGCACCACTCTAGGAATCTAAAATGTAGAAGTTTTATATGGAGTTAGTTCCTTTCCCTTCTATCCTAGACAATGTGGATAATCTCCAAGTATTTTATGATGATCAATAAATCATACACTTTATTAACATTTTTATATAATGCATGAAATATATAAAATAATATGTAAGACATATATCTAGATGAGTTTCTAATAGAAAATCATATAAATAAATGAAGATAGTGACACAATGATTTAACATGGAAAAACCTTAAGAGGTAAAAACCCACAAAGATGATTTTCATATAATTGAAAAAAACTACACCCTAATACAAATCCTTTTTACTTATCACTTCACATTAGCTTTCATAGAACCTTTGTAAAATATTTTCCACATGCTAATATCAAATTCATTGAGTTCACATCAAGTTTCTCAAATTACCAAGTGTATTTTATAATAGGGTTGAAACCCTATTTATAATGTGGATAAAGTGAGGTGATCATTGCAACCAATGGGTCTAACCATCCCATGAATCATTTAATTTAATTGATAAATATTAAAAAAAATGTTTTATTATTTATTTATGAGGTTTCCACTTTGTTTTAAGAAATAATAAATCATTAGTATTTAATTATACACCAAAATATGCTAAGGGTCTAAACTAGTCCACTTGGACATTAAATGTTCTAACATTCTCCCTTAATTCTAAGTGGGGATAAATGTCATAATCACCTTAATGCATGAATAATAATATGTACACAATTCAAGGATTTAAAAATATTCATCATGCCAAACATCACATTTTGAAACAAAATGAATTATAATCTATAAGCTACTATAAAGTAAGTCTAGGCTAGCATGATCGTGAGACTATATCTCATAGTTTATCATTAAAAATCATCTAATATTATTTTGATCCTTTTATAACATAAAGACATACATGAAAATATGATTTTAAATATTGGGATATAAAATTAAAATGTCTACACTAAGTTTACTCAAATCACATAACTTCCACATGAAGTTTACAATCCTTTACAATGAGAAGAAGAAGGAACACATAGCCATTAGGAAGTGGAATTGTCAAGCACAACCCCCTCAATGGTAATTTGGAAAGGTCCAAAATTGCATTAAACTGATAAAACTTGGTAGCATAAAGTGGGTTTGTGAAGATATCTACCACTTATTTACTTGTAAGACAAAACTACAAATCAATATCACCATTGATGACTTTTTCTCAAATAAAATACACTTGAACTTCAATATATTTAGTTCATTGGTGTTGCACTAGATTTTTTACCAAAGATATACAAATTTGGTTATTAAACATCCAAATAAAGCTTTTTTAACAACCTTCATAGCCACATGACTTCTTTAGTAGCTTCCATAACACTTATATACTCTACTTTTGTAGAATATATAGATACACTAGGTTGATTTTTGTTGATCCAAGTGATAACACATGCATCAAATTTAAACATATATCTAGAAGTAGATTTGTGATCTATAGTATCACCAACATGTTTAAATAATAATAACCATACAATAAATATAAATGAAGACATGTTTATTTGTAGTAAAATAAATTTTAAATAATAAATTCTCTTTTAAGGCAAACCAGTTCACTACTTTGATTACTAAGTTAGTTACACACACACACACACACACACACACACACACACACACACACACCATATTGTGTAATCATTATTGGGAATCTCCAATATTGATAAGATTGGTACCTAAATATCATGTGATGCACATACAACAATTTAATTTAGCGAAATATTAGATATCAAAAGAAAAAGTTTACAAGTTTTAATATGATTTTTGCCATTTTCCAATGATATATAATTTGATCTAAATGAATTTTGAGGTATGTAACCTCTGATATATTAAATATGGATAATTTTAGCATGAAATAAAATCATCCAATCAAACAAATATGAGACTCAAACAAATAATTTCAGACATTTATGACCAAAAATGCTGAGTAAATTAAATGATAAGGAGAAAATTAAGAATATAAACTTCATCTACACTTTGCATTTCATAACATATATTATTATCAAATTAAGAATCTAATCATGTTAGCATGAAATTTAGCCACTTTATCAAAAGGAAACATCTTAATAATTGAAATACAAAATATCCTCTCTTACTGAGCATGATATTCTTACCAAATGTAATAACTAAACAAGATCATCTTATCAAATGAAACATGATGTTATGTATATAATATAGTTCAATGATAAATCATTTAATTGAAAATAATCATAAATGTAATAATTTTGAAAATAATATAATGTCTATTTATATTTGATTTGATTTATTATCTAAGAACAACATATATAATACAATATAAGTGTAATTAAAAAATTTTAGGAATCAAACTTAATAATTCTACTAACAAATACTATTGTAGTTGAGACACTATCAATTTAGCTAGTATATTTAAAGTAATAGCCAAACTATAATAATTTCAAGTGAGATGCCATGAGCATACATGTATTTTAGTATAGAAAAAATGCAAATAATTCTACTAACAAATACTATTGTAGTTGAGACACTATCAATTTAGCTAGTATCTTTAAAGTAATAGCCAAACTATAATAATGTAAAGTGAGATGACATGAGCATACATGTATTTTAGTATATAAAAAATGCAAATATTTATTAGTGATACTATTTAGAATATGTGTAGAAGTGTCCATGGCTTTGGCCCATAAGAATTGAGAAATATTTATAGAATGCATCATTAATCTAGCTATTTCAATAATGGTTCAATTTTTCTTTTCACCAATACCATTTTGCTATGGGGAATATAGAGTTGTTAATTCCTCTTGACTACAAAAACTAATGAAAAAATAATTAAATTATTTACAAATATATTCACTACCATTGTCATATTTTTATGAAAGAGGTTAGTATATTTCTTACCACGTAAGCATCCCTCACAAGTTTCATTATGAGAAGAGATATTAAAAAGACCAACAACAATATTATGAGAATACATAGCATTTAAACTTATAAAATTAACACGTCCTAATATTTCATGCCATAATTGAGATTTATTTCTACCATGTGATGAAAGATAACATAAAACATGTATAAACCATTATACTGAATTCCTTTGGTAATCAAAATATAAAATTTTATAAAAATATTTACAAATTATGTTTTTCCTTTCTTAGTATCTTCTACAAATGAATTATCATAAATAAATATTTTTAGAAATATTTTGAGTGTCAAATAAAATATGAGAAAAGTAAGTCATATGATGCAATACATCATTATCTAAACACCATTCATTTTCATTATAAGTAAAAAAGGTAATTTACCAAGCAATAATGTCAATATTATGATCTTGATTATGCTTTTGATTCTTCTAATGGTTCTAGTTATATTTATTCTCTTTTTTATTTTTATAGGTTTTATTATTATCTCTATCTTTTGTTTAATAACAAATTTCTATTCTATGACCAATTTAACCACACAGATTACAATTCCCATTAAACTTAGGTTTATGATTCTTATTGTTAGATTTATTATTCCCATTTTTATCATTACAAAAACTAGAGTTATGTTTCTGGTTTCTATTGTTCTCAAAAATAGGGTTAAGAGTGAGAAGTGCCTAAGTGGCATTCTCTTTAGAATAAAAATTAGACATCACTTACTCTTCTTGAATCAGAAGTGAATATAGAGTAGTAAGGTCAATGATATCTTGTTTTATTTGGTATTTTGAATTTATATTTGAAATAAAATTATGAAACTTTTTATGAATATTAAGCTGAATAATGAAATGCAAAATCTTATCTCGAATAATATTATAGTCACATCCATCTAACTGAGCTTTAATATTCTTAATTTTAGCAAGAAATTTAAAAAAAAATTCATCACCTTTCATATGTGTAGTAAGTAATTCAAAGATCAACTTAATAATATTAGATAGAAAAGTGACATCATGCATAGACTCAAGGAGTTTTCAAGCATCACTAGGACAACCCAAATTTCCAATATGAAATAGGAAATCATACTTAATACTTTACAAGATAATCAACATGGCTTCTTGTGATTTATGTTGAAATGCATTTGAAAGCTCAAGTGTAACATGTTGTCTTGATGGGGGTTTTTAGTCTCAGTGATAATGTTCCATAGATTTTAGGTCATAAATTATGGTTTAATGTATATTTTCCATATATTATAGTTTGATCTATTAAATATTTGAGATTTACTATTGACTATTTTGACCACAAGTCAAAATATGTCAACCCCTTATAGTTTAAAAAATGATATAGGGGTCCACTATGGTTTTATAATATGTACCATGGTCTTATAAAGTCATTCATTGTGTTTATAGCCTTGGTCATATTCATTTTTAGTCCTTATTCTTATGTCATCTAGGGGTCATATTTGGGCCATTTAATATACTTGTATAGTTCACCATAGAATACAAGTGTTTCAAGATGTTTCTCAACATCTCCCATTTTAGATTCTTGTCAGATATGGAATTCATAACTAAAAACTTGTAGGTGCTACACAAAAAACAATAAAATAGTTGAAAAGAGGCAATTTTTAGTTGTATGACTTGTGCATAAGATTTGACATGTGTGTAAGGATTCAGAGTGATACTTCAGGTAACATTAACATATTTATATGCTTGATCAACTTTGAATATCTAAAAAATGGTATAAAACCATTCTACTTCTCCATCGCTCTACTTTGTAAGAAAGAATGGTAAATCAGTCTTTGCATGGTAAAACCAAGAGGAGATGAGTCAAGTCAAATTATTCTGAGGGATGATATTACTCTTTATCTAATTAAAATTCATGGTGATAGTAATAATATTGGATTTTTTTCTTTATTAACCATTGCTTAGAGTGATAGTGACTTATTTTTTCATACACATTCCCATACCCTTCGATTTTCTCCTATATTTGGATTGGTCTGTATAAACTAGTTATTGAAAGTGATTCTAAGGAATGTGATATTATTAATCACATGGTTATTTTTTTGGTATGTGTGGTGTGAAGGAGTTGAAATTATCACTCTCATCTTGCTAGGGGGACTCCATTTCTAGTTGATAGATAATTTCATCAGTTATAGAAGTTTATCTGTATGTGTTGATCTTAAGAGAATGGTAATGCAAGGTGATGTATTATTTATAATTAATTATTTCAAAGTTATCATTTTATCCCAATGAGGTTTTGTCTCAAATTCATTTATTGATGGAGTGAATAGTCAGGAATCAAACACAACCAGGCTTCCTAGAAACATTCACCTACAGGTAGGTAAAAGGAGTTTTTAACAGTCATGATGATGGGATATGAATACTCCAAGGTGTTGAAATCACTCTTAGAGTGTGAATAATTAATTTTAGATATCCAAATGTTTTAATATTGATTTTGATAACCAATTCTTAACATACTACCTCGAGTGTTGCATGTGCACCTACAGGAAACTTCCATAAAGGACTGAGCATATTTGGATAAAGGTGTTGGAGCTTATCTAAGAATTATTAAGGTATAAGAGTCATGGATAATATCATTGAGGTAGTGGAAAATAAATCAATCCATTAGGTAAACTTGAGAGCCATGTCCACAATTAAGAAAGTTTCTAAAGGGACACTTTACCTTAAACTTTCTAAAACAAGGATTTTGTCTTACATTTGATCCTTCCATAGTAGGGTGACATGAGGTATAATCAAGTCTAAATGTATCCATAATATAACCCAAACACATGAAAATTACTTGAAATTATAAATGGATATTTGGTTAAGAGAGAGTGATGTAAGAGGGATTCCAACTCAAGTAATCTTTCACTATAGATTTTTAGTGTCATCTACAATACTTAGAAGCCTAAGTGACCCTATAATGTAAAAATGACATGATAGTTGCATAATTCATGATAAAGTGGCCCAATTTGGTTTAAAATAGACATAATAACCTAAAAAAATATCAAATAAAGTGAATTCCAAGGTTGAGATGAAAATCATCACCTACAGGTCTCATGACCTCTAAATTGGCATCTACAGTTAGTCTACAGACCATAGTATGTTGATAGTGAGGCATAATGAGTAAACCCTATAGATATGGCTATTCATATAGGTTAAAATAAAATTATTGATAAGGATTAATTATTTAATTTATATATATATATATTTTAATTCATAGTAACACCTACATGATCCCCTCCTACTCTCAAAATGTCACCTACAACTAGTTGTAGATTCGTAGTATATTGGAGATAGATAATTTGGATGTTGGCTTAGCCCTAAGGCATTATGTGAACATGATCAAGAGTGAGATGATATTTATGGATTTATTAAGGAATTAAGACATGAATATTAGTGCTTAAAACACATATATTCACCTATAATAAATTCATCCTCTTAAGGTAAATGCACCTATACTCTAGTTTACAGACTAGACCTAGTCAAATGAAAAGCGTGTGTTGAGAAGGTTAGCATAAAAATTGATGGTGGAATACATTAATAAAATTATAAAAATTGTAGTAACACATTTAATATGTTCTTTGAAATAGGGAAAAAAGAAAATTTTACAACCTATCACTCAACATAAGTTTTAAGACCCTACATAGTCACTCGTCCCATAAGTCTATCTAAGAGATTTGACATGTTGATCACCCTAAAAAACTAATATAACCTTGAAATTTGGTATAAAATGTCCTTATGACCTATTATATCCTTAAATATATTCAAGCTAGTATGATAAATAGGGGATATTCTATCTATTTTGTCTTAGATAGAGGGCACTCATAGAGAGGCAAGATCACAAACAGAGGTAGGCAAGTGATAAGGGGATCATATGTAAAGCATTGAAACAATATAAGGTGATGTGAAATGATTTTTAGGACATGAAAAATGTATATGAGACTATGTATTCAGCATAAATGTTTAGTGGTAGACTAAACATGCAAAAACATAGTCAGGCCTATTAGGCCTATGGCTAGGACTAGGCCCTACAGGGGTTTGAGTTCACTTTCAAGGCAATATGAAACTTAAAATTCATTTTAAAAACTTTATGGGAAGGCATGAGACTATTTGGATCTGTTAGTATACAAAGAACAACCACAAGGGGGTCATTTTTGGCTCAAACACATTATAAGGTGCTTATAATGTAAAGGAGAAGCTCAATAGGCCAACTTGAGACAATCACACCTATATGGATTGGTTTCATGTTGAACTAAGGAGTTTGGGAAATTTTATGAGGGTCGTAAGATTAAACTTTATGGAATATTTTGGGATGTTAGACATTCATATTGTAGGAATAATCCTTAAGAGTCTAAACCCTCTAAAACCCTCCCAAATCCCTGATTTTGACATGATGAAGGAAATGCCAACGAGAATGCATTAAAAATGGGTTGGTTGAACATAAAAATGTTTTTTAATTATATAGGACTCTCTCAAGCTCCTTCCCATTATATTGGTTTGTACCTTACTTGTATAAACAAGGTGAAAACAAGGTTTCTTATAGGTTTTTATGTGTTTTATAGGTGCAAAGGAGAGTTGAAGGATGAGGATCATTGGGTAAGGTCAACTGAGACCTATTATAACTCTCCATGTTCATTTATAACTTAATAAAATCACACAAACATCTCTACTAAGTCATTCATCTTAGGTAGTCTTTGGCAGATAAGGAAAATGGAGAGTGACTACCAAGTGAGAGAATGAGAGGTTGGTTTTTGGACCTTTTTAAGGTATAACTAATGGAATTAAAAGAAAATGGGTAATATAAATGTTTCATAACACCTCTTCCATGGATTTTATTGAAAAATTTAAATCCACTTGGGTGATAAATATGAGTAATGAGTGAAAGAGGGCTAATGAATGACTACAAATGGTGAGAATAAGAGTCCAAAAGAAAGATATGAGTTAGAGATACATCTAATAACTGTTATGGTGTGATTATAACCCATAATTGATAGTTCATATGTTTAAAATATCTCTAATACTATTTCAAAAAGTCAAAATATGCCTATTAATGAAGGTAGTTTTAAGAAGGTCGCTGAAAGACCTCTATGCCAGTTTTGGAGAGTTTCATGATTTAGAGAAACATTTGTCCAAGAAGGCATTATAGACATATTTTATCTAATTAATCCTTCTATAATATAATTATTTTTCATTCCTCAACATGTGGCATTGTGACCCTTGAGCTCCACTTTATTCTCTCTCTTCTCACATTCTATATATAAGGCATTTTAGCTTTTGTATCTAATTCCACACCTAGTATAGTGAATTCATACTAGTTTTATATTGTAATTTACCTTTTAAATAAGATATTTAATATATTTTTGAGTTTACAAAATATATTTTCTAAGTATGTGAAGTGATGTATATGGAAAAGTAAAGTGATTGACATCTATCCTTGTTTTCTTTAATCCTTCCATGTTTGATGCAAGTTGTTCCACTCTAACAAGTCACATGAAGTGTTTGAAAGTGTATGGGTATATTTTCAAGTGAAAAATTAGCCTTAGTGTTTTAAACTGATCTCTATTTTACTTACCTTGAGTATTTTCATGCATATCATCTCCATGTTTGAAATACTAATGTTAGAGTATTCTAGGACTTTAAGACTAGTGTTGTGATTCTTGTCTCTTAGTGAATTTTTATGGTAATATTGTTGATATATTTTTGGTGGATCATACCCTTAGATTATATTAATTTCATGTCTACTTACATCCCTTTTCATCTAATCAATTAGTTAGTGTCGGTGATAAGCACTTAAGGATCAATCTAGGGAGTTAGCCCTTAAAGGTAGAGGTTTACCTCTATTATAGGAAATCCACATGATTATAGGTAGTCCAATATTTCCCAAAGATTAGAGTAGGATTTTAAAACCTAATCTAGGGTAAAATATTTGGTGACAATAGTTATATCATGCCCAGTGGGACCATTGTTCTAAGGATAACTTGTCAAGGTGAATGATGGTCATAATAACATCACAGTTACATACGATGTTATACTCAAAATTTTATGACTCCAATCAAGGTAATATCTGGTTGTAGACCATTATTTTTTCATATTATTATTTTCATACTTCATGGTCCTTACTAGGTCATCTTCTAGTAGAGTTTTCAATTCCATAAATCCACCTCTTCCACCTAAACTTCCTCTAAAATTTCAACATCCTTAACTTATCTTGACCTTTGAAGAATAAGAGGACTTTACAAGATAAGAATATCAAGAGAGTGAAGAGGAATTTTAGGAGAACATGGATAGGGAAAATGCCTTCCCAACCTTTAACACTAAAAATCCCATTCATCTCAATGCATATGATGATATACCCCTCAATGCTACCAAGAGCGTTCCCACATTCAATGGTGAAGGTCATGTCACTCTTAGTGAGCATATTAGGGATATCTCAAACTTCTAAAGTTTTCATAATGTTATTGAGGTCAATATTTATATTATACTCTGTACCATGCCCATTAGAGGTAAAGCACTTCAATGGTATAGGACATTACCCGGTGGTTGTATCACTACTTGGGGTGATTTTGGACAGATGCTAACATCAAGGTTTGAAGACAAAAATGATCACACATCACTCATTAATCAGCTTAATGTGATTTAAAGAGCCCCTAAGGATAAAATGTATGATTTTAATGAGAGGTTCTAAGGTACTTGGCATAGGTTGCCTCCTCTCATGGGACCACCTACTGGCTTTGTGTTTCCCACATGTTTGAGGGCTCTTGGTACGGACATAGCCATAACATTGTAGTTCATGGGTGGTTACACCTTACCTAAATCATATGGCCTTGCCATTAGAGCTGAGAATGGCCTCATACAAGCTAGGAAGTTGCCTCTAAAATTTTTCATGCCTCTGTTACCAACTAATTCTGATGCTTCTCTAAGTGTCTCCCAAATTTCAAATGCCAACACCAAGCCTAGAGCTGCCCCTAAGATGGTAGAAAATGCTAGTGATAAAGATGAAAGGATCTAATTCTTAGAAGCTCAACTTAGGCAAGCTAACCTATAACATGGTGTTCATAAAAAATCATACCTTATCCTCGATAAAGAAATAGGTTCCCACCTCAATAATATGGGTAGGGGAGATGTCAAGGAAAACCTAAGTTCAATAGGCCTACTAATGCATATAATCCCACTTCCACCTCTAATACAAGAAAAATGGTATTGATGCATAGTAATTTGGTGTAGACACTAAAAAACCATACACTATGGTTCTAGATCTTGTACTAACCCTTACACCACCCTTTAATCCCCTTGGGACCATTTTCTAATCATTTACCCCACCAATCGTTAGTAGAAATGGCTAAGTTTATCCAATTTTGACTACGACCCTAACCACTAATGATCTACCTTTAACTATCGATGGTTAACCCTGATCATCGATGGTTTTTCCTTAACCACCTTAGGATTTAAGTTTAAATAAAACTCTAGCTTGATTTTTTTATTAATAGCTATTTGCTCCATCATTTGCATAATTAATGCATGTTAGGCTAAAATTAGATAGCTTGTTAGATATACTGTTAAACTTATTATTTCACTACTCCCTTCCCTCTATATTAAGAGAGGAAGAAGAGGTGAAAGAGGATGGGAGATTCTTGTACAGGTATTCTTCTTACTTTTAATGAATCTAAGAAAGCATCTAATGAATGATTGACTAAGATAGAGATTAAAAGTGTTGTTGTAACTCATCAGTCAACAACCAAGGTACTGTCACTCTCCCAAAATTACTCCAAAATACACAACAATCTTTCATCCAACCTTAACATTCTTTAGACCAAAAAAAATAAAGCTAAGTATCTATTTCTTATCAAGATTTAGTAATTAGTTTCTTAATTTCATTCTTTATGTCACTTTCTCTTCCATCCCACTTTCTTGTGTTGGTATTCTATAACTCTAGGTGCTTCTTCTCTTCCCCAAGACCACCCACAACCTCTTTCAATTATTTTAACACCCTCTACCTAAACCTAACACCTATGAACTTTACCCTCTATCTAAAAAACAACATATAACCTAAACTCACCTTCTACAACTTTCCTACAACCTTCCCAACCAAACTTTTCTTCCTAAGCCAGATCCCATAGTTTTTGTTGATGGTCACCTAACCATCGATAGTTTGACCCTAACCACTAATGATCACTAACCACTTATTATCACCTAACCACTGATGGTTTGACCTTAATCACTGATGGTCACAGACTATCAATTTTCAATAAGAAGTTGATTTGACCTACAAACCCTAACCAAATTCCACTTTCTAAGTTTTTATTTTATCACAGAGGATCACTCTATTTTTTGAATCATGTTTGATTTATCTATCATTGATATTTAATCATTTATTTCTAAAATTAGTAGAATTCATCTATTTCCCATCAAGCACTTCTTGTATTTCATTTTAGTATCTTCTATTATTTATGTAAGCAATTTATATTTCATTTTTAGAACTTAATTGTTTAAAAGTGTGGATTGACAACCCTCCTAAGAAGCCTATATTTTTTGGATCTAGCTCACACTAGGCAATCCACCCTACTATCCAACTAATCAACCATTTACTTAGTGATTTATTATCTGCAAGTCATCTTTCCTAGACAAATAAGAGTATTAATAATCATCTAGATAATGGAGTGTAAATCAAATCCAGGTTCTTAGTTTTACATTATTCTTCTTAGAAAATGAAGAAAAATTTTAGACAAACATTTTGGCATGCCTGATGGGACCCTTGAGATTTTTCTTGGGTTCATAGATATAAGTCATGTAATTATATTAGGGAAGAGTGATCCATTGCATCCTTTTTTGAAAATTAAACATTCATTATCTCCTTTCTTTCTTTCTAAAATGCAAGTTCTAGTTTCTTTTGTTTTCTTAGAATAAAAAAGTAAACATTGTCTTATTTTGATTTCACTTTTGAAAATCAAAAGTATTCATCCTAGGCTTAGGATTTGCATTATCATCATGATATCTAGGTTCATCTTAGTTGTTTTGTATTCACTTGAAAAGACATCAAAATTTTATTTTGGATTAAAATTAACTTTGCATCTATTGTTTGCTTGTATTGATTAGCTCACATAGCTTAATCTAGTCAAGTAAATTAATCATAGTCTCAATTTTCCCCACACACAAAATACCAAACCACACATGCAATCAAACATCAAAACATAAACATAAGGCCTGACTAATATTTTATCACATAGCAATCACCTTTCTTCTACTATCCTACTTCGATTTCACTACCAAGGGG
The DNA here is from genome assembly GCA_037957365.1 of Torreya grandis. Lineage (NCBI taxonomy): Eukaryota > Viridiplantae > Streptophyta > Pinopsida > Cupressales > Taxaceae > Torreya > Torreya grandis. Next base: position 3,550,494 of record JARHVA010001323.1, on the reverse strand, counting down.
AGAACCATAACTCAGTATGTTGGTTGAGTATAATCTATAGAAACTCATTATATTTTGGCTAAGCACCCGATACCCTTATCAATATGGTATGTGAATTGAGGGGGTAGGACCTGATATAAAACCATATACCAAGTTCTAGTAAAGATCTTGAGAACCTTTAACTACTTGAAACCATACTTAAACATCTTCTTCTAGTACTCATTCTACAAATCCAAGTTTGGTCCTTCATATTTTTTTTAAAAATTGATGCATAATCCTAAAGAGAGATAATAAAGTATCCTAGGATTTTAATTTTCATTAGTGTATTCATTATTTTCCTTTAGATCTTTTTATTTTGATTAATTTTATTTTGAGTTGTGAGATTGCTTGTATCTTCTTTTTCCCCCTTCTTTGCATGGTTCTCACTAGAAAATAACTAAGAAATCAAGCAAAATGGGATCCCCCTCCCAACCACCTATCTTCCTCTTCATCTTAATCCATAGAATACATCTTGGATGTAAAGAGATATCTCCCCATCCTTCTATAAGTTCCAACATCCCTCAGATCGTTGTCCGAGGTGATACAAATTTCACCACCTTTCTATATAATAACCCCATAGCCCTCCAACATTACCTTAACACCATATCCCACCATACCCCTACTTTGGTTCCACCTATTGACCCACCCTATGGTATGCCATCCCAAATTATGGGTAATACCTATATTTCTACCATTTTCACCCAAACCTTAGTCACCCAAGCATCTTCTTCTACCAAAAATCCTACCAATACCACCATCTAAAACCAACCCATCTAACCAACCAACACCCAAACACCTTCCACCCCAACCAATAACTCTTCTAGTATAGGAGTGATGCAACCTTTGGGTAATTACACTCCACTTACCATTGGAGTACCCTCTACTAGCATTACCACCATTCCATTTATTTCCAATCCACCTACCTCCACTCCATTCCAAATATTGGTGGTTCCCATACCTTCTACCCTTCCACCCATTAATACCAAAGTTACCACCCATCCTAAACCTATCAACGTGACCATACCTCTAACTCAACCCATGTCAATTCTTCATTAAGTTCCTATTGCACCTAACCCAAGCCATATAATGAGTCCACATGGGTATATGGCTCCATCCTCTACCCAACCTTCTATATCCACTTACCCATATATGGCATCTTCCTAACCATCCATGTCTACATATAAATATATGGTAACCTCCCAACCTTACACCAGATATCCTTATGTTACATTTACCTAAACCCAATAGAATATGCCCTATAACTTTAGGGGTGCACAACCATAAATGGATTTCATTAAGATATTAATGGACAAGATGACTAATTCAGATTTATCTATCTCTGGTGCCCATAACTTCTTATCACATGATAAAATATACAATGAGCTAATTCATCCATCTATCCCAATCTGACCTTATCCTCCTCAATGGGATATTTCAAAAAAATTTAAATTTTAAAGTAAGGAAGATCCTCAGCAACATCTTAGAGATTTTAGACACTCTTGCTAGTTGATTGCTTATGATGATGCTCTCCTTATCCTCACCTTTCCCGTGTCCCTATCTAGTCCAAAATTATATTGGTATAGTTATATAACCAGACACTCCCTCTTTTATTTTGTCTAATTATCTCAGACCTTATTATATCATTTTTCCATAAATATAGCTAAAATCTTTCCATTTTTGACCTCTACTCCATTAGGAAATTTTAGGATGAGTCAATTATCAATTTTGTGGCCCATTGGAGAGGTTTGATAAATCAACTTTATTTCTCCTTGACCCAGCCTAAGTTAATTGATATTTTCTCTTGAGCTTTTGCCAAACATATTTTCTTCACTCTATAGGTTCAGACTTTCAAAACCTTTAATGAAGATTTCACCATGACACAAAAATTGGAGGTTAGAGCTATTGATGAGGGGAAGCTAAAATTGAGAAACAAGAACTATAGTTTAAAATAAAATGAAACTTTCTCCTCAAAAAACACCAACTGCTCCAATACTAACACCAAAACCAAGGGAACCATGAATGTAATCATCCTTAAAGCCTCCCTACCTCTGGTTGTTAACCAACCCATCTCTTCTAATTCTTCTAACTAGAATACCCAAAACCAAAACCATAACAACCAAAATCAATACACTTTATTAAGGGAGTCATATGCTTTAGTATTGGAAAATTTGTTGAAATCAAACATCATACAACTTCCTCTAATTAAACCCCCATAACAATTTGATTCCTCTCATCCCACCCATGATTGGTAGAAGGAGAACAAATTGTGTGCTTTCTACTGTGTCATTAGACAAGATGTTAGTAGATGCAATAATTTCAAAAGCATTATCCAAGGGTTAATTTACAAGGGGGAACTCATGATGGATAATTCCAATGCACCCCCAAATTAGTCACTTAACATATTTAGATAATTCTTTCCCATCCATGCCCCTTCTGTGAACAATGAAAACAACAGAGTGAAATCCTCTCACAACGATGAGGTCTATACCATTAATGTGGTTTTTAGTGAACTCATTTTTGAGGAAATAATTACCAAAACCACATTTCCTTCCCCTCCACTTATTTAGGTAGTGGAGTCACCTTCTATTCCTTTGGAAATTGAAATAAAGGAAAAAACTATTCCCCTTTCTCGACTTATTAAGGTAGTGGATGTACCAGCCTCTCCTTTGGAACACATACCAAAATATGTAGCTATTACCACCCTATCCTTCTCTTCCATCATACAACAATCCACTCTTCCTTTGGAAAGTATTCCCAAAGAAGAGGTCACTTTATCTACCTGTCGCATAGAAGACTCACCTTCCCAAAACTTGGAGCTTTTAATTGAGGAAAAGGAAAAGGTGATCACTCGTTTCTCTCAACCCATGGGTTTATCCTTCTAGACTAATACCAAAGGGATCAAACCCATATATAAGCCTTTATCTAGAATAGTTCAAAATTTTGAGTACTTACCCCAACCTAACGTGGATTGTGCCACATTTTGGCACCATCTTAGGCTTCCTTACCCAACCAAGTAAGAGCCCTCAATCATGTCATTGTCAACCCAACCTTCCACTTTCACTATTGAACCCACCATCATCCCAACTAAACCATTGAAAACCTCTACCTCTCAAACCATAGTTAAAATAACCAAACTAACTATACCCAAAATAGCCCAAGCACCTTCTACCATCCTATTCAAACTCATCAAAAATCTAGGCATTCTCCCTACTTAGAGCCTTACTCACCCTCCATTAAATTTGGATTTAACACCACCTATACCACCAACTAAACCCCAAGTCAAGCCAACCAAGAAAGTGGAGCCACATATAATCCCAAAAGCTAGAACCTTACCACTTATTTATACCTTGCCTTCCATTTTGGGACCACATCCTTCTTCCATCCTAGGAACTCATCCTTCTGTTAAGAGAAAACATCTCTTAAATACAACCCAAACCCAACCTCTTCTTCCATCTATGCCCCTACCTATTCTTTTTGTTCTCTCTACCTCCAAACCCTCCACTACCAAACATCCTACTTATAACCCTTCTATTTTCAAACCACCCACTACCAAGCCTGCTATTTCTAAAACTTCTACCTCCAAATCACCAACCACCAAGAATAATCCACCACCCAAAACTCCCACTACTAAGCCTACTCCTACGAATGCTTGTACCCCAAATGTCAAAACCAAAACTCCAACATCCTTTCCACCTTTTCCTAAGTCTTAATCAACCGTCCTAAAAATATTATTGTAAGCTTCATACTTGATTTTTCCTCCCATCAAACCATTTGACTCCCATAGTCCTAAGCCATCCTGGTTTGATGAAAATATAATTTGATCATACCATAGAACATCAAGACATCATATAGATAAATTTAAAGCTATCCAAGTCTTAATCTATCAGCTATGTGCTGACAATGACTTATTATTAGAAGAGCCACCCATAACCCCATAGCCACTCTAGGAACAATAAGCCACCACCCCAAAACTACCTCCTCCCACACTCTCATCTAAGAGTGAGGAAGAATTGAAATAGTCCTCGAGCCAAACTCTTCCCCAAATCCATACCATCCATGTGGTCACATGATCACAAGCCCAAAAAAAGGATAAGGGGAACGCAAAGGGGTCCATTCCATGGACATACCCCTCTTCTACCACCTAATCACTCAAACAAACCCAAACACTCATACCTTCTCCCAAACCCAAGATATCCATCTTAGGTACCTCTCAATCTAACCCTTCTAAGTCAATCCAAAGATTAGTTATAAATCAACTTCACCAAACACCAATGAAGATGAGTTTATATGAACTAATCAATACCTCACCCATCACCGCTAAGAAATGATAGAAGCTCTATAGTCTATAAATGTCAAACCAAAAGATCCATAACCTATAGACACCTTTATTAGATCCCTCCAACTTTCTACCCTTATTACCTTTAAAGATTCATAAATACCCTCCATTCATCCTTAGGATCTAGATCCTCCTCTCTTCATTACTGCACACATCAACCAAACCTACATTAAGAAGGTTATGATTGATGGAAGGGATAACATCAACATTATCTCCTCCCACATATATGACCAACTAAAATTATCAAAGAACATCATGTCAGAAACTACAAAATTGCTTTGTTCCTTCAATGACACTATGGAAACAACTCTAGGAACCATCATCCTCCACATTCATTTAGGACCTTGCATGCTTCCTGATCTCTTTTACATAGTAGAAGATGAGTTATAGTACAATGTTTTATTTAGATTCCCTTAGATTCATTCCATAAATTTTGTACCATATACCCTACATTGTGCATCAAATTTGAACACCAGGGTCAAGTAGTTACCATACAAGTTGACCTAAGTCCTTTTACATCATGAAACATGATGTACCACATAAATGATGTTCTCTTCTTTCCCACCACCAAGTATTCACCAACCAATGATGACTCCACTTCTTTTACCAACCCAACCTTGACTATATCATCCATTCCTTCTATCCAAATCCCCATGAAGAACCCATTGGAATCAACATTCTAATGTCTCTTGCTTGGGGAATATCACCACTTGGTCTTGGATGCTTTCCCTACTCCCTGGGAATATGGGAACCTTGAAAAAAACCCTAATTACAACCCTAATACCAAACCACTATTTATTTTGGGCCTCCAAATCTCTAAAAAAATATTATCTATAGGGGACTTGATCAACCACTTACTACCTCCTCAACCTCCTATTCTCCTTAATCATTCATCTCTAATTTCTCCTATCTGGATAAGTCAGACTTCACCAAGACATACCTCCATAGGTTTGCTTGGAAGGGATTCGATCTAGGGTGTTACGAGCATAGAAAACATGAGTTACCTCCATATAAAACCCACATTCCTTAAGAAATATTTATTTTGATTTTTTTCTCTACCTAAAGAGCCATCAGATTTGCCTCCCATTACTATCATTGATGAGGAAGTCCTATCCTCACTATCCACTCCACCATCAACATCTAATGATTCAACATCATCCTACCTAACTTTTTTCCATTAACATGCTCAACCTTGGACCCCTGACGTATAAAAAATATGGGGAGACCATAACCATTCTTCCAACTCATCCTGAGATGGTAGGAGATGATGTTCCTACCATTAATACAATTCGGTGTTAGGATGATGATTCCATTCTTACCTATCTCGGTGCATAAGATTTTTCTATCCACAATCCTCTTGAGAATTTAATCATGTTGAATGAATCCACCATGGATATCAACTTAGGTACTCTAAATAACCCATGCATTGTCAAAATTATCAAATCACTAAATTTTGTAGAGCTTCAGGATTTCCACTCTTTTTTATAAGACCATAGCATAGCATTTACTTGGTCTTAAAGTGATATGCCAAGAATCAACCCTTCCATCACCACCCATAATATAATCACCAACCATGATTTTAAACCATTTAAGAAAAAACTTTGTTAGATGCACCTTCACATAGCCCTTCTTATCAAAGAAGAACTTCAATGCCTCCTATCCATAAATTTCATTCAACCCATTGATTATCCCTAATGGGTCTCAAACATCATACCTATTACCAAAGCAATAGGGGTACTTCAAATTTGTGTAAACTTTCATGACCTTAAACTTGCTTGCCCAAAATATGACTTTCCTTTACCAACCATTGGCCAACTCATTGATCTTATAGTTGGCCATGAGATGCTATCTCTTATGGACAAGTTATTGAGTTACAATCAAATCTTAATTGCCCCTAAAGATTTTTAAAAAACTACCTTTATCACCCCTAGGGAACTTTATGCTATAGGGTCATGCCTTTTGGTTTGAATAATGTTAGTGCAACCTACCAATGCACTATTACCTTATTCACAAAATCATAGAAGACTATGTTGATGACCTTCTTGGGAAATCCAAATGTTGTAATGATCATTTAGCCATTTTTAAGATTATCTTCAAATGCCTCATTCATTACCATGTTCACCTTAACCATAAGACCTATGTCATAACCAATATTGACCTGTTCAAGTATATGCACTCCAAGCCATACAAAAAAAAACATATGGCTAAGTGGCTCATGCTCTTAGCTAAGTTTGACCTTGAGTTCCTCTATAAAAAGTCAATAAAATGGAAATTCATCATTGACCAACTAGCTGAAACACCCTTAGTAGATAACCAACCATATCCCCTTGAATTTCTTGATGAATCCATTACCACCCTTTCTCAAGAAGACATTACCTATCAAAGGACCATGTTCTTTGATGGATCAAAATGTCAACATGGTGGGGGAGATGGTATCATACTTATTCCCCTCAAAATTGAACCTCTTCCTTTATCCTTCAAACTTGACTTTAATTGTACCAATAACATGGCTGAGTATAAAGCCTTAGTGATAGGTCTCCAAACTACTTTAGCCTTGGGAGTTAAAACAACCAACATCTTTGGTAACTCTCAAATCATGGTCAATAAAATCAATGTATCTTATCAATGAAATATTGATGTTTTATAAGAGTACAAAAAACTAATTTATGTACTCTTGGTGTCATTTGAACACTATCATATATAAACCATTATGTGATCTATGAACAAGTTTATTGATACAATGGATTCTCTCACTTCTCAGATCCCATCTAGACCTTTTAAATCTAATACATCTATCATTATCCATCATCTTACCAAGCATTACTATAATAAATCATACATTCTTTCCATATTTAATGTGGAGGAGACCCCATCTGACCTTTGGTATAATCAAATCTTCAGCTTTCTCAACCTTGCCATCATCCCTTCCAATATTTCTAAGAATGGTTGAAGAGTGTTTATTTAGAGTACCTCTTGTTATGACATACTAGGATGAGTTATTTATAAACATGGATTTGATGGTCTCCTCTTATGATGCATGCGTAGTCATGAAGCCTCTCATGTTATCATGGAAACACATGATGGAATTTTTGGAGGCCACTTTATTGGTCTAGATGTCACTACACATATCATTTACCTTGGCTACTACTAGCCTACTCTTAAACAATATTGTTATGATTATGTGAATAAGTGTGTTAAATGTAAAAAAAATGCCAATTTACATCATGCACCTAGCCATAGTCTCCAAGTATCCAAAGATTTATGGACCTTCTCGTAATGGAGTCTAGATCTTATTGGTGAAATTAACCCCCATTCTTCATAGTGACATCATTCTATCATCACTGCAACATAATATTTCACTAAATGGGTGAAAGATATTCCTCTCATTTCAACCAAGGCTAAGAAGATCATTGACTTTATTAACCACAACATTATCTATCATTTCAATGTTCTACATAAAATAAGCACCAATAATGGTAAATAATTTAAGAACAAGAATGTCTAAGGTCTTTGTGATGCATTCGGTATCAAGTTAATTTTATCATCACCTTATCACCCATAAGCTAATGGACAGGCCAAAGCTTTTAAAAATCCTCTTAACAACATGCTAACTAAAATGGTTAATGCATATGGTCAAGATTAGCACTTACACATCTCCTTCACCTTATGGCCATATTATACTAGAATTCAAATACCTATGGATACTGCCCCTTTCTCTATTATTTTTGGAGTAGAGGTTATCTTGCCTCTCAAATCCCAAATTACCTCTCTTTGTATATCCCTATAGGATATCATTTCTGAAGATGATTATCATCAATAGAATTTAACCCAATTTCAACTACTTATGAATGCCATTTAGCCTTACTCATCTTCATGTCTATCATAGATGAATCAAGTGTACTTATAACAAGCACCTTAAAGTGCAAGAATTTAATATTAGAGATCTCATCTTAAAGGAAAATCAACATGTAACCAATATGAAGAAAAGTAAGCAGGGAAAGTTTATTTTTAATTAGCCTAGACCTTATATCATAACATACAAGTATAGATAAAGAGCTTACCAATTATGCTCTCTTGAAGGGAAACCAGAACTTGAGCCTCTCAATGCTTTGCATCTACATCCTTTCTTTTATCAAACAAGATTAAACTCACCTTTTATTGAACTTAAGATTATCCCTTGTTTTCAACCACCTTTATCTTATTATTTTAAGGATAACCGATTAAAGATGGATCATGTGATTATCCATCACAAGCTTAGCCTAATATTAAACATGGGTACCATGGCTCTACTCATGACATGATTCTCATGGTACTCTCTACCCCTTTATAGGATGGGTTCCCATGGTTGTTATTACTTAAACCTATTTTACCCATTATCAACCTTCTTGTACTTTAGTCTTACCTTCATGAAGGTGAACCTTTTAAGCCTATATAAAAAAATCCATGTCAATAATAAAAAAAAAGAAAAAAAGGTAAAAAAATAAATATTTTATGGGTCATTCCAAGTATTTACAGAGTGCTCCCTTGAAGGACACCTAACAAAACCAATCAAAATTACTCAATATAATGTAGACTTATCCCTTGAAGAATAGCTATCCAAAGCCTCAAACAAATCTCACAAAATTAGTCCACTCCCTTGAAAGTAAAACATTTGTCAAAGCATATAAATTATTTTGAAGCTTCTCACATTGATCAGCTTCCCTAACTTCCCAATCAATAAAAAAATATCAAAAGACCTCTTATCAAAATCATAAAAGCAAAGATAATTTTGGAAATTGTAATCAGATTTCATAAGTAGAATTTTTACATTGATCAATCTATACCTTATGTGACATGGACTTGTTTATACTAGCTCTTTGGTAACCTACAAAAGAGGCATGCTAGTCTCATAAGAATATTTCATTATCATCCATATTCCCTTTATAATCTCTATAAACAAGGGATTTTTGAGATTACTTGATATATGTGATCAAGAAACTTTATAACCACCTAGAATGCTAATACAAAGCATTAAATGGGCTTATGTTCATAAGCTAATCCAACTTCCATTTGTTTTATTCCTTGCCAAAGAAGAAGCATCGTGTCTTATTCTTATTCTCTCATACCTATTTGTTGATGAATTCATTAATGATGCTTGCCTTTTTTATTATCTCATCTTTCTTATCTTTCATCACATTTAGTTTTGTTATCCAACTTATTATATGTGTTTTAAGATCCATTCACCTTCATCTAATCAAATGCAATTCATTAAAAATATTTAAATATCAACTATGTGTTTTGTTAAGTCTTTGCCATCTTATCTTATTTGCTTAAGTGTTTTCAATAAAAAGAACATATTTATGAATTAACCATTGAAAAACATCATATAATACCATCATGAACATAATCATCAATCATCATAACCAACTGTAATAATTTCACATCATTAACAACATCATATCCAATTCCATTTATCATATCATCACCATTTATCACATCATAAATCAATGAGTCATCACATTTGTTGTCCATCACGTGTCTATTTTGACAATATACCTAAACTTGTATATACTTAAACTAACATCATCCCATCATGATCATATCACTAAAACAATATACATAACCAATCACATCACTTAATAGAAAACTATCACATCATCGCCACCTATCATATCACAAATCAATGAGTCATCAAATATGTTAATACATCACATGCCTCACTAGGTAAGGAAACATAGATTCATTAATTTAAACATTCCACATTTCAAACCAAACATACATCTACTCAAATAGAGATGCTAATCATAAGAAAACATTACAACATCATAACAATAACAATACATCCATATACATGAGATATAAACCATCATCCATATCCACAACCATAAACACATCATGGGCTCATAACACAATAATCATTATATATAAAAATAATGTCTATATCTATTAAAATCGTATACATCTCACTACATTGGCTCATAGGCTGATATCAAAATCATATAATACATCAAAATAAAGAATCTCATGAGAATCTAGGGTGCTGGAGTACTACTAATCCCTAGATCCTATCCACATGTAGGACTTCTCTATGTACTTTTAGATGTTTCCCACTAACCTCATATATCAATGTTGGCTCCCACAACCCCTCATTTTGTCACATAATCATAAAACTATGGATCATCTAAAAGGTAGTAAAATACCAGTGCCTCATAATATTGGAGCTCCTCTATTGTAGCAATGTATCTAGACATTGTAATCATCCCTAGTGGTCCTAAAGGTGTTGGAAATGTTGCTCCCTATCTCATGGTTCCATCTCCTATGTGACCAAGGCCATCTATGCTCATGTTTGGTCTCTCTCCTATGTGAGGGTATCCACTTGGCCCTATGCCATATCCATCTCTAATATCATTACTACTAATTTTGTGTATGCCATCATTAATGCTACCCTAGCTTGATCCCTCTCTCTAATGAGTGTCTACTTATTAGGGGAATACACATTCATATGATCCTTGCCCCTTTATATCAACACACATATCTTTCTTCCCAACTTATCCATAATTTGTACCAAACACCACCACATTAGTGTGCTTGCTATGTGACCCCTACATCATCAATCTCTAGTCTCACTGGCACCTCCTCCCTATCAAACTCTAACTCTTTCAGTTATGGCTCAAGTAATGGAAACTCCATGTCTTCTTTCTTCTACCTTGGGAAATCACCTATGATACACTGCACTAACCCAAAATACCTCCTCACCATATCAAAAGGAATCAACTCTACCTCAGGATCCTATTTTCCCTCAATCCACCTATAACTCTACAATGACAAGATCTATCTCCTAAGACCTACTCATGCTAGAAAATTGACATATGATATCTAAATGACGTCACCCTTGATAAATTCATCTAACATGTCTTGATACGAGTCTAGGTCTCATGCCCCTCTTCATAGTATTGTAAGAGTGTAATCATATCTCCATCATATAAATATAACTTTGAAGTCCATCTGCACAAATCTATACCATAAAAACCCCCTAGTTAAACCACCTTGATGTGTTCATATGCTTAGTAGTGTATCATAAAACCAACACTAATGACATACCTCTTATGTGACCTGTATTCCTAGAGCTCCCAATTTATTTGAACTAGTAAGACAACTGCTACACTATTAGATCCATCATCATACCTACTAAAGCACCTAAAAATATAGAGGGAAATCTACCACTGATTGAATTTGGTAGTGCATAACAAGTCATGGCCATCATCATCATCATGATGACTCATTTTACTCCCCTATCCATATGATATAAGGGTGTATAGTAGAGGTATTTAATATGATACCTTGCATGCACCACATCCTCCTTGTACAACACATCCATGAGTTGATCTCACTCTTCACTGTCAATATGCTCTATCATCCCACCTCATATTGGTAGCCTCATAATATAGTGGATGTTCTCATGTAGGATCATCATCTCTCTAGTCAAGAACAAGAACATGTTGGTGGCTAGGTCTTATATCTCAATGAGGACCACTAAATAGTCTCATCTCTAGGAATGCACTAATAATATCTGATGCCTCCCAATTATGTTTTTGTTAAGTACTCCCACTCTTAGTTTGTCATCACTAGACAAACCTCATCTAGGAGCTATGGTACTTGATCCCACACCTAAAACTACTTACTCACTTGCAAAGATAGACACATTCCTTAGGATACTTCACCTATCAGAATGTCACCTATGACTACTACCTATTTAACCTACCTTTCACCTTACCCTATCCATCTTATCTACACAAACACCCACATAATTCTACCTACACTAAGACTTTACACTTAACCTAATCACTTAACCCATTCCTTCTACAATTCTTTTTAACCCTCTTTTCACTTTATCCTAAAAATACTAACAATCAAGTATCAATCAATGATGGTTCCTTATGGAACTATCATTGATCAACCTTCAACTATTGATGGTTTGGTGGTGAACCATTAGTGGTTTCCACCCTAAATGATTTGATGGTTGCCTATCAATTGTCAATGGCTACCTATCAACTAATAATGGTTGATGATGATCACTAATGGTCACTATGTGGCAACAACTAGTGACACACAAGCCCTAGGGCTTACCTAAATACCCATAAACATCAACAAAACCTCAAAATTTTAACAAGCACTTATACTAATTATCACCTACACTAGTTCCCACCCAAAATCTACCCACCCCACACCTAACTTCATACCCAACTCTTAACCACCCCTCAATTTATAATTCCTACCCATACCCACCCAGAGAAACAACCAAATAATAAACAAAATACTATTTCAATTACTCAACCAACCTCATTCAGTGACCTCCTTCATAGTGGTGCCCTTGGCACTACCATCACCACTCATCCCTATGCTCTACCTCCACCTCACTATATCCTTGGTGGCTTTCCTCCACTTTAGCTCACCTCAGTCAAACATTCACCTCACTCATTCCACCTTCACTCACTTAGAGACACTCACCTATACACTCAATAAGCACAAACCTCAACATAAAGGACAACCAACTTACCCTATCATTTTCACATAAAAGGACAAAGAATAAATGTTTTAGGTCACTTTGATATTTTCAAAAAAAGGAAATAAAACCTCATTTGACCTTTAATGATTTCACTTTTAGGGCTGACATCTAACTAATGATGGTTACTAGTCGATCGCCAATGATTGACCCTGACCATCGATGGTCAACCCCCTATAGGATTTTCCCATACTACCACACTTCTTTTAAAAACCACCTTATAACTAACATGTGACCATTGGGATCTAACTCATTTTCCACTAACCACCCAAAGAAATAACCTCACCTTGGTCATTTTGGCCCATCTTTCACATGTTTTGCAACACCCTTGCCTTGGTCGTTTTGATCACATCAATTAACTTTCCATTTTTGAGAAACTTACATGTATTGGAAATTTAAGTACCTTTGACCATGACCCCTAGTGATCTTGACACCTAAAATCATTTTGTCTTCTTGAGATCACATCCTACCTTGGATGCTTATGAATACATTGACCTTAACTAAGATACTTAAGTTTATAGGCACTAACCCAACACACATACACTGTTGCTACACTTGGTTACCCTATCACTTATCCTTATAGTACCCAACTTATTTTACACCCTACTTCAACTATGGTAGCTTAGTCTATGTATGATATATGCTATTGCACTTAGTCATATTTTATGTTTATGTTTGTACTTTAATGCCCACCTTATCACCAAAATTTTCACCCATTTACCCACTTATCAAACTTGCATTAGTTCTATTTCACCTCATCGATTCCCAGTTTAAAGGGGAACACCTCCTCTTATACATGAGTCATTTGACCTTATACCAACCTTTCAATAATAAAAAGGGGTAAAATGTAGACACTATAAAACCATACACTACAATTATAAATGTCACACTGACCCTTAGACCAACCCTTGATCCCCTTGGGACCATTTCTTAATCATTTACCCAACCAGTCATTAGTAGAAATGGTTAAGTTTAGCCAATTTTAACTATGACCCTAACCACCGATGGTTGACCCTTAACTATCGATGGTTAACCCTAACCACCAAAATTTTTCCCTTAATTTCCTCATGAGTTAACATTAACTCAAACTCCATCTTTCTTTTTTATTAATAGCTAGTTGATCATCCATTTTCATAGTCAATACATGTTAGGCTAAAATTAGATAGCTTGTTAGACAACTTATTATACTTATTATTTTACCACTCCCTTTCTTCTATATTAAGATAGGAAGAAGAGGTGAAATAGGATGAGAGTTTCTTGTCTAGGTATTCTTCTTACTTCCAACAAATCTGAGAAAGCTTCCAGTGAACTAATAACCAGGATAGAGATCAAAAGTGTTGTTGTAACTCATCAGTCAATAACCAAGGTATTGTTACTCTACCAAAATTACTCCAAAATATACAAAAAGATTTTATTCAACCTTAAAATTCTTTAGACCAGTAAAAATAAAGATAAGTATCTATTTGTTAGCAAGATTTAACAATTAGTTTCTTTATGTCATTCCTTGTATCACTTTTTTTCCATCCCACTTTCCTATGTTGGAGTTATGCAACTCCAGGCACTTATTATCTTCCCCAAGACCACCCACCACCTATTTCAATCATGTAAACACCCTATACCTAAACCTAACACCTATAAACATTACCCTTTATCTTTTAACCAACATCCAAACTAAACTCACCTTTTAGAACTTTTGTACAACCTTCTCAGCCAAACTTCTCTTCCTAAGACAGATCCCACAATAACCACCAATGGTCACCTAACTATCAATGGTTTGACCCTAACCACCAACATTCAATAACTACCAATGGTAATATAACCACTGATGCTTTGACCTTAATTATCGATGGCCATTGTTTGTCAATTTTCAATAGCAAGTTGATTTGACCTATCAAACCCTAACCAAATTCCACTTTTTAATTTTTTTTAATCATAAAGAATCACTCTATTTTTTGAATCATGTTTGATTCATCTAGCATTGATATTTAATCATTTATTTCTAAACTTAGTCAAATTCATATATCTCCCATCAAAGATGTATTGTATTTCATTTTAGTATCTTCTATTATTTATGCAAATAATTTGTCTTTCATTTTCAAAACTTAATTATTTAAAAGTGTGGATTGATAGCCCTCTAAGAAGTCTATGCTTTTTGGATCTAGATTGTGCTAGAAAATCCACCCTACTATCCAACTAATTAACCATTTTCTTTATGCTTTATTATCTACAGGTCATCTTCCCCAGACAAAGAAGAGCAGTTGTAACCATCTGGATCACAGAGCACAAATCAAATCTAGGTTCTACTAACCTCACCCTTCCTTTTAGTTTTACATTCTTCATAGAAAATAAAGAAAAAATTTAGTGAAACATCTAGTCCAAGGAGAAGAATGGAAGTAATTTCAATTCATGGATGCCAATGAAGGTGGGAAGCAAGCTTTGGTTGCTCAAGGGGGAGTTACTCCTCAACTATCAATAGAAGATGAAATTATCATGCAAGAAAATAAAGGATGGTAGCCTAAAGGAGTGAATTTTGAAAATTTTCTAGTAGATGACACCTATATTCTCAATCAAAATAGTTTAATTATAGATAATATCAAATCTAAGAGGATGGATCTAGGAGATGCTAATTTTGATTATACAACTTTAAATATTCCTCCTACAAGACAACAACGTGTGACTGTAAGCATGGTAGTCCCTATAACTCCTGCACCTTCTTCAAATCAAAATGTTGGGAGGATCTATTGAAAAATGAGTGATCCAAACACAAATAAAAGAAATGCACACTTTATTTTAATCTCATAAATAATAATATTCTACTTTTCTATATTATTTCATACTAGATCATTATTACAATATAGAGCTTCCATATTTATAGGAATACGGTCTCCTATAAATAAGGGGGTAACTCTAACAAATATCCCAATAATAATTACTCACTCCTATAATAGTGAGTTGGTTTGTTAACCAATTATCACTTTAAAATAATAATAATAATAATAATAATAATAATAATAATAATAATAATAATAATAATAATAATAATAATAATAGATATTAATTCATAACATTCACCCCCTTAACATTATTATCCCTAGTTGTACCTCCGTAATCTGAACATGGGGAAAATATCATCTTATACTACATCTAAATTTATGACTGTGTGATTTTTCCAAGGATCATAAACCTAAAAATTGATTTTTTCATGGCTAACAAAAAACCAATGATGGTTTTTTCCATGTTTTACCAATAACCAGTGATGGTTTATCCCATGGCTAACTACCAATCAAGTGGTTTTTTTGGTTTACCATAAACCATGTCATATATGCGTACATATTTAATTCCAATCATTTTCTAACTTAGAGGGATTAAAAAAGGAAATTAATCTTACTAAAATAGGAATTGCACTTCTATTATTATTTATATATCATACAAAGCAAACACACTACACATAATTGAAATAAAAGTCACCACATCATTGGTATGAACTTGCCATTGG
The DNA here is from genome assembly GCA_037957365.1 of Torreya grandis. Lineage (NCBI taxonomy): Eukaryota > Viridiplantae > Streptophyta > Pinopsida > Cupressales > Taxaceae > Torreya > Torreya grandis. The sequence continues at coordinate 3,534,102 of JARHVA010001323.1, read as the reverse complement.
TAATTGATGAGAGGTCGCTAAAAGACTTCCAACCTCATGTGCCTCCATCCTCCATTGGATTACCACCTAGTATAGGTAATCATATGAATACTATCCTAATTTTTTTGTTCTTCTTCTTCACTTTCTGACTCTTCTTCAACAACTGCATTAGCCTCATCCATTTTAAGTTCACCACTTATGATATCTTTTGCTCTAACTTTACAAAATGGAGACTTATGACCATTTTTATTGTAATAAAAGCATTCTACTTCCTCTTTTTTCTTGGACTAATTAGTATAATTATTTTTTACTTAAAGGGAAGTTTCTTCCTCAGTCTCTTCTTTTGATATTTTCTCCTCAACTAAGAGTGCAAAAATCATATCATCTAGTGATCGAAAAGGCAATTGACCAAGATTAAAAACTACATTAATGTATTTAGGAAGTAGGATATTCAATAAGATAGATTTTTCATCTTCATCTTCCACTGGAGATTTTACTTTTTCAAGCTGTCTTAGGATAGATATTAATTCATTAATTTGACTTGACATTTTTTCACCCTCATTCATTCTCAATTTAAACAACTGAAATTTTAGTGTGAATTTATCATTCATAGCCTTTGCACCAAATTTTTTACTTATAAGTTCCTAGATATATTTAGAATTATTTGCCAAGTCAACATAATTTAATTCAGTGTTTAATAAAGTAAGTCCAAAAATGGATTTTGCTTTGTCATCCCTAGTTTTCCATTCCAATAATTTAACATCTGTTGGTCTAGTTTCTTTTCCACCCATAATCCCCTAGAGATTCTTATTCATTAATTGCATTTATATTTTCACTTTCCATGTGTGAAAATTTAAACCAGTAAATGTCTAATGGAATATCAATTACGAGTGTCAAACTTAGTAAAAAATGCACCCTTACAATAGTACTCAACTTTTAATTTTGACAACAAATCTAAATAACTGACTATAAGACAATAAAATACTATGAAATCAAAATAAAAGGAATCTAAAAAACTTTGATACATTTTCAAATTTATAATTGAATCAAGAAAGACATTAAAACTAAACACAACTTTATGATTATAATATGTAGAGGACATGATAACAAAATGATAAATACAGACTACATAAATTTATGCCATGAAATAAAAAAAAGCTTATAAAATACTTAAACTCAATACATATTACAAGTCAACTATTACCATGAAAACTTAAAGATTTTTATGAGACTATAAATTAATAACCACTAAAGACTTATATACAAAGAGACTAAATTTAATAAGTCAAAATAAAAAACAAAATACCATCGAATGAGTTGATTCCTAGAAAATACACCAGTTGAGTCTATCTTGATCAAAGTGCAGGGAAACTCATTGCATGTAGAATAAATTAATAGATTGCATGTAATGCCAAAGAGTAAGTCAATGTAATTGAAAAGAAATTAAATGAATCTTTTATATGGTAAAGAATCATTAAAAGTAGAAATGGAAGATTTGAAGTTAGTGAGTGTGTTAATTGCATAGGACATTAAAGATATCTATGGAATAGATAGACAAAAATGAATGTGGGCAGAGCAAATTGCTAAGATAATGAATAAGTATGCACAGTATCTAATGTGATGTCACTAAGAAAATCCATATGTAGGTTATGTTGTAGAATATATAGTTATTCTAATTGATCGTAGATTTTGGTTTTAAGTCCAATAAGGCTCATGTAGGCCATGATTATAGCATCTTTGAATCTTAAGAGTATGATGTAATGTATTTTATTAGATTAATGAAAAATGCCATGTTTTCCATTAGAAGGAAATGAAGTTAAAATCCTCTTGTTGTGATTTGTTAAGAGGAGTTAAATATTATAGCAAGTTGTGAGTCCTACATAGTTGAATTAAGTGTGAGAGGACTAAAATCAGTTGCACTCTCCGTGTTGTACAATTGAGTTCCTAGGAGAGTTGTGAAGCCATAGTTCTATCAAATAAGAATAAGATTGACATAGAATTAAAGAAAAGTGAAATCCTCAAACATTCACCCATCCCAAAAAGACAACAAAGTGGAAACCCCAAAATGTTTGACGAGGAACCCTCTAACTTCCTCCATTTGGGCCCACAACTTTCGACACATGTGAAGGCAGATAGATTCAAAGAAGAATCCTCTAAAATCCACCTTCGAACCCTAAAAAATGTTGGCCCATGTTATGGGGTTCACATCACATCAAAATAAGATATACTTCCTTTAGATCTTGAGATTAGATAGCCAAGCCCTCACCAGTGTAGCAACAACTTGGTGCATGGTCAAAAATTGATGATAATAGGAAAAACAACCAAGCTTCCTCCCTTTCCAAAAAAGAGAGGGAGGTAAATAAATAGCCAATAGAATATATGGAAAAGGCTCCCATAGGATAAAACTAAGATAAAATAGAAGAATAAAGGGAAGACAATATCTCCCTGCCTGGGAAATGGGATAATTTTCCTTCGGGATGAAATAAGATCTTGGCTTTAAAATTACAACAGTCCATTGTCTTACCCAACATAATAAAAGTCCTATAGATCTACCACTAGATGGTATTAATACTTATACTTTGAATTCCACAAAATAATACCACCTTTTAGCTATAGTTATTCCATCAATAACATGTCTTACCAGACAGAGTCTTAAATCTATGAATCTGTCACTTAGCGTCAACCAATATTTTAATCTAGGTTTCTCTGTCATATCTCACACCAAGTCTTCCACTCCAATATTTGGTGCACACCAAGTTGCTACTCTAATTCTCTCCTGTACAATGTGCCATTCAAACTTTTAGAGGATGACATTGGGGATTTCACCCATCTGTAGTCCAACATAACACAATTTAAAAATCACATGTTTGCTAGTCTTCCACACTCATTCTTTCTAGCCTAGTGGGCCTTCTCACTCTTGAAATACCATCTAGATTTGGGTCTAGATTGTTTCCTTCACTCTTCCCACCCAGCCCCTGAATTCAAATTCCTTCCTCTGCTCCTTCCACTTAACTCCATATATTGTTCTAATTTTGATTGGATCCATGTTAAGATGAAATATTAGACATGTTTATCATTTCATCTATCTATGGTTCTTATTTTTGAAAGTTTCATCTTAGTATCCAACATCTTGTGATGGTTGGAAGGTGAACCGTTTCATCTTCTCCACTATTTATTTTACCCTTTTGTATAGACAATAATCATGCAGATAAATAATTGTTGTGAATAAGTGATAGGTGATTTTGAACTTTGATTGGGTAGTAGAGAGTAAACTTGAAAAGAGATGATTGCAACAAAGTGACTGAGTGCATCTAGGAAGAGAATTTCTAGTAAAGTTCGTAAGTTGAGATAGTGATAAGGTGTGTTGCAAAAAAAATATTTATTGTATTTGATAGTAGAGATTGCTTTTAAATCCAATAAGGCACATCTAGGCCAAGATTATAACATCTTTTGAGTCTAAAGAGTGTGATGTAATGCATTTTATTAGATTAATGACAAATGCCATGTTTTCCATTATTGTGTTATGTATTATCTTTTCCATTGCACTCTGATCAGTAGTGGGCTAACATTTGTTCTTTTGATATTGGACCCTCTTATATCTTTTGGAATTAGAGAAATTCAAATCCTACATTAATAAGTTGTTGACAGTCGAATAACTATTGAACATAGGCTAGAGACTCCCTCATAGTATAGAGAGATTTTGAGTAAGATGCAAGTAGTGAAACTTGCATCGTGAGAGAGAATTGAGTAAGGTGCAAGGTTAGAATCCTACATAGATAGTTGAGAGAAATAAATGTAGGTTGTAAGTTCAATTGAGTGTTCATAGAAAAAATAAAAATGCCATTAGAGGTTGAACAATTCAAAAGGTCTTACATTTTTGAGCTAAATATGATAGAAAGAAAAGGAGTTAAAATTCTCTTGTTATGTGTTCTATATGTCATTAGAGGTTGAACAGTTCAAAATGTATTAAAATTTTAAGTTGAAGTAGAAGAAGAAGAAAGGATATACTTTAATGGAGTTATATAGCTTGTATAAGATATCGCCTAGGCTACATCTCATGTGATATTGAAGTGATGAGGAAGACCATCTTGACATATTGTTGCAGTGACACCTCTATACAAAAAATAGTGTGGACATTTCTGATGCCAAAGAAGACATTTTTGAGGTATCATTGTAGTGACACCTATTTGTAGAAATTATGTGGTATTTCAAACACCACACAAGACCATTATTGGATTGTCCAAGTGTGATAAAATTGGCAGGTCTCAAAGATAATCATGCCCAAATTTATTTAGCAATTGGTATGTCAAAAGAGTCATTACAAAATACATTGGTTAGTTGATTTCCAACTATAAATATATACCAAGTGTCACATGTTGATGCTTCGATGCATATTTTTTTCCTTAGATATGCTAAACGCTTTTGAAATTGGACAAGTGAGGGTTTTGATAACTGCACCCATAACGAAGGAGGAGGATTTTGAACAATGGTCCCATAACCAAGAGGGTTTAGATATCCCACAGCTGTGATTCACAACAAGGGTGTTTCAAGTGTCCCACAACCATGTCAGGTGCAACAATAGATTTGAAGGCTCCTCAAAATATCTGCACAACCTACATAAAAATCAAAACTAATGTGCATGCACACACACTAAGCCAAATGGTAGCTAAATCATAGTAAAGCAATGACAAATCAGACTCAATAATCTAGAAACAAGGGGAGGCAAATCCTCATGAAACTAAAAATATAGACAAAAATTGTCACACTTTGGTAGAGCTTCCCCAAAACTTTTTCTATAGGACAAAATCTAGCCAGTGTTAAACAGACTTCCACTAATCTTTTGCCTCTTTGAAACATCTGCATAGCCTCTACAGAATTGGAACACAACTAGTGGATATAATGGCCACTTAACCAAGCAATGGCTAAATCATGAGGAACTATCTAACTTGTAATTAGCCATCTAGGAGCAACTTGATAGAAAATAGGAATATTTAGCCCATCATAAATTAGTGTTTTCTCTGCTTTGGTGAAAGAATCCTTAGCAATTTGTCTACCATCATCCCTATTCATATAATGGTGTTTGGGATGACCTTTACACAATGGGCCAATCAACCAACAAACTACACATAGGTTTTAAGACAAACACTAGAAACTAGAAGAGATAAGGGAAATCCTCTAACAACCACATGAGGGAAGGCATAGATTCATGTATCATCCACCTAAACCCCATAAAAATTTGAAGATGAATCTTCTAATTTCCTCCATTAAGGCCCACAAATTTATATCCCTATGAAGGTAGAGAGATTTGAAGAAGAGTGCTAAAATATGCACCTTCGAACCCTCAAAAACATTAGCCCAAGTCAAGCTTTTCACATCAAATTAAAAGGGGATAGACTCCCTTTGCATCTCAAAATTAGATGGGTAAGCCCTCCACTATCTAACAACAACTTGGTACATGGTAGAAAATAGATGATAATAGGAAAAACAACCCAGCTTCCTCCCTTTCCCAATAGGAGAGGGAGATAAATAAATAGCCAATAGGCTATGTGAGACAGATTCCCATACAATAAAAAAAGAGCATAAAGTGAAGAAAATACCTCCCTTCCCTTTAAATGGGGTAATTTTCCATCAAGATGAAACAAGCTCTAGACTCTAAACTTTTGCCAATCCATTATCTTACCTAGCACAATAGAAGTCTTGTATATCTACCATAGGAGGTAGCATCACTTCTACTCCAAATCCCTAAAAATAATACCACCTTTTTGTTGCAAGTATTCCATCAGTATGACGTCTTACCAGACACAATTATAAATCTATGGATCTATCACTTAACGTCATCTAATATTTTGCTTTGGGTTTTTCTATCATATCTCACCCAAGGTCTTCTACTCCAATATTTGGTGCACACTAAGGTGTGACTCTAATTCTCTCCCACTTGATGGGAAATTCAAATTTTTAGAAGAAAATAAGGACGAGCACCAAGAATTCTAGAACTTGCAAAGATTCTGAGAGGAATGCAAGAAAAATTGGATGTTATTGAGAACACACAAGGGAGAGAATTAGTTGTATAAGTGAAGGTAGGGAGGAACATGAAATCCAACAAAAATATTTTTTTTCCAGATCAAAGGATAAAATCATTAAATTTTTTTACAACCAAGGATAAAGACTATTTATTTCTATAGAAGTTTGACTCGATAAGAATTGATAGATTGGGTATCCATGTTAGATTTTTTTTTTAAAAAAATTCTTAGCAAATATGAATGCCAATGGGAGTAAAGTTTACATACATACACTTGAGATGACATGCATCTCTTTGGTGGAATCATGCACTTCTAGCAACATATTGAACAAGAAAAAAAATTAATAAATAGGAAAGTTTTGTTGTTATGTTAAAAGGAAAATTTTTCATGTAGTTTATCATTTTAGCTATTTAAAAAAATATAAATTAAAGGAAAATGATACAAGTGTGTAGTATAGTGAGGAATTTCACTAGTTGACTATAAAAGTAGGTCATGTGGAAGATGATGGATAGAAAATGAAATGTATGTAAATTGCCTTAATATCGCATTTCAAGATGAATTTAGTTTCTTTAAGTTGCATTTAATGGAAGAAGCATATTGGTTGCATTAAAGAGCAAAAGAGGAGTTATCTATGAGGAACCAAAGTATAAAATGAAAAAGTGAGAAAGAACACTGTCAAAGATAAAGAGAATGCAATGAAGAAGATGAGGAAGCATAATCAATTGTCTCACATTAAAGAGAGATAAGTGGTTGTTCTTATTTAGAAAGAGGACATAAAAGAAGAGGTGGAGGTAGAGGATTTAGTGATAACAACTATAAATGTGGTCAACATGTCCACTAAGGATTTGTATGTCCAAAATTGGAGGAATGTAGAGTTGGTTAGGCAATATATTATGTCACTCAAGCAAAGGCTCAAGTAGAAAAAGAAAAAAAGAACATATTTGAATAGATTAAATCCCTTGCAAAGGGTATCACCTAGGAGACATCTTATGTGATATTGAAGTGATGAGAAGGACCATCTTGACACCTTTATCCAAAAATTTGTGTAGGCATTTCAAAAGCCAAAGAAGAAATTTTTGAGGTATCACTAAAGTGAAACCTATTTGTTATAATTGTCTGGTATTTCAAATGCCACATGAGACCATTCTTGGACTATCCAACTCTACTAAAATTGGCATGTCTCAAAGATAATCATGCCCGTATTTATTCACCAATTGGCATGTTAGAGGAGTCATTACAAAAGACATTGGATAGTTGATTTCCATCTATAAAGATATACCAAGTGTCACATGTTGATGCTCGAATGCATGTTAAGATGGAAGATTAGAAATATATCTCATTTCATCTATCTATGGTACTTTTTTTTTAAAGTTTCAACTTAGCATCCAACATATTGTAATGGTTTCAACATGAGACATTTTGCCTTCTCCATTATTTATCTTTATTCTACCCTCTTGAAACAGAAAATAATCATGGAGATAAATATTTGGTATGAATTAGTTATAGGGTTTTTTTATCTTCATTTGGTTAGTATAGATTAAATTGGAAAAGAAATGATTGTAACAAAGTGAGTGAGTGCATCTAGCAAGAGAATTTCTATTAAAGTCCATAAGTCGAGATAGTGATAGGGTGTGTTGTAAAATAAATAGTTATTGTAATTGATAGTAGAGTTTGTTTTTAAGTCCAAGAAGGCCCATGTAGGCCATGATTATAACATCTTTGAATCTTAAGAGTGTCATGTAATGCATTTTATTAGATTAATGACAAATGCCATGTTTTCCATTATTGTGTTAGCTTTTTTAATGCACTCTACTAAACATTGGGTTGACAATTATTCATTTGACCTTGGACCCTCCTATATCATTTGGAATCATAACAAGTCAAATCATGTTTTCCTAAGTTGTTGATAGTCAAATGAGTGTTGAGCATATGTTAGATAGTTCCTCATAGTTGTGACCGAATTTAAGTAAGTTGCAAGTAGTGAAACTTGAATTTTGAGACAAAGTTGAGTAACGTGCAACATTAGCATCTTGTGTAGATAGTTGAGAGATAGAAAAGTAGGTTATAAGTTTAATTGAGTGTTCATAGAAAAGGGAAAAATGTCAGGATAGGTTGAAACAATGCAAAAGGTCTTATATTGTTGAGTTGAGTATGATAGAAGGAAAATAAGTTAAAATCCTCTTGTTGTGAGTTTTTGAGAGGAGTTGAATAATATAATAGGTTATCAGCCCTGCATAGCTGAATTAAGTGTGAGAGGAATGAAATGAGTTGCACTCCCCCTAATGTATAGCTGAGTTCCTAGGAGAGTTGTGAATCCATAGTTCTGTCAAATAAGTAGATCGACATAGCATTAAGAAAAAGTGTGAGAGATGGTACACAGAATAATACCTCTAAGAAAATGAGGAATAAAATAAATTCTTGTAGAACTAGAAGACATTCTTAGAGAATAACTAGTAGACATTCTTAGAGGAATGCAAGCAAAATTGGGTGCTCTTCAGAGCACGCAATAGAGAGGAGTAACTGTGTAAGTGAAGATAGGGAGCAACATGAAAGCCAAAAAAAATATTTTTTACCAAATCAAAGGATAAAATCATTAAAAAAACCCCAAAAATTAGAGGTAACTCAAGGACAAAGACCTCTTATTCCTCTAGAAGTTTGACTCAGGAAGAATCAATGGATTGTGCAACAACATTAGAGAAATATTTTAATTCTGAGCAAATACAACATGTTAATGAGAGTAAAGTTTACATAAATTTGACACTACATGTATCTCTTTGGTCACTTCATGCACTACCAAAAATAGTTAAAAAAAGAAAATAAAAATTAAGAATTGGGAATGTTTTGTTGCTAGGTTAAACGATTTTATCATTTGAGCTAGTTTAGAAAATAGAAATTCAAGTAGAAAGATGAATGTGAAGGAGTATACCAAGGAATTTCACTTGTTGACTATAAGAGTAGGTCATGTGGAAGATGAAGGATAGAAAATATTTTACTTAAATGGCCTTAATATTGCATTTTAAGTTGAGTTTAGTTTCTTTAAGTTTCACTCAATTGAAGAAGCATATCAATTGCATTAAAGAATAGAAGATGAGTTATCTAGAAGGATCCAAAGTATAAAATGAAGTGAGGAAAAATGATGGAAAAGATAAAGAGGATTAATGAAGAATATGTGGAAGCATAAACAATCTTCTAAAATTAAAAAGAGATAAGTGGTTGTACTTATTTAGAAAGAGGACATAGAAGAAGAGGTAGAGCCAAAAGTTTTAGTGGTATCTGCTATAGATGCAGTCAACATCACCATCGAGGATTTGTATGTCCAAAAGTGGATGAAAGTAGAGTTCATTTTTAAATATATTATATTGCTTAAGCAAAGAATGAAGTAGAAGAAGGAAAAAAGGATATAATTAAATGGAGTTATATAGATTTTATAAGGTATCACCTAAGCTACATCTTATTTGATATTGAAGTGATGTGGAAGACCATCTGACATATTGTTTTGGTGACACCTCTATACAAAAAATAGTGTAGACATTTTAGATACCAAAGAAGATCCTTTTGAGGTATCAATATAGTGACAACTATTTGTATAAATTACATGGTATCTCAAACACCACATTAGACCATTATTGGACTATCCAAGTGTGATAAAATTGACAAGTCTCAAAGTTAATAATGCCCAAATTTATTCAACAATTGGCATGTTAGAAAATTCATTACAAAACACTTTGGCGAGTTGATTTCTAGCTACAAAGATATACCATGTGTCACATGTTGATGACTGAATGCATGTTTTTTTTAATTAGAAAGGATAAATGCTTTTGAAACCAGAGATATAAATCAGACAAGTGAGGGTTTTGATACCTAGACCCACAACCAAGAAGAAACATTTTGAACAATGGTCCCATAACCAAGATTTTTTAAGGATCCCACAATCATGACTCACAATGAGAGGGTTTTAAGAGTCCCACAACCATGTCACGCACAATAAGAAGGTTTGGAAAATCCCATAACTATAATAATTCAACCAAGGAAAGTGTTTGACGGATCCCACAATTGATAAGTGAGGGTTTTAAGGATCCCACAACCTTATCAATACAAGGAAGGTAACTCCTCTACAAATAGAAAATATAGACAATAACTATCACCCTTAGACAAAGCTTCCATGAAACTTTCATTGTACAATAAAGGCCTCCCAAAAGTAGACTATCTTCCACTAATCATTCATCTCCTTGAAATGTTTGCATAACCACCACATCGTTGAAGCATAACTAGTGTGCATGGAAACACACTGAGTTAAAAAATAGCTAAATCACATTAGGGAAATAATAAAATCATCCTCAATAATCTACCAATAAAGGGAGGAAGCTCCTCATCAAATAGAAAATATAAATAAAAACTATCACACTTTGACAAACCTTCCCTAAAACTTCCACTGCAAGACAAAATCTAGCTAGAATAAAAAAGTATTCTACTAATTTTCTACCTCTTTCAAACATCTACATAGCCTCCACACTAATGAATCACAACTATTGGATCTACATGCCACCGAACTAAGCAATGGCTAAATCACAACAAACTATTCAACTCGTAATCAGCCATCTAGCAGTAGCTTGATACAAAATAGGAATCTTTAGCTGATCATAAATTAGCATTATTTCCACTTTGGTTAAGGAATACTCAATAATATATCTAACATCATCAATCTTCCTTTAATGGTGCTTGGGATGACCATTCAGAAATGGACATTTCAACCCATAAACAACGTAGAGGTTTTAAGACAAACCCTAGAAACTGGAAGAGATGGGTGAAATCCTATAACATCCACCCTTCCCAAAAAGACAACAAAGTGGAATCCTCTAACATATACAAAGGGAGGGAATGGGTAGATTCCTCTATCATCCACCCAAACCCAATTTTTTTAGATAAGGAATCCCTTGACTTCCTCCATCAAGGCCCACAAATTTTTTGACCCATAAAGGTAGAGAGATTCAAAGAAGAGTCCTCTAACATCCACCTTCAAACCCTGAAAAACATTAGCCTAGGTCATGGGGTTCACATCAAATAAAAAGGAGATAGACACCCTTTAGATCTCAAAGCTAGATAGATGAGCCCTCAACAGTCTAGTAGTAGCTTGGTACATGGTAGAAAATTGATGATAATAGGAAAAACAACCAAGCTTCCTCCCTTTCCAAAAAGGAGAGGGAGATAAATAAACTGCCAACAAATTATGTGAAACAAAATCCCTAGGCTAAAACCAAGATGAACAGGAGCATAAAGGCAAGACAATACCTCCCTACCCTCAAAATGGGATAATTGTTCTTCAAGATGAAACAAGCTCTGGACTCTAAACTTCTACCAATCCATTGTCTTACCCAACATAATAGAAGACCTATAGATTTTCCACCAAAAGGTAGCAACACTTCTGCTCTGAATCCCCCAAAAGAATACCACCTTTTAGCTATGTTTATTCCACTAATAAGACATTTTTCCAGATAGTCTTAAATTTTTGTATTTTCCACTTAACGTCAGCAAATCTTTTACTCTAGGTTTTTCTGTCAGATCTAACCCCGAGTCTTCCTCTCCAGTATTTGGTGCACACCAAGTTATTTCTCTGATTCTCTACCACCTAAAGGGTCATTAAAAATGTTGGAGGATGAAGTTGGGGATTCCACCAATCTGTAGTCCCACCAAACATAGTTTAAAACCCATGTGTTTGCCACTTAGATTCAACAAATCTTTCATTCTGGTTTGTTTTGACAAACCCCACCCAGAATCTTTACCTTGAAAACTTAGGGTACACCAATCTTCCACACTAGTTCTTTCCATCCAAGTGGGCCTTCTCACTCTTAAAATACCATATAGATCTGGGTCTAGGTCATCTCCTTTGCTCTTTCCCTCTTCCCACCCAATGCCCATATTCAAATTCCTTCCTCCACTCCTCCCGCTTAGCTCCATATTTTGTTATGATTTTGCTTGGATACATGTTAAGATGCAAGATTAGACATTTTTGTCATTTCATCTATCTACAGTTCTTATTTTTGAAATTTTCATCTTAGCATCCAACATCTTTTGATGGTTGGAGGGTCAACAATTTCCTCTTCTCCACTATTTATTCTACCCTTTTGTAACAGACAATAATCATGAAGATAAAAAATTATTGTGAATTAGTGATAGGTGATTTTAAACTTCGTTTGAGTAGCAGAGAATAAAATTGAAAAGAAATGATTACCACAAAGTGAGTGAGGGCATCTAACAAGAGAATTTATAGTAAATTCCATAGGTCTAAATAGTGATAAGGTGTATTGCAGAATAAATAGTTATTGTATTTGATAGTAGAGGTTTTATTTTAAATCCAAGAAGGCCCATTAGCCAAGATTATAATGTATTTGAGTCTAAAGAGTGTGATGTAATGAATTTTATTAGATTAATGATGAATTCCATGTTTTCTATTATGGTGTCCTAGAAATGTTTTCCATTACAATGTTTTCAATTTTTTGCTAATCTTTTGTCTCTTCAAAATGACCGCACAACCTCCACATAGCTAAAGCATAACTAGTGTGCATGCACACACATTAAGACAAATAGTAGCTAAATCACAACAAGGCAATAGGAAAATCATCCTTAGCAATCTAGTAACAAAGGGAGGCAACTCTTCATCAAACATAAAATTTAGATAAAAATTGTCACACTTTGGCAAAGCTTCTACAAAATGTTCAATGTAGGATAAAATTTAGCTAGGTTTAGATAGTCTTCTACTAATATTCTGTCTCTTTGAAACATCTGCATAGCCTCCACACTAATCAAATACAACTAGTGGATATACACACCCACTAAACCAAGCAATGGCTAAATCACAAGGAACTACCTAACTCGTAATCAGCCATCTAGCAGCAGCTCCTTACAAAATAGGAATCTTCAGCCAATCATAAATCAACTTTGTCTCTACTTTGGCTAAGGAATCCTCAACAGTCTATCTACCATCATCCCTCTACCTATAATGGTTCTTCGAATGACCATTTCATAATAGGATAATCCACCAATAAACAACATAGAGGTTTCAAGATAAACCCTACAAACTAGAAGAGACGAGCGAAATCTTCTAACATTAACCCTTCTCAGAAAGATAACAAAGTGGAATCCTCTAACATCCAAAGAAGGAATGAAGGGGTAGATTCCTCTATCATCCACCCAAACCCCAAAATTTTTGACGAGGAATCCTCTCACTTCCTCCATCGAGGCCCACAACTTTCTAGACCCACAAAGGCACATAGATTCGAAGAAGAGTCCTCTAACATCCACCTTCAAAACCTGAAAAACATTGGCTCAAGTCATGGGGTTCACATCAAATAAAAAGGAGATAGACACCCTATGGATATTGCAGTTAGATAGCCTAGCCCTCAAAAGTCTATCAATAACTTGATACATGATAGAAAATTGATAATAATAGGAAAAACAACCAAGCTTCCTCCCTTTCCTAAAAGGAGAGGGAGATAAATAAACAACCAATAGACTATGTGAAATAGACTCCCATAGGATAAAACCATGACAAAAAAGGAGCATAAAGGGAAGACAATACCTCCCTACCCTAGAAATGGGATACTTTTCCTTCGGGATGAAACAAGCTCTAGACTTTAAACTTCCATCAGTCCATTGTCTTACCCAACACAATAGAAGTCTTGTAGATCTGCCACCAGAAGGTAGTAACACATTATGCCAATCTTTTGCTCTAGGTTTTTCTATTAAATCTTAACCTGGGTCTTTCACTTCAATATTTGTTTTGAATTAGTGATAGGTGATTTTGAAATTCACTTGGGTAGTAGAGAGTAATCTCGAAAAGAGATGATTTCAAAAAATTGAGTGAGTGCATCTTGCAAGATAATTTATAGTAAAGGCGATAAGTTGAGATAGTGATAGGGTGTGTTGTAGAATAAATAGTTATTGTATTTGATGATAGAGTTTACTTTTGAATCAAAGAAAGCCCATGTAGACTAAGATTATAATGTCTTTTGAATCTAAAGATTGTTATGTAATGCATCTTATTAGATTAATGACGAATGCCCTATTTTCCATTATTGTGTTGTGTGTTATCTTTTATATTTCACTCTGATCAACAATGGATTAAAATTTATTCTTTTGATATTGGAACCTATTATATCATTTGGAATCAGAGAAATTCACATCCTACATTGCTAAGTTATTATTAGTCAAATAAGTGTTAAGCATACATTATAGACTCCCTGATAGTACATAGATATTTTGAGTAAGTTTCAAGTAGTCAACCTTGCATTGTGAGAGAGAATCGAGTAAGGTGCAAGGTTGAAATTCTACGTAGAGAGTTGAGAAAAAGAAACACAAGTTGTAAGTTCAATCGAGTGTTCATAGAAAAGAGAAAAATGTCATTAGTGGTTGAACAATTCAAAAGGTCATAAATTATTGAGTTGAATACAATAGTAGGAAAAGGAGTTAAAATCTTCTTGTTGTGCATTTTTGAGAGGAGTTAAAGAGTATTGAAGGTTTTGAGTCCTTCATGGCTGAATTAAGTGTTAGATGAATGAAATGAGTTGGATTCCTCTTGTTGTGTCAAATAAGAAATATTAGATTGATGTTGCATTAACAAAGAGCACAAGAGATGGCCCACATAGGAATACCTACAAGAAAATAAGGACAAGCAACAAGAATTGTAGAACTTGTAGAGATTCTGATAGGAATGTAAGAAAAATCAGATGCTATTTAGAAAACACAAGGGAAATAATTAGTTGTATAAGAAAGTGAAGGTAGGAAGGAACATGAAATCGAAGAAAAATATTTTTTCCAAGATCAAAGGATAAAATCATTAAATTTGTTACCATCCTCGGAGGTAAGTCAAGAATAAAGATCACTTATTTTTCTAAAAATTTGAGTCAAGAAGAGCTGATAGATTTTATACCAATATTAGAGAATTTTTTTTATTCTTAGAAAATAAAAAATGCCAATGAGAGTAACTTTTACATACATAAATTTGAGAGGGCATGCATCTCTTTGGTAACATCATGCACTTCCAGAAATAATTAGAACAAGGAAATTAAAAAATAAAAATTGGGAAAAGTGTGTTGCTAGGTTCAATGGGAAATTATCACAGGTACTTTATCATTAAACTTGTTTAGAAAACATAAATTGAAGTAGAAGTATATGAGTGTGAAGGAGTATACCGATGAATTTCAAATGTTGACTATAAGAGTAGGTCATATGGAAAATGAAGGATAAAAAATTACAATGCATGCAAATGGCCTTAATATCGCATTTTGAGATGACATTAGTTTATTTAAATTGATCTCAATTGAAGAAGCATATCGATTGCCTTCAAAAACAAAAGAGGAGTTATCTATAAGGATCTAAAGTATAAAATGAAGAAATGAGGAAAAACACTGGCAAAGATAAAGAACATGCAATGAAGAATATGTGGAAGTATAATCAATCTTCTAAAATTAAAGAGAGATAAGTGGTTGTTCTTATTTAGAAAAAGGATAGAAAGGATAAAGTAGAGGCAGAAGTTTTAGTGGTATCTACTATAGATGTGGTCAACATGGACACCAAGGATTTGTGTGTCCCAAAAGTGGTTGAAAGTAGAGTCAATTTGGCAATATATTATATCACTTAAGCTAAGGATGAAGTAGAAGAAGAAAAAAGGGATATACTTGAATGGAGTTATATAGCTTGTATAAGGACTCACCTAGGCTACATCTTATTTGATATTGAAGGGATGAGGATGACATTCTTCACATATTATTATGGTGACACCTCTATACAAAAAATAGTGTGGACATTTCAGATGCCAAAGAAGACCCTTTTGAGATATCATTGTAGTAACACCTATTTATGGAAATTATGTGGTATTTCAAACACCACATGAGCCCATTCTTGGAATGTCCAAATGTAATAAAATTAACAGGTCTCAAATATAATCATGCCCAGATTTATTCAACAATTGGCATTTAGGAAGAGTAATTACAAAACACTTTGGTGAGTTTATTTCTAGCTACAAAGATATACCAAGTGTCACATGTTGATGCTTGGATGCAATTTTTTTTTATTAGATAGGATAAATGTTTTTGAAACCACAAATATGAACTGGACAAGTGAAGGCTTTGATAACCGGTCCCAAAACCAAGAAGGAGGGTTTTGAACAATGTTCCCACAACCATGACCATGATTCACAACAAGAGGGTTTTAAGGGTCCCAAAACTATGTCAGGGACAATAAGAGGGTTTGAAGGATCCCACAAGTACAAAAATTCATCCAAGGAGAGGGTTTTATGGATCCCATAAAAAATATAAGATGGTTTTAAGGATCCCACAACCTTATCAATAAAAGAAGGGCAACTCCTCTACAAATAGAAAATACAAGCAATAACTATTACCCTTTCAAAGAACTTTCCCAAAAATTCCATTGCAAAATAAAGGCTATCCAGAAGCAAACTATATTCCACTAATGTTCTAACTCCTTTAAATGCTTGTACAACCTCCACATAGCTAAACACAACTAGTGTGCATGCATACACACTAACCCAAATTGTAGCTAAATCACAACAAACCAATAGGCAAATCATAGCAACAAAGGGAGGCAACACTTCATCAAATATAAAATATAGAAAAAAAATTTCACACTTCGAGAGAGATTCCCCAAAACTTCCACTGCATGAAATTTTTTATCTAGGATCAAATAATCTTCAATAATTTTCTACCTATTTGAAACATCTGCATATCTTCTACATAATTGAAACATAATCAGTGGATATACACGGCCACTTAACCAAGTAATGGCTAAATCACAAGGAAAAGAAGTTAAAATCCTCTTGTTGTGAGTTATTGATAGGATTTAAAGATTATAGCAAGTTTTGATTCCTACATAGTTGAATTAAGTGTGAGAGGAATGAAATTAGTTGCACTTACCCTGTTGTACAACCAAGTTCCTAGGATAGTTGTGAAGCCATAGTTCTATTAAATAAGAAGATCAGCATAGCATTAAAGAAAAGTGAAATCCTCTAACATCCACCCTTCCAAGAAAAACAACAAAGTGGAATCCTCTAACATCCAAAAAATGAGGAAAGGGGTAGATTCCTCTATCATCCACCCAAATCCCAAAATTTTTGATGAGGAATCCTCTAACTTTCTCCATTAAGGCCCATAACTTTCTAGACCCACGAAGGCAGATATATTCAAAGAAGAATCCTCTAACATCCACCTTCAAATCCTAAAAAACATTGGCCCATGTCATGGGGTTCACATCACATAAAAATAAGATAGACTCCCTTTGGATCTCAAAGTTAGATAGCCAAGCCCTCACCAGTCTAGCAACAACTTAGTAAATGGTAGAAAATTGATAATAACAGGAAAAATAACCAAGCTTCCTCCCTTTCCCAAAAGGAGAGGGAGATAAATAAATAGCCAATAAAATATATGAAACAAACTCCCATAGGATAAGACAAATATAAAATAGTAAAATAAAGGGAAGACAATACCTCCATGCCCAAGAAATGGGATAATTTTCCTTCAAGATAAAATAAGCTCTTGACTTTAAACTTCTGCCGGTACACTATCTTACCCAACACAATAGAAGTAATATAGATCTACCTTCATATGGTAGTAATACTTCTACTCTAAATCCCATGAAAGAATACAACCTTTTCACTATAGTTATTCTACCAATAAGACATCTTACTAGACAAAGTCTTAAATCTATGAATCTGTTGCCTAGCGTCAACCAATCTTTTGCTTTGGGTTTTTCTATCAGATCTTAAAATGGGTCTTCCAATCCATATTTGGTGCATGCCAAATTGTTTCTCTAATTATCTCCTGCATAATGAGCCATTTAAATTTTTTGAAGATGATGTTGGGGATTTTGCCAATCTGTAGTCCAACAAAACATAGTTTAAAACTCACGTTTCTACCTCTTAGATTTGACAAATCTTTCTCTCTAAATTCTTCTAACAAACCCCACCCAGAATCATCAGCTTCAAAATTTAGGGTATGTCAGTGTTTCACACTCATTCTTTTGGCCTAGTGGACCTTCTCACTCTTGAAATACCATCTAGATCTAGGTCTAGATTGTTTTCTTCGCTCTTCCCCTCTTCACACCTAGCCTGTGAATTCCAATTCCTTCCTCTTCTCCTTCTACTCATCTCCATATATTGTTTTTATTTTGATTGGATGCATGTTAAGATGCAAGATTAGATATGTTTATCATTTCATCTATCTATGGTTCTTATTTTCAAAAGTTTCATCTTAGCATCCAACATCTTATGTTGGTTGGAAGGTGAACCATTTCATCTTCTCCATTTTTTATTCTACCCTCTTGTATAGACAATAATTATGCAGATAAATAATTATTATGAATAAGTGATAGGTGATTTGTAACTTCAATTGGGTGGTACAGAGTAAACTCAAAAAGAAATGATTGCAGCAAAGTGAGTGAGTGCATCTACCAATAGAATTTCTAGTAAAGTCCATACATCGAGATAGTGATAAGGTGCGTTGCAAAATAAATAGTTATTGTATTTGATTTTAGAGTTTACTTTTAAATATAAGAAGGCCCATGTAGGCCAAGATTATCATGTCTTTTAATTTTAAAGAGTGTGATGTAATGCATTTTATTAGATTAATGATGAATGCCATGTTTTCCATTATTGTGTTATGTGTTATCTTTTCTATTACACTCTGATCAGCAGTGGTTTAACATTTATTCTTTTGATATTGGACCCTTTGATATCATTTGTAATAAGAGTAATTCAAGGCCTCCATTGCTAAGTTGTTGACAGTTGAATAAGCGTTGAGCATAGTTTAGAGACTCCCTCAATGTACAAAGATATTTTGAGTAAGTTGTAAGTATTGTTCCTTACATTGTGAGAGAGAATTGAGGAAGGTGCAAGGTTAGAATCCTATGTAGAGAGTTGAGAGGAAGAAAATCAGGTTGTAAGTTTGGTCAAGTGTTCATACGAAAGAGAAAAATTTCATTAGAGGTTGAATAGTTCAAAAGGTCTTACATTTTTGAGTTGAGTATGATAGAAAGAAAAGGAGTTAAAATCCTCTTGTTGTGTGTTACTGAGAGAAGTAAAAGAGTATAGCAGGTTGTGAGTCCCACATGGCTGAATTAAGTGTTAGAGGAATGAAATGAGTTGGAATCCTCTTGTTGTACAGCTGAGTTCCTAGGAGATTTGTGTAACAATGGTTGTCAAAAATAATAAATAGTATATTAACATTGCATTAAAGAAGAGCATGAGATATGGCCCACATAGGAATACCTATAAGAAAATAAGGATGAACACCAAGAATTATAGAACATGCAAATATTCTAAGAGGAATGCAAGAAAAATTGGATGCTATCGAGAAAAAAAAAGGGAGATAATTAGTTGCATAAGTGAAGGTAGGAAGGAATATGAAATCTGACAAAAATATATATTTTTAGATCAAAGGATAAAATCATTATATTTGTTGGCAACCAATGATAAAGACCATTTATTTCTATAGAAGTTTGACTATATAGGAATTGCTAGAATGGGTATGAATGTTAGATATTTTTCTTCATTCTTAGAAAATACAAAATGCCAATGAGAGTAAATTTTACATACATGCACTTGAAATGACATGCATCACTTTGGTGGCATCTTACACTTCCAACAACAGATTGAACAAGAAAAAAATTAACAGTTAGGAAAGGTTTATTGTTATGTTAAAGGGAATTTTTTTCATGTAGTTTATCATTTTAGCTATTTTAGAAAATAGAAATTGAAGCAAAAGGATACAAGTGTGAAGTGGTATAGTAGGGAATTTCACCAGTTGACAATAAAAGTAGATCATATAGAAGATGATGGATAGAAATTGAAATGTATGTAAATGGCCTTAATATCACATTTCCTAATGAGTTTAGTTTCTTTAAGTTACATTCAATTGAAGAAGCATATCGGTTGGCTTAAAGAGCATAAGAGGAGTTATCTAAAAGGAACCAATGTATAAAATGAATAAGTGAGGAGAAAAAATGTCAAAGATAAATAGGATGCAATGAAGAAGACGAGGAAGCATAATCAATCGTCTCACATTAAAGAGATATAAATGATTGTTCTTATTTAGAAAGAGGACATAGAGGAAGAGGTGGAGGTAGAAGATTTAGTGATATCAACTATAAATGTGTTTGACAAGGCCACCGAGGATTTGTATGTCTAAAATTGGAGGAAAGTAGAGTTGGTTTGGCAATATATTATGTCGCTTAAGCAAATAATGAAGTAGAAAAATAAAAAAATAAAATATTTGAATGGAGTTAAATCCCTTGCATAAGGTATTGCCTAGGAGACATCTTATATGATATTGAAGTGATGAGAAGGACCATCTTGACACCTATATACCAAAATTTGTGTGGGCATATCAAATGCCAAAGAAAACCCTTTTGAGGTATCACTAAAGGAAACTTGTTTGTAAAAATTGTCTGGTATTTGAAATTCCACAAGAGACCATTCTTGGACTATCCAAGTGTGCTAAAATCAACATGTCTCAAAGATAATCATGACCTGGATTTATTCACCAATTGGCATATTAGAGGAATCATTACAAAACACTTTGGCTAGTTGATTTCCATCTACATAGATATACCATGTGTCACATGTTGATGCTTGAATGCATGTTAAGATGGCAGATTATAAATATATCTCATTTCATCTATCTATGGTACTTATTTTTGAAAGTTTCAACTTATCATCCAACATACTGTAATGGTTTCAACATGAGACATTTCACCTTCTCCACTATTTATCTTTATTCTACCCTCTTGAAACAGACAATAATCATGAAGATAAATATTTGGTGTGAATTAGTTATAGGGGATTTTGATATTAATTTGGGTATTAGAGAGTAAACTAGAAAAGAGATGATGGCAACAAAGTGAGTGAGTGCATCTAGCAAGAGAATTTCTAGTAAAGTCCATAAGTTGAGATAGTGATAGGGTGTGTTGCAAAATAAATTATTATTGTAATTGATAATAGAGTTTGATTTTAAGTCCATGAAGGCCCATGTAGGCCATGGTTAAATGAGAAATTTTTACATGTAGCTTATTATTTGAGCTTCTTTAGAAAATGGAAATTCAAGTAGAAATATACGAGTATGAAGAGTATACTTAGGAATTTCCCTTGTTGACTATAAGAGTATGTCATGTGGAAGATGAAGGATAAAAATTTTCAAAGTATGTAAATGGCCTTAATATCATCATTTTAAGATGAGTTTATTTTCTTTAAGTTACACTTAATTGAAGAAGCATATCAATTTCCTTAAAAAATAGAAGAGGAGTTAGCTAGAAGGATCCAAAATATAAAATGAAGTAGTGAGGAAAAATGATGGAGAAGATAAAGAGGATGAAATGAATAAATGTGGAAGCTTAATAAATCTTCTAAAATTAAAAAGAGATAAGTGGTTGTTCTTATTTAGAAAGAGGACATAGAGGAAGAGGTAGAGCTGAAAGTTTTAGTGGTATCTGCTATAGATGCAATCAACATCGCCATCGAGGATTTGTATGTCTAAAAGTTGATGAAAGAAGAGTTCATTTGGCAATATATTATAGCACTTAAGCAAAGGATGAAGTAGAATAAGAAAAAAAGATAAACTTGAATGGAGTTATATAGATTTTATAAGGTATCACCTAGGCTACATCTTATGTGATATTGAAGTGATGAGGAAGACCATCTTGACATACTATTGCAGTGACACCTCTATACAAAAAATGTGGATATTTTAGATGCTAAATAAGACCCTTTTGAGGTATCATTGTAGTGACAACTATTTATAGAAATTATGTGGTATTTCAAACACCACATGAGACCATTCTTGGACTATCCAAGTGTGATAAAATTGACAGGTCTCAAAGATAATCATGCCCAGATTTATTCAGCAATTGGCATGTTAGAAGAGTCATTACAAAACACTTTGGCAAGTTGATTTCCAGCTACAAATATATACCAAGTGTCACATGTTGATGCTTGGATGCATGGTTTTTTTAATTAGATAGGATAAATTATTTTGAAACCAAAGATATGAACCACACAAGTGAGGGTTTTGAAAACTGGACCCACAACCAAGAGGGTTTAAGTATTCCACAACCGTGATTCACAATGAGAGGGTTTCAAGAGTCCCACAACCATATCCGGCACAACAAGAGGGTTTGAAGGATCCCACAGCTATACCAATTGAACCAAGGAAAGGTTTTGACATATCCCACAACTAATACAAGAGGGTTTTAAGGATCCCAACACCTTATCAATATAAATAAGGCAACTCCTCAACAAATAGAAAATAACTATCACTCTTCGATGGAGCTTCCCCAAAAATTTTGTTGTAGAATAAAGGACACCCAAAAGTGGACTATGTTTCACTAATCTTGTGTCTACTTGAAATGTTTGCACAACATTCACATAGCTGAATCATAACTCATGTGCATGCACACACTGAGCCAAACATTAGCTAAATCATAACTGACCAATAGGCAAATCATCCTTGACAATCTAACAATAAAGGGAGGCAAAACCTAATCAAATAGAATATACAGATAAAAACTATCACACTTCTGTAGAGCTTCCCCAAAACTTCCATTTTAGGACATAATCTAGCCAAGATCAAATAGTCTTCCACTAATATTTTGCCTCTTTAAAACATTTGCATAGCCTCTACAAAATTGAAACAAAACTATTAGATCTACATGCCCACTAAACCTACCAATGGCTAAATCACAATAAGAAACTATCCAATTTGTAATCAGCCATCTAGCAGCATCTCAATACAAAATAAGAATCTTTAGAAAATCATAAAATAACTTTGTCTTTGCTTTGGCTAAAGAATCCTTATCAATCTATCTACCATCATCTCTCTTATTATAATGGTACATGGGATGACCGTTGGACAATGGGCCAATCAACCAACAGACAACACAGAGGTTTTAAGATAGACCCCAAAAACCAAAAGAGATGAGTGAAATCCTCTAACATCCACCCTCCACAGAAAGATAATAAAGTGGAATCCTCTAACATCCAAAGAAGGAGGGAAGGGGTAGATTCCTCTATCATCCACCCAAACCCAAAAAATTTTGACCAAGAATCCTCTAACTTCCTCCATCAAGGCCAAAAACTTTCTAGACCTGTGAAGGTAGCAAGATTTGAAGAAGAGTCCTCAACATCCACTTTCAAACCCTAAAAAACATTAGACCAAGTCAAAGGGTTCACATCAAATAAAAAGGATCTAGACTCTCTTTAGATCTAGAAGTTAGATAGACGAGCACTCAACAGTCTAGCAACATCTTGGTACATAGTAGAAAATTGATGATAATAGGGAAAACAACCAAGCTTCCTCCCTTTCCCAAATGGAAAGGGAGATAAATAAATAGCCAATAGACTATGTGAAAAAAACTACCATTGGATAAAACCAAGATAAAATAGAAGCATAAAGAGAAGACAATACCTCCCTACACTTGAAATGGGATAATTTTCCTTCAGGATGAAACAAGCTCTAGACTCTAATCTTCGCCCAGTCCATTGTCCTACCCAACACAATATAAGACCCGTAGATCTACCACCAAAAGGTAGCAACACTTCTACTCTAAATCCACTGAAATAATACCACATTTTAGCTATGGTTAATCCACTAATAAGATGTCTTGCTAGACACAGTCTTAAATCTATGTATCTTTTGCTTAACATCAGCCAATCTTTTGCTCTAGGTTTTTCTGTTAGATCTCACCCTGGGTCTTTTGCTCCAATATTTGGTGCATGCCTAGTTGTTGCTTTGATTATAATGTCTTTGAGTTTAACAAGTATGATGTAATACATTTTATTAGATTAATGATGAATTCCATGTTTTCCATTATTATGTCCTTGAAATGTTTTCCATTATTGTGTCCTTGAAATGTTTTCCATTACTATGTTTTCAATTTTTTGGTAATATTTTATCCCCTTGAAATGTATGCACATACTCCACATATCTGAAGCATATTTAGTGTGCATGCACACACACTGAGCCAAGTAGTAGCTAAATCACAAAAGGACAATGGATAAATCATCCTCAATAAACTAACAATAAAGCAAGGCAACTCCTCATCAAACAGAAAATACAAACAAAAACTGTCACACTTCAGCATAGCTTCCCTAGAACTTTTGTTGTAGGACAAAATCCAGCTAGTATCAGACAATTTTCTACTAATATTCTACCTCTTTGAAACATCTACATAGCCTCCACACCAATGAAACACAACTACTACTCTAAATCCACCTGTAGATCTGCCGCCAAAAGGTAGTAACACTTCTACTCTAAATCCACCGAAAGAATACCAAATTTTAGCTATGGTTAATCCACTAATAATATTTCTTGCCAGACACAATCTTAAATCTATGTATCTTTTGCTTAACATCAGCTAATCTTTTGCTCTAGGTTTTTATGTTAGATCTCACCTCGGGTCTTTTGCTCCAGTATTTGGTACACGCCTAGTTGTTGCTCTGATTATAATGTCTTTGAGTTTAACAATTACGATGTAATAAATTTTATTATATTAATTATGAATTCCATGTTTTCCATTATTATGTCCTTGAATTTTTTTCCATTATTGTGTCCTTGAAATGTTTTCCATTACTATGTTTTTAATTTTTTGGTAATCTTTTGTCCACTTGAAATGTATGCACATCCTCCACATAGCTAAAGCATATTTAGTGTGCATGCACACACACTAAGCTAAGTAGTAGCTAAATCAAAAAAGGACAATGGAAAAATCATCCTCAATAAACTAACAATAAATCAAGGCAACTCCTCATCAAACAGAAAATACAAACAAAAACTGTCACACTTCAGCATAGCTTCCCCAAAACTTTTGTTGTAGGACAAAATCCAGCTAGTATCAGAAAATTTTATACTAATATTATACCTCTTTGAAACATCTACATATCCTCCACACCAATGAAACACAACTAATGGATCTACATCCCCACTTATCCAAGCAATGGCTAAATCACAACAAGGAACTATCCAACTTGTAATCAGCCATCTAGCAATAACCCAATACAAAATAGAAATATTCAATCGATCATAAATAAGCTTCATCTCCATTTTGACTAATGAATCCTTAGCAATCTATCTACCATCATCCCTCTTCCTATAATTCTACTTGGGATGACCGTTGCACAATGGGCCAATCAACCAACAAATAACATAGAGGTTTTACGACAATCCCTAGAAACCAGAAGAGATGGGTGAAATCCTCTAACATCCACCCTTCCCAAAAATACAACAAAGTGGGATCCTCTAACATACATAGGAGGGAAGGGGTAGATTCCTCTATCATCCACCCAAACTCTAAAATATTTGACCAGGAGTCCTTGAACTTCCTCCATTAAGGCCCACAACTTTCTAGATCCATGAAGATAGAGAGATTCAAAGAAGAGTTCTCTAACATCCACCATCGAACCCTAAAAAACATCAGCCCAAGTCATGGGGTTCACATCAAATAAAAAGGAGATATACTCCCTTTGGACCTCAAATTTAGATAGCCAAGCCCTCAGTAGTCTAACAAGAGCTTGGTACATGGTAGAAAATTGATGATAATAGAAAAACAAACAAGCTTCCTACCTTTCCCAAAAGGAAAGGGAGATAAATAAATAGCCAATAGACTTTATGAAATAGAATCCCATAGGATAAAGCCAAGATAAAATGGGAGAAAAAAAGGAAGACTATACCTCCCTTCCCTCAAAATGGGATAATTTTCCTTTAGGATGAAACAAGCGATGAAATTTAAACTTTTGCCAATCCATTGTCATACCCAACACAATAAAAGTCCTGTATATCTATCCCCAGAAGGTAGAAACACTTCTATTATAAATCCCATGAAGGAATTCCACCTTTGGGATATGGTTATTCCACAAATAAAACATCTTGCTAGACAGTCTTAAATCTATATATATGTCACTTAGCACCAGCCAATATTTTACTCTAGGTTTTTCTGTCAGATCTCACCTCATGTCTTTTGCTCCAATATTTGGTGCACACCAAATTGTTGCTCTAATTCTCTACTACCTATCAATCCATTCAAACTTTTGAAGGATGATGCTGGGGATTTTGCCAATCTGGATTCCCACTAAACATAGTTTAAAACCCACATTTATGTCACTTAGATTTAGCAAATCTTTCACTCTAGTTTCTTCTAACAAACCCCACCTACAATCTTCAGCTTCAAAACTTAGGGTATGCCAGTATTCCACACTGGTTATTTCCATCCCAATGGGCCTTCTAAATCTCAAAATCACATCTATTTATAGATCTAGATCATCTCCTTCGCTCTCACCCTCTTCCCACCTAGCCCCTGAATTTGAATTCCTTCCATCACTCCTCCTCCTAGTCAGCTCCATATTCTATTCTAATTTTTCTTGGATGCTTGTTAAGATGCAAGATTAGACATTTTTGTCATTTCATCCATCTACGGTTCCTATTTTCAAAATTTTCATCTTAGCATCCAACATCTTGTGATGGTTGGAAGGTGAAATGTTTCATCTTCTCCACTGTTTATTCTATCCTCTTGTAACAGATAATATTCATGAAGGTAAATAATTGTTTTGAATTAGTGATAGGTGATTTTGAACTTTATTTGGGTAGTATAGAGTAAACTCAAAAAGAGATGTTTGTAACAAAGTGAGTGAGTGCATCTAGCAAGAGAATTTCTAGTAAAGTCCATAGGTCGAGATAGTGATAAGGTCTCTTGTAGAATAAACAATTATTGAATTTGATAGCAGAGTTTTATTTTAAATCCAAGAAGGCCCATGTAGACCAAGATTATAACATCTTTTAGTCCAAAGAGTGTGATGTAATGCATTTTATTAGATTAATGACAAATGCCACGTTTTTCATTATTGTGTCCTCAAAATGTTTTCCATTTCTATGTTTTCCATTTTTCGTTAATCTTTTATCTCCTTGAAATGTCCACACAACTAAAGCATAAATAGTGTGCATGCACACACACTGAGCCAAAAAGTAGCTAAATCACAAGGAAATAGGTAAATCATCCTCAATAATATATCAATAAAATGAGGCAACTCATCAAATAGAAAATATAGACAAAAATTGTCAGACTTCAACAAAGCTTCCCCAAAATTTATATTACAAGACAAAATCCAACCAGGATTAGACATTGTTCCACTAATATTCTATCACTTTAAAATATCTGCATAGCCTCCACACTAATGAAACACAACTAGTGGATATACAAGCCCATTGAACCAAGCATGGCTAAATCACAAAAAGGAACTATCCAACTCATAATCAGCCATCTAGCAACAGCTCATTACAAAATAAGAATCTTTAGCTGATCATAAATCCACTTTGGCTAAGGAATCCTCAACAATATATCTACCATCATCCCTCTTCCTATAATGGTGCTTGGGATGACCATTGCATAATAGGCCAATCAACCAACAAAAAACATAGATGTTTAAAGAAAAATCCCAAAAACCAGAAGAGACGAGTGAAATACTCTAACATCCACTCTTCCCAGAAAGACAAAAAAGTAGAATCTTCTAACATTCACAAAATAGAAGGGGTATATTCCTTTATCATCCACCTAAACCCCAAAATTTTTGATGAGAAATTTTCTAACTTCATCAAATAACAAAACTTTCTAGACTCATGAATGTAGAGAGATTCAAAGAAGAGTCCTCTAACATCCACCTTCAAACCTTGAAAAACATTGGCCCAAGTTATGGGGTTCACATCAAATAAAAAGGAGATAGACTCCCTTTGGATCTTGAAGTTAGATAGATGAGACCTCAACACTCTATAAATTGGCTTGGTACATGGAAGAAAATAGATGATAATAGGAAAAACAAAAAAGCTTCCTCCCTTTCCCAACAGGAGAGGGAGATATATAAACAACCATAGACTGTGAAACAAACTCCCATAAGATAAAACCAAGATAAAAAAGGAGCATAAAAGGAAGATAATACCTCCATGAACTCGAAATGGTATAATATTCCATCAGGATGAAATAAGATTTGTACTCTAAACTTCCACCAGTCAATTGTCTTACCCAGCACAATAAAGGTCCTATAGCTTTGTTGCCAAGAGGAACCAACACTTCTACTCTAAATCCCCTGATATAATACCACCTTTTTTTTGTAGTTATTCCACCACTATGATGTCTTGTTAGACATAATCTTAAATATAGGGAATTTTAGCTTAACATCAGCCAATCTTTTGCTTTAGGTTTTTTTGTCAGATCCCACCCAGGGTCTTCCCCTCCAAAATATGGTGCACACCAAGTTACAACCCTGATTCTCTCCACCAAATGGGCCATTTAAACTTTTAGAGGATGATGTTTGGGATTCCTCCAGTTTGTAGTCACACCAAACATAGTTTAAAACCCACATGTCTGCCACTTCGATTTAGTAAATATTTTTCTTACGTTTATTCTAGCAAACCCCACCAAGAATCTTTAGCTTCAGAACATAGGTTACGCTAGTCTTCTGCACTGTTAATGTCTAACCTAGTGGGCACTTTCACTCTTGAAATACTAGTTAAATACAGGTTTGGATCATCTCATTTGTACTCCCCCTCTTCCTACCTAGCCCCCAAATTTGAATTCCTTCATTTGCTCCTCCTTCTACTCAACTTCATATTCTACTCTCATTCAGCTTTGATGCATGTTAAGATGCAAGATTAGACATGTTTGTCATTTCATTCATCTACGGATCTTATTTTCAAATGTTTCTTATTAGCATCCAACATCTTGTGATGGTTGGAAGGTAAGCCATTTCATCTTCTCCATTGTTTATTTTGCCCTCTTGTCATAGATAATATTTGATCTAAATTAGTGATAGGTGATTTGAAATTCATTTGGGTAGTATAGAGTAAACTTGAAAAGAAATGATTTCAACAAAGCGAGTGAGTGCATCTGGCAAGAGAATTTCTAGTAAAATCCATAAGTCAAGAAAGTGATAGGGTATGTTGCAAAATAAATAGTTATTATATTTGATAGTAGAGTTTGATTTTGAATCTACCATAGGTGCAAGGTCATAATCCTGTGTAGAGAGTTGAGAGAAAGATAAATAGGTTGTAAGTTCAATCGAGTGTTCATAGAAAAGAGAAAAAAATGTCATTAGTGGTTGAAAAATTAAAAAGGTCTTACATTATTGAGTTAAATATGATAGAAGGAAAAGGAGTTAAAATCCTCTTGTTGTGCATTGTTGAGAGGAGTTCAAAAGTATAGAAGGTTGTGAGTCCTTCATGGCTGAATTAAGTGTTAGACAAATGAAATGTGTTGGACTCCTCTTGTTGTAAAACTGAGTTCTTAGGAGATTTGTGTAGCAATAGTTGTGTCAAATAAGAAATAGTAGATTGATGTTGCATTGAATATGAGCATGAGAGATGGCCCACATAGTAATAGCTATAATAAAATAAGGATGAGCACCAAGAATTGCAGAACTTGTAGAGATTATGAGAGGAATGCAAGAAAAATTGGATGCTATTGAGAAAACACAAGGGAGATAATTAGTTATATAATAAAATGAAGGTAGGGAGGAAAATAAAATCTAAGAAAAATATATTTTTTCTAGATCAAAGGATAAAATCATTAAATTTATTACCAACCTCAGAGGTAAGTCAAGAATAAAGATCACTTATTTTTCTAAAAATTTGAGTCAAGAAGAACTAATAGATTGTGTATCAATATTAGAGTAAAGTTTACAATGAGAGTAAAGTTTACATACATACACTTGAGATGATATGCCTCTCTTTGGTAACATCATGCACTTCTAGAAATAATTAAAACAAGGAAATAAAAAAATAAGAATTAGGAAAAGTTGGTTGCTAGGTTAAATGGTGAATTTTCATAAGTAGTTTATCATTAAACTTGTTTAAAAAACATAAATTGAAGTAGAAGTATATGAGTGTGAAGGAGTATACCTAGTAATTTCACATGTTGAGTATAAGAGTAGGTCATGTGGAAGATTAAGGATAGAAAATTACAATGCATGCAAATTGCGTTAATATCACCTTTTAAGATGATGTTAGTTTATTTAAGTTGAACTCAATTAAATAAGCATATCATATTGCTTTAAAGAGTAGAAAAGGAGTTATCTAGAAGGTTTTGATATGAAACCATAGATATGAACCAGACAAGTGAGGGTTTTGATAATTAGACCCATAACCAAGAAGAAAGATTTTGAACAATGGACCCACAACCAAGAGGATTTAAGGAATCCATAGCCAAGAGGGTTTAAGGAATCCACAACCACGATTCACAATGAGAGGATTTTATGAGTCCCACAACCATGTCAGGCACAATAAGAGGTTTTGAAGGATCCCATAACTATAACAATTCAACCAGTGAAAGGGTTTGATGGATCCCACAACTGATACAAGAGGGCTTTAATGATCCCACAACCTTATCAATACAATAAATGCAACTCCTCTACAAATAGAAAACACAAACAATAACCATCACCCTTTGGCAGAGTTTCTTTGAAACTTTCATTGTAGAACAAAGGCTACCCAGAAGTAGAGTGTGTTCAGCTAATCTTCTATCTCCTCAAAATCTTGGCATAACCTCCACACAAATGAAAACTAATTAGGTGCATGCACACATTGAGCCAAACTGTATCTAAATCACAACAGATCAATAGGCAAATCATCATCACCAATCTAACAACAAAGGGAGGCAACTCATCAAACAAAAAATATAGACAAAAACTGTCACACTTCGATAGAGCTTCCCCAAAATTTCCACTACATGACAAAATCAAGTCAAGATCAAATAGTGGTCCACTAATCTTTTGCCTCTTTGAAACATCTGTATAGCCTCCACACCAATGAAACACAACTAGTGGATCTATACACCCACTGAACCAAGTAATGGCTAAATAACAACAAGGAACTATCCAACTCCTAATCAACCATCTAACAATAAATTGATATAAAATAGTAATCTTCAATTGATCATAAATGAGCTTTACCTCTGGTTTGGCTAAAGAATTCTCAATAATTTGTCTACCATCATCCCTCTTCCTATAATGGTACTTGGGATGAACATTGCACAATGGGCCAATTAACCAACAAACAACACCAAGGTTTTAAGACAAACCCCAGAAACTGGAAGAGACGGGTGAAATCCTTTAAAATCAACCCTTTCTATAAAAACAACAAAGTGAAATGCTCTAATATCCATATGAGGGAAGGGGTAGATTCCTCTATCATCCACCCAAACCCCAAAATTTTTGATGAGGAATCCTCTAACTTCCTCTATCCAAGCCCACCACTTTCTAGATCCACAAAGGTAGAGAGATTCAAAGAGGAGTCCTCTAACATCCACCTTTGAACCCCAAAAAACACTGGCCCATGGCATGGGTTTGCATCAATAAAAATGAGATGGACTCCCTTTGGATCTTGATGTTAGAAATATGAGCCTTCAGCAATCTAGCAGTAATTTAGTAAATGATAGAAAATAGATTATAATAGGAAAAATAACCAAGCTTCCTCCTTTTCCCAATAGGAGAGGGAAATAAATAAATAGCTAATAGACTATGTGAAACAAATTCCCATAGGATAAAACTAGGATAAAAAAGGAGCATAAAGGCAAGAAAATACCTCCCTGCCCTCGAAATGGGATAATTTTCCTTCAGGATGAAATAAGCTCTAGACCCTAAATGTCCACCAGTCCATTGTCTTACCAAACAGAGTAGAAGTCTTGTAGATTTCTCGCCAGGAGGAAGTAAAACTTCTACTTTGAATCCCCTTATATAATACCAACTTTTTGTTTTAGGTATTCTGCCAATATGATGTCTTGCCAGACATAGTCTTCAATATGGAGAATTACTGCTTAACATTAACCATTCTTTTTCTCTAGGTTTTTCTATCAGATCTCACCTAGGGTCCTCTTCTCTATTAGTTGGTGCATGCCAAGCTGAAATCTTGATTCTCTCCCACCTAGTAGGCCATTCAAAATTTTAGAGGATGATGTTGGGGATTCTACCAGTCCCTAGTCACACAAAACATAGTTTAAAACCCACGTGTATGCCACTTAGATTCAAATAAAAATTTGATTTAGTTTCTTCTCACAAACCCCACCCAAAATCTTTAGCTCTAGAACATAGGGTATGTCAGTATTTGCACTAGTTATTTCTAGTCCAATGGGCCTTTTCACTCAAGAAATACCAACTAAATCTGGGTCTAGATCATCTCATTTACTATCCCCCTCTTCCCACCTAGCCCCTGAATTTGAGTTCTTACCTCCACTCCTCCCACTCAACACCATATTCTACTCTCACTCAGCTTGGATGCATGTTAAGATGCAAGATTAGACATGTTTATCATTTCAAACATCTACGGTTCTTATTTTCAAAAGTTTCATCTTAGCATCTAACATCTTGTGATGGTTGGAAGGTGACCCATTTCATCTTCTCCACTATTTATTCTACCCTCTTGTAATAGAAAATATTTGTTTTGAATTAGTAATAGGTGATTTTGAACTTCCTTTGGGTAGTAAAGAGTAAAATTGAAAAAAAATGATTGCAACAAAGTGAGTGAATGCATCTAGCAAGAGAATTTCTAGTAAAGTCCATAAGTCGAGATAGTGATAGGGTGTGTTGTAGAATAAATAGTTATTGTATTTGATAATAGAGGTTGACTTTGAACCCAAGAAATCCCATGTAGGCCAAGATTATAACGTCTTTGAGTCTAAAGAGTTTGATTTAATGTATTTTATTAGATTAATGATGAGTGCCTATGTTTTCCATTATTGTGTTGTGTGGTATCTTTTCTATTGCACTCTAATTAACAATGGGTTAATATTTTTTCTTTTGATATTGGACCCTCTTATATCATTTGGAATCAGATAAATTCAAATCTTGCATTTCTAAGTTATTGATAGTTGAATAAGTGTTGAGCATAGGTTAGAGACTCTCATAGTACAGAGATATTTTGAGTAAGTTTCAAGTAGTGAACCTTGCATCATGAGAGAGAATTGAGTAAGGTGCAATGTTAGAATATTTTGTAGAGAGTTGAGAAAAATAAAATCAGGTTGTAAGTTCAATTGAGTGTTCATAGAAAAGAGAAAAATGTCATTAGAGGTTGAACAATTCAAAAGGTCTTACATTGTTGAGTTGAATATGATAGAAGGAAAAGGAGTTAAAATCCTCTTGCTGTGTATTTTTGAGAGGAGTTAAAGAGTATAGTAGGTTGTGAGTCCTTCATGGTTGAATTAAGTATTAAAGGAATGAAATGAGTTGGACTCCTCTTGTTGTACAAATGATTTCTTAGGAGATTTGTGTAGCAATAGTTATGTCAAATAAGACAGTAGATTAATGTTGCAATAAAGAAGAGTGTGAGAGATGGCCCACATAGGAATAACTACAAGAAAATAAGGATAAGCACCAAGAATTATAGAACTTGTAGAGATTTTGAGAAGAATGCAAGAAAAATTGGATGTTATTGAGAAAACACAAGGGAGAGAGTTAGTTGTATAAGAAAGTGAAGGCAGGGAGGAACATGACATCCAAGAAAAATATTTTTTCTAGATCAAAGGATAAAAAAATTAAATTTGTTACCAACCTCATAGGTATCTCAAGGATATAGATCGCTTATTTTTCTAAAAAAATGAGTTAAGAAGAACTTATAGATTGTGTGACATCATGCAATTCGAAATGTCTGCACAACATTCACATAGTTGAAGCATAACTAGTGTGCATGCACACACACTGAGACAAATAGTATCTAAATCACAACAAGGAAAAATAAAAATCATCCTCAACAATCTACCAAAAAATGGAGGCAAGTCCTCATAAAAAGGAAAATACATACAAAAATTGTCACACTTTTACATAACTTCCCCAAAACTTTTGCTATAGGATAAAATACAGCCAAGATCAGATAGTCTTCCACTAATCTTCTACCTCTTTGAAACATTTTCCTAGCCTCCACACCAATGAAACACAACTAATGGATCTACACACCCACTGAACCAAGCAATGGCTAAATCACAACAAGGAACTATCCAACTCATAATCAACAATCGAAAAGTAACTCAATACAAAATAGGAATCTCTAGCCAATCATAAATTAATATTGTCTTTAATTTGGATAAGGAATCCTCAATAATATATATACAATCATCCCTCTTCTTATAATGGTGCTTGGGTTGATCATTTCATAAACAACCAATCAACCAATAAAAAACACAGAGGTTTTAAGACAAACACCAAAAACTAAAAGAGATAGGTGAAATCCTCTAGCATCCACCCTTCCCAAAAAGACAACAAATTAGAATTTTCTAACATCCATAGGAGGGAAGGGGTATAATCCTCTATCATCCACCCAAACCCCAAAATTTTTGATGAGGAATCCTATAACATCCTCCATGAAGGCCAACAACTCTCTATACCCGCAAAGGTAGAAGAGTCCTCTAACCTCCACCTTCGAACCCTGAAAAATAGTGGCCTAGGTCATGGGATTTATATCAAATAAAATGGAGATAGACTCCCTTTAGATCTCAAAGTTAGATAGTTGAGCCCTTAGAAATCTAGCAGTAGCTTGGTACATGATATAAAATAGATGGTAACAAGAAAAACAACCAAGCTTCCTCCCTTTCCCAAATGGGGAGCCAAATAAATAAAAAACTAACAAACTATGTGAAACAGACTCCCATAGGATAAAAAAGGAGCATAAAGGGAAGACAATACCTCCCTGCCCTCAAAATGGGATAATTTTCCTTCAAAATAAAAAAATTTGTGGACTCTAAACTTCCACCAGTGCATTGTCTTACCCAGCATAGTAGACGTCTTGTAGATCTATCGCCAGAAGGAAACAACACTCATAATCTAAATCCCAGGATATTATACCACCTTTCTATTGTAGGTATTCTACCAATATGATGTCTTACCAAACATAGTCTTAAATATGGAGAATTTTTGCTTAACGTCAACCAATCTTTTACTCTAGGTTTTTTTTGTCAGATCCCACCTAGGGTCTTCCCCTCTAGTATTTGGTGCACACCAATTTGTAGCCCAGATTCTCTCCCACCTAGTGGGCCATTCAAAATTTTAGAGGAAGATGTTTTGGATTTTGCCAATCTGTAGTCACACAAAACATAGTTTAAAACTCACATGTCTACCACTTAGATTCAATAAATCTTTCACTTTGGTTTCTTTTGGCAAACCCCACCCATCATCTTCATCTTCAAAACATAGGGTACACCAATCTTCTCACTGGTTCTTTTCAGCCCAGTGGGCCTTTTCACCCTCGAAATACCAACTAAATCTAGGTCTGGATCATCTCATTTGCTTTCCTCCTCTTCTCGCCTATCCACCAAATTTGAATTCCTATCTCTACTCCTCCTCCTACTAATCTCCATAACCTACTCTCATTCATCTTGGATGCATTTTAAGATGCAAGATTAGACATGTTTGTCATTTCATCTATCTACAGTTCTTAGTTTCAAATGTTTCATCTTAGCATCCAACATCTTGTGATGGTTGGAAGGTGAGCCATTTCATCTTATCCATTATTCATTATACCCTCTTGTAATAGACAATATTTTATCTAAATTAGTGATAGGTGATTTTAAACTTCATTTGGGTAGTATGGAGTAAACTCGAAAAGAGATGATTTCAACAAAGTGAGTTAGTGCATCTAGCAAGAGAATTTCTGGTCAAGTCCATAAGTTGAGAAAGTGATAGGGTGTATTGCAGAATAAATAGTTATTGTATTTGATAGTAGAGTTTAATTTTGAATCTACAAAATCCAATATAGGCCAAGATTATAACATCTTTGAGTCTAAAGTGTGTGATGTAATGCATTTTATTAGATTAATGATGAATGCCATGTTTTCCATTATTGTGTTGTGTGTTAGATTTTATATTTCACTCTGATCAGCAGTGGGTTAACATTTTTTCTTTTGATATTGGACCCTCTTATATCATTTGGAATCAAATAAATTCAAATCCTGCATTGCTAAGTTATTGACAGTCGAATAAGTGTTAAGCATAGGTTAGAGACTTCCTCATATTACAAAGATATTTTGAGTAAGTTTCAAGTCGTGAACCTTGCATTGTGAGAGAGAACTGAGTAAGGTGCATTAGAATCTTGCGTAGAGAGTTGAGAGAAAGAAAAATAGGTTGTAAGTTCAATCGAGTGTTCATAAAAAAGAGAAAAAATGTCATTAGTGGTTGAAAAATTCAAAGGTCTTACATTATTGAGTTGAATATGATAGAAGGAAAAGGAGTTAAATCCTCTTGTTGTGCATTGTTGAGAGTCCTTCATGGATGAATTAAGTGTTAGATGAATGAAATGTGTTGGACTCATCTTGTTGTACAAATGAGTTCTTAGGAGATTTGTGAAGCAATAGTTGTGTCAAATAAGAAATAGTAGATTGATGTTCCATTAAAGAAGAGCATGAGAGATGGCTCACATAGTAATACCTACAAAAAAATAAGGACAAGCACCAAGAATTGCAAAACTTGTAGAGATTCTGAGAGGAATGCAAGAAAAATTGGATGCTATTGAGAAAACACAAGGGAGAGAATTAGTTGTATAAGAAAGTGAAGGTAGGGAGGAACATGAAATCCAAGAAAAATATTTTTTTTCCAAATCAAAGGATAAAATCATTAAATTTGTTACCAACCTTAGAGGTAAGTCAAGGATAAAGATCACTTATTTTTCTAAAATTTTGAGTCAAGAACTGATAGATTGTGTACCAATATTAGAGAATTTTTTTTATTCTTAACAAATACAAATTTCCAATGAGAGTAAAGTTTACATACATACACTTGAGATGACATGCATCTCTTTGGTAACATCATGCACTTCCAAAAATAATTAGAACGAGGAAATAAAAAACTAATAATTAGGAAAGGTGTGTTGCTAGGTTCACTGGTAAATTTTTGTAAGTAGTTTATCATTAAACTTGTTTAGAAAACATAAATGGAAGTAGAAGTATATGAGTGTGAAGGAGTATACTGAGGAATTTCAAATGTTTAATATAAGAGTAGGTCATGTGGAAGATGAAGGATATAAAATTACAATGCATGCAAATGACCTTAATATCGCATTTTAAGATGAGTTTAGTTTCTTTAAGTTGAACTCAATTGAAGAAGCATATCAAATGTATTAAATAGCAAAATAGGAGTTATCTAGAGGGATCCAATGTATAAAATGAATAAGTGAGGAAAAACCTTGACAAAGATAAAGAGGATGCAATGAAGAATATATGGAAGCATAATCAATATTTGAAAATTAAAGAGAGATAAGTAGTTGTTCTTTTTTAGAAATAGGACATAGAGGACGAGGTAAATGCAAAAGATTTATTGGTATCTACTATAGATGCAGTCAACATGGCCATCGAGGATTTGTGTGTCCAAAAGTGTTCGAAAGTAGAGTCGATTTGGAAATATATTATATTGCTTAAGCTAAGGATGAAGTAGAAGAAGAAAAAATATATATACTTGAATGGAGTTATATAGCTTGTATAAGGACTCACTTAGGCTACATCTTATGTGTGATATTGAAGTGATGAGGAAGACCATCTTGACATATTTTTGCGGTGATACCTCTATACAAAAAATAGTGTGGACATTTTAGATGCCAAAGAAGACCCTTTTAAGATATCATTGTAGCAACACCTATTTGTAGAAATTATGTAGTATTTCAAACACCAAACGGTCCCATTCTCAGACTATCCAAGTGTGATAAAATTGACCGGTCTCAAAGATAATCATGCCTAGATTTATTCATCAATTGGCATTTAGGAAGATTTTATTTCTAGCTACAAAGATATACCTAGTGTCACATGTTGATGCTTGGATGCAATTTTTTTTACTAGATAGAATAAACGCTTTTGAAACCAGAGCTATGAATGGAACAAGTGAAGGTTTTGATAACTAAACCCACAACCAAGGAGGGTTTTGAACAATATTCCCATAACCAAGAGAGTTTAGAGATCCCATAACCATGATTCACAATGAGAGGGTTTTAATGGTCCCAAAACCATGTCAAGTACAACAAGTGGGTTTGAAGGATCCCACAACTATAACAATTCAACCAAGGAGAGGGTTTGACGGATCCCATTATCGATACAAAAGGGTTTTAAGGATCCCACAACCTTATCGATACAAGGAGGGAAACTCCTCTACAAATAAAAAATATAGACAATAAATATTACCCTTCCATGGACCTTTCCCAAAAATTCCATTGCAAAACAAAGGCCATCCAAAATCAGACTGCATTCCACTAATCTTCTGTATCCTTGAAATGTTCACACAACCTCCATATAGCTAAAGCACAACTAGTGTGCATGCACACACTCTAAACTAAACATTATCTAAATCACAACAAACCAATAGGCAAATCATCCTTAGCAATATACCAACAAAGGGAGGAGAGACCTCATCAAATAGAAAATATAGACAAAAATTGTCACACTTCGGGAGAGCTTCCCCAAAACTTCCATTTAGGACAAAATTTATCCATGATCAAACAATCTTCACTAATCTTCTACCTTTTTGAAACATCTACATATCATCCACAAAATTGGAACACAACCATTGGATCTACATGGCCACTTAACCAAATAATGGCTAAATCACAAGGAACTATCCAACTCGTAATCAGCCATCTAGCAGTAGCTTGATACAAAATAGGTATCTTCAGTGCATCATAAATAAGTTTATCTCCACTTTGGCTAAGGAATCCTCAGCAATATATCTACCATCATCCCTCTTCTCATGATGGTGTTTGGGATGATTGTTTCACAATGGGCCAATCAACCAACAAAAAACATAGAGGTTTCAAGACAAACCCAAAAAATTAGAAGAGACAGGGGAAATATTCTAACATCCACCCTTCCCAAAAAGACAACATAGTGGAATCCTCTAATATCCACAAAAGGATGGAAAGGGTAGATTCCTCTATCATCCACCCAAACCTTGAAAGTTTTAACAAGGTATCCTCTAAATTCCTCCATCAAAGCCCACAATTTTCTAGCCACATGAAGGCAAAGAGATTCAAAGAAGAGTCCACTAACACACACCTTCGAATCCTGATAAACATTGGCCCAAGTCATGGGGTTCACATCAAATAGAAATGGGAGGCTCCCTTTGGATCTCAAAGTTAGATAGTCGAGCCCTCAACAATCTAGCAACAACTTGGGACATGGTAGAAAATAGATGATAATAGGAAAAACAACCAAGCTTCCTCCTTTTCCAAACAAGAGAGGGAGTTAAATAAACAGTCAATCAAGAAAATGTATGTCCAAAAGTGGTCAAAAGTAGAGTTGATTTAGCAATATATTATATCACTTCAGCAAAGGATGGAGTAGAAGAAAAAAAGATATACTTGAATGGAGCTATATAGCTTTTATAAGGTATCACGTAGGCTCTATATTATGTGATATTAAGGTGATGAGGAAGTCCATTTTGACATATTATTGTAGTGACACCTCTATAAAAAAAATAGTGTCGACATTTTAGATGCCAAAGAAGACCCTTTTGAAGTATCATTGTAGCAACACCTATTTGTAGAAATTATGTGGTATTTCAAACACCACACGAGACCATTCTTGGATTGTCTAGGTGTGATTCACAACAAGAGCATTTTAAGGGTCCCACAACCATGTCAGGCATGACAATAAAGTTTGAAGGCTCCTCAAATGTCCGCACAACCTCCACATGCTGAAACACAACCAATGTGCATTCATACACACTAATCCAAAAAATAGCTAAATCACAATAGAGGAATAGGAAAATTAGACTTAACAATCTAGCAACAAAGGGAGGAAACTCCTCATCAAATAGAAAATATAGACAAAAATTGTCACACTTTGATAGAGCTTCCCCAAACCTTCCACTGTAGAACAAAACACATCCAGGATCAAACAGTCTTCCACTAATCTTATACCTCTTTAAAACATTTACATAGCCTTTATATAATTGTAACACAAATAGTGGATCTAATAACTAATTAACCAAGAAATGGCTAAATCACAACAAGGAACTATCCAACTTGTAATCAGCCATCTAGGAGCAACTTGATGGAAAATAGGAATCTTCAGCCCATCATAAATTAAATTTCTCTCCAATTTAGCTAAGGAATCCTCTGAAATTTGTCTACCATCATCCATATTTCTATAATGGTGTTTGGAATGACCATTACATAATGGGCCAATAAACAACAAACTACATAAGTTTTAAGACAAACCCTAGAAACTGAAAGAGATGGGTGAAATCCTCTAACATCCACCCTTATGAGAAAGACAATAAAATGGAATCCTTTAACATTCACAAGAGGGAGGGGGTAAATTCCTCTATCATTCACCCAAACCCCAAAAGTTTTGATGAAAAATCCTCTAACTTCCTCCATCAAGTCCCGCAAATTTCTAGCCTTGCAAAGATAGAGAGATTCGAAGAAGAGTAATCTAACATCCACCATCGAAGCCTAAAAAAAATTAGCCCAAGACATGTTTGCATCAAATTAAAAGGTGATATACTCCCTTTGGATCTCAAAATTAGATAGTTGAGCCCTTAGCAATCTAACAATAACATGGTACATGGTAGAAAATAGATGATAATAGCAAAAACAACCCAGCTTCCTCCCTTCCTCAACAGGAGAGGGAGATACATAAACAACCAACAAGTTGTGTGAAATAGACTCCCATAGGATAAACCAAGATAAAATAGGATCATAAAGGGAAGATAATACCTTCTTGCCCTCGAAATGGGATAATTTTCCTTTAAGATGAAACAAGCTCTAGACTCTAAACTTCCACCTATCCATTATCTTACCCAGCATAATATAAGACCTGTAGATCTATCACCAAAAAGTAGCAACACTTTTACCCTGAATCCCCCAAAAGAATACCACATTTTAGCTATGTTTATTCTACCAATAAGATCTCTTGCCAGACACAGTCTTAAATCTATGTATCTACGGCTTAGCATCAACTAATCTTTTGCTCTAGGTTTTTTTTTAGATCTCACCCCAGGTCTTCACCTCCAGTATTTAGTGCATGCCAAGCTGCAGCTCTAATTCTCTCCCACCCAGCAATCCATTCAAACTATTTGAGGATGACGTTGGGGATTCCACCAATTCGTAGTCCCACCATACATAGTTAAAAACCCACGTGTCTTCCACTTAGATTCAGTAAATATTTTGCTCTTATTTCTTCTAAAAAACCCCACCTAGAATCTTCAACTTCAAACTTTAGGGTACACTAGTTCTTTCTGGCCCAGTGGGCCTTCTCACTTTCTAAATATAACCTATATCTGGGTTTGGGTCATCTCCATTGCTCTCCCTTGCTCCAACCCAGCCCCCAATTTTAAATTCCTTCCTCTGCTCCTCATCCCGCTTAGCTCCATATTTTATTCTAATTTTTCTTGGATGCATGTTAAGATGCAAGACTAGACATGTTTGTCATTTCATCTATCTACAGTTTTTATTTTCAGAAGTTTCATCTTAGCATCCCACATCTTGTGATGGTTGGAAGGTGAACTGTTTCATCTTCTCCACTATTTATTCTACCCTCTTGGATAGACAATAATCATGTAGATTGTGAATTAGTGATAGGTGATTTTGAACTTCATTTGGGTAGTGGAGAGTAAACTCAAAAAGAGATGATTACAACAAAGTGAGTGCATCTAGCAGGAGAATTTATAGTAAAGTCCATAGGTCGAGATAGTGATAAGGTATGTTATAGAATAAATAGTTATTGTATTTGATAATAGAGTTTGATTTTAAATCCAATAAGGCCTATGTAAGACAAGATTATAACATAATGGTAGCTAAATCATAGCAGAGAAATAGGCAAATTAGATTTAACAATCTTGCAACAAAGGGAGGCAACTCCTCATCAAACAAAAATATAGACAAAAATTGTCACACTTCGGTAGAGCTTCCCCAAAACTTTCACTGTAGGACAAAATCTAGTCAACATCAAATAGTCTTTGACTAATATTTTTCCTCTTTGAAACATCTGCATAGCCTCTATAGCATTGAAACACAACCAGTGGATCTAATAGCCACTGAACCAAGCAATGGCTAAATCACAACAAGGAACTATCGAACTCATAATCAGCCATCTAGGAGCAACTTGATACAAAATAGAAATATTCAACCCATCATAAATCAGTTTTGTCTCCACTTTGGCAAAGGAATCCTCAACAATCTGTCTACCATTATCCCTCTTCATATAATGGTGTTTTGGATGACCATTGCACAATGAGCCAATCAACGAACAAACTACACATAGGTTTCAAGACAAACACTAGAAATCGAAAGAGACAGATGAAATCCTCTAACAACCACAAGAGGGAAGGGGTAGATTCCTCCATCATCCACCAAAACCCCAAATTTTTTGAAGAAGAATATTCTAACTTCCTCCATTAAGGCCCACAAATTTATAGCCCCGTGAAGGTAGAGAGATTCAAAGAAGAGC
This sequence comes from Torreya grandis, assembly GCA_037957365.1. Taxonomy (NCBI): domain Eukaryota; kingdom Viridiplantae; phylum Streptophyta; class Pinopsida; order Cupressales; family Taxaceae; genus Torreya; species Torreya grandis. The sequence continues at coordinate 3,491,653 of JARHVA010001323.1, read as the reverse complement.
CCTCAAACCTCCACCTTCAAACCCTCAAAAACATTGGCCCAAGTTAAGATTTTCATGTCAAATTAAAATGGGATATACTCCCTTTGGATCTCAAAATTAGATAGCTGAGCCCTCAGCAGTCTAACAACAAATTGGTACATGGTAGAAAATAGATGATAACAGGAAAAACAACCCAACTTCCTCCTTTTCCCAACAAGAGAGGGAGATAAATAAATAGCTCACAAGCTATGTGAAATAGATTCCCATAGGATAAAACCAAGATAAAATAGGAGCACAAAGGGAAGATAATTCCTCCCTTACCTCAAAATGGGTTAATTTTCCATCAGGATGAAACAAGCTTTGGACTCTAAACTTTCACCAATTCATTATCTTACCCAACACAATAGAATCCATGTAGATATACTAGGGAGGTGACATCACTTCTACTCTGAATCCCCAAAAGTACCACCTTTTCACTATGGTTATTATACCAATAAGACATCTTACCAGACACAATCTTAAATCTATAGATCTGTCTCTAAGCGTCAGCCAATCTTTTACTCTAGGTTTTTCTGTCAAATCTCACCCCAGGCCTTCCGCTCCAATATTTTTTTTAAATTTGTGATAAGTGACTTTGAAATTCACTTGGGTAGTAGAGAGTAAACCTTAAAAAGAGATGATTGTAACAAAGTGAGTGAGTGCATCTAGCCAGAGAATTTCTAGTAAAGTCCAGAAGTCAAGATAGTGATAGGGTGTGTTGCAAAATAAATAGTTATCATATATGATGGTAGAGTTTGCTTTTGAATCTAAGAAAGCCCATGTAGGCCAAGATTATAACATATTTTAAGTATAAAGAGTGTGACTTAAGGTATTTTATTAGATTAATGATGAATGCCATGTATTCCATCATTATGTTTTGTGTTATCTTTTCTATTACACTCTGATCAGCAGTGGGTTAACATTTGTTCTTTTGATGTTAGACCCTCTTATTTCATTTAGAATCAGAGAAATTCAAATTTTCTATTGCTAAGTTATTGATAGTAAAATAAGTGTTGAGCATAGGTTAGAGGCTCCCTCATAGTATAGAGATATTTTGAGTGATTTTCAAGTAGTGAACCTTGCATCATTAGAGAGAATCAAGTAAGGTGCAGGGTTAGAATCCTGCATAAAGAGTTGAGAGAAAGAAAATCAAGTTGTAAGTTCAATCGAGTGTTCATATAAAATAAAAAAATGTCATTAGAAGTTGAACAATTCAAAAGGTCTTACATTGTTGAGTTGAATATGATAGAAGGAAAAGGAGTTAAAATACTCTTGTTGTGTGTTGTTGAGAGGAGTTAAAGAGTATAACAGGATGTGGGTCCTTCATGGCTGAATTAAGTGTTAGAGGAATGAAATGAGTTGGATTCCTCTTGTTGTACAAATGAATTCTTAGGAGATTTGTGTAGCAATAGTTGTGTCAAATAATAAGTAGTAGATTGATGTTGCATTAGAGAAGAGTGTGAGAGATGGCCCACATAGGAATAACGACAATAAAATAAGGATGAGCAATAAGAATTGCAGAACTTGTAGAGATTCTGAGAGGAATGCAAGAAAAATTAGATGCTATTGAGAAAACACAAGGGAGAGAATTAGTTGTATAAGAAAGTGAAGGTAGGGAGGAACATGAAATCCAAGAAAAATATTTTTTTTCTAGATCAAAGGATAAAATCATTAAATTTGTTACCAACCTTGGAGGTAAGTCAAAGATACAGATCATTTATTTTTCTAAAAAATTGAGTCAAGAAGAACTGATAGATTGTGTACCAACATTAGAGGATGAAGTAGAGGCAGAAGTTTTAGTGTTATCTACTATGCACGCGGTCAGCATGGCCACCAAGGATTTGTGTGTCCAAAATTGGTCACAAGTAGAGTCTATTTGGAAACATAATATATCTCTTAAGCTAAGGATGAAGTAGAAGAAGAAAAAGGATATACTTGAATTGCTTATATAGCTTGTATAATGTCTCGCCTAGGCTACATCTTATGTGATATTGAAGTGATGAGAAAGACCATCTTGACATATTGTTGCGATGACACCTACATACAAAAAATAGTGTGGACATTTCAAATGCCAAAGAAGACCCTTTTGAGGTATCATTTTATCAAGACCTATTTTTAGAAATTATGTGGTATTTAAAACACCACACGAGCCCATTATTGGCTTATCCAAGTGTCATAAAATTGACAAGTCTCAAAGATAATCATGTCTAGATTTATTCACAATTGGCATATCAGAAGAGTCATTACAAAACACTTTGAAGAGTTGATTTGCAACTACAAAGATATACCAAGTGTCACATGTTGATGCTTGGATGCATATACATATTTAATTAGATAGGATAAATGTTTTTGAAACCAGAGCTATGAACTAGACAAGTGAAGGTTTCAATAACTAGACCCACAACCAAGGATGGTTTTGAACAATGGCCCCACAACCATGAGAATTTAGAGATCCCACCCATTATTCACAATGAGAGGGTTTTAAGGGTCCCAAAACCATGTCAAGCACAACAAGAGGGTTTGAAGAATCCCACAACTATAACAATTCAACCAAGGAGTGTTTGATGCATCCCATAACTGATAAAAGAGGCTTTTAAGGATCCCACAACCTTATCAATACAAGGAGGGCAACTCCTCTACAAATATAAAATATAGACAATAAATATCACCCTTCAGGGGAGCTTTCCCAAAAATTCTATTGTAAAACAAACTCCATCCAAAAGTAGATTGTATTCCACTAATCTTCTATCTCCTCAAAATGTCCACATAACCTCCACATAGCTAAAGCACAACTAGTGTGCATGTACACACACTAAACCAAATAGTAGCTAAATCACAATAGAGAAATAGGCAAATATCCTTAGAAATTTAGAAACAAAGGGAGGAAACACCTCATCACACAAAAAATATAGACATAAATTGTCACACTTCGGTAGGGCTTTCCAAAATCTTTCGTTGTAGGATAAAATCTAGCTAGCATTAAAAATCTCCCACTAATATTCTACCTCTTTGAAACATCTGCATAGCCTCTGTATAATTGAAACACAATTAGTGGATCTAATAGCCACTTAACCAAGTAATGGCTAAATCACAAGGAACTATCCAACTCATAATCAGTGATCTAGGGGCAACTTGATAGAAAATAGGAATCTTTAGCCCTTCATAAATCAGCTTTGTCTCCGCTTTGGCTAAGGAATTCTTAGCAATCTATCTACCATCATCCCTATTCCTCTAATGGTGTTTGGGATGATCATTTCCCAATGGGCCAATCAACCAAAAAACTATATACAAGTTTTAAGGCAAACCCTAGAAACTGGAAGAGATGAGTGAAATCCTCTAACATCCAACCTTCCTAAAAAGACAACAAAGTGGAATCCTCTGACATCCACAGGAGGAAAGTAGTAGATTCCTCTAACATCCACCCAAACCCCAAAATTTTTGATGAATAATACTCTAACTTCATCAAGGCTCACAAATTTCTAGCCCTATGAAGGTATAGAGATTCGAAGAAGAGTCCTCTAACATCCACCTTCGAACCCTCAAAAACATTGGCCCAAGTCATGTTGTTCACATCAAATTAAAAGGGGATAGACTTTCTTTGGATCTCAAAATCAAATACTTGAGCCCTCAACATTCTAACAACTTGGTATATGGTAGAGAATAGATGATAACAGGAAAAACAACCCAGTTTCCTCCCTTTCCCAATAGGAGAGGGAGATAAATAAATAGCCAATAGGCTATGTGAAATAGACTCCCATAAAATAAAACCAAGATTAAAAAAAGAGCATAAAGGGAAAACAATACCTCCCTGCCCTAGAAATGGGGTAATTTTCCTTCAGGATGAAATAAGCTCTAGACTCTAAACTTTCACCAGTCCATTATCTTACCTATCACAGTAGAAGTCCAATAGATCTATCACCAGGAGGTAGCATCACTTCTACTCTAAATCCCTAGAAATAATACCACCTTTCTATTGCAGTTATTTTTTTAGTACGATGTCTTACCTGAAACAGTATTAAATCTATAGATATGTGGCTTAGTGTCATCCAATCTTTTGCTATGGGTTTTTATTTCATATCCCAGTGAGGTCTTCCACTCCAATATTTGGTGCACACCAAGGTGCGACTCAAATTGTCTCACACCCAATGGGCAATTCAAATTTTTAGAGGATGACATTGAGATTTCATCAATCCATAGTCCCACCAAACATAGTTTAAAACCTATGTGTCTATTGATTAGATTTAACAAATCTTCAACATTGGTTTCTTCTGACAAACCCTAACCAAAATCTTCAACTTTAAGACGTAGGGTATACTTGTCTTTAAAATTGGTTCTTTATAGCCTAGTCAGCCTTTTCACACTTGAAATATCAGTGAAATTTGGGTTTGGATCATCTCATTTGCTCTCCCCCAATTCCCATCGAACTCCTGAATTCAAAATCCTTCCACCGCACCTCCTCTCGCTTAACTCCATATTCCACTGTCATTCTGCTTAGACCAATGTTAAGATGAAATATTAGACATGTTTGTCATTTCATCTATCTACAGTTCTTATTTTCAAAAGTTTCATCTTAATATCCAACATATTGTGATGTTTGGAAGGTGAGTTGTTTCATCTTCTCCATTGTTTATTCTAATCTCTTGAAATAGACAATATTTTTTTTGAATTAGTGATAGGTGATTTTGAACTTTATTTGGGTAATAGAGAGTAAACTCGAAAAGAGATGATTGAAACAAAGTGAGTGCATCTAGTAAGAGAATTTATAGTAAAGTCCATAGGTCCAGATAGTGATAAGGTGTGTTGCAGAATAAATAGTTATTGTATTTGATAGAAGAGTTTGATTTTAAATATAAGAAGGCCCGTGTAGGCCAAAATTATAACATCTTTTGAGTTTAAATAGCATAATGTAATGCATTTTATTAGATTAATAATGAATGCCATGTTTTCCATTATTATGTTATGTGTTATCTTTTCCATTGCACTCTGATCAATAGTGGGTTAACACTTGTTCTTTTGATATCAAACCTTATATCATTTGGAAGCAAAGCAATTCAAATCTTGCATTGCTAAGTTATTGATATTAGAATAAGTATTGAGCATAGATTAAAGGCTCCCTCATAATACAGAGATATTTTGAGTAAGTTTCAAGTAGTGAACCTTGCATTGTGAGAGAGAATTGAGTAAGGTGCAGGGTTAGAATCCCACGTAAAGAGATCTGAGAAAGAAAAGTAGGTTGTAAGTTTAGTTGAAAGTTCATACGAAAGAGAAAAATGTCATTAGAGGTTGATGAGTTCAAAACATCTACAATTTTTGAGTTGAAAATGATAGAAAAGGAGTTAAAATCCTCTTGTTCTGAATTGTTGAGAGGAGTTAAAGAGTATAGCAGGTTGTGAGTCTTACATGGCTGATTTAAGTGTTAGAGGAATGAAATGAGTTGGGTTGCTCTTGTTGTACAGTTGAGTTCTTAGGATATTTGTGTAACAATAGTTGTGTCAAATAATGAAATAGAAGATTGGCATTGCATTAAATAAGAGCATAGAGATGGCCCACATAAGAATACCTATAAGAAAATAAAGACGAGCACCAAGAATAACGGAACTTGTAGACATTTTGAGAGGAATAGAAGAGAAAACAGATGCTATTGAGAGCACACAAGGGAAAGAATTAGTTGTATAAATAAGTGAAGGTAGGGAGGAACATAAAATCTAAGAAAAAAACTTTTTTACTAGATCAAAGGATAAAATGATTAAATTTATTACCAATCTCAGAGGTAAGTCAAGGATAAAGATCACTTATTTATCTAAAAATTTGAGTCAAGAAGAGCTGATAGATTGGGTATCAACATTAGAGATTTTTTTTATTCCTAGAAAATACACCATGCCAATGAGAGTAAAGTTTACATACATACACTTGAGATGATATGCATCTCTTTGGTAACATCGTGCACTTCCAGAAATAATTAGAACTAGGAAATAAAAAAATAAGAATTGGGAAAGGTTGGTTGCTAGGTTAAACAGGAAATTTTTGCAAGTAGTTTATCGTTAAACTTATTTACAAAACACAAATTGAAGTAGAAGTATATGAGTGTGAAGGAGTATACTGATGAATTTCACATGTTGACTATAAGATTAGGTCATGTGGAAGATGAAGGATAGAGAATTACAATGCATGTAAATAGCCTTAATATTGCATTTTAAGATGATTTGGTCATATAGTATATCATTTAAGCAAAGGATGAAGTATAAGAGGAAAAAAAGAGATAATTGAATGGAGTTATATAGCTTGTATAAGGTATCACCTAGGCTACATCTTATGTGATATTGAAGTGATGAGGAAGACCATCTTGACATATTGTTGTGGTGACACCTTTATACAAAAAATGGTGTGGACATCACAGATGCCAAATAAGACCCTTTTGAGGTATCACTGTAGCAACAACTATTTTTAGAAATTATGTGGTATTTGAAACACCACATGATACCATTCTTGGATTGTCCTAGGGTGATAAAATTGACATGTCTTAAAGATAATCATGCCTAGATTTATTCAGCAATTGGCATGTTAGAAGAGTCAATACAAAACATTCTGGTGAGTTGATTTTCAGCTACAATGATATACCAAGTGTCTTATGTTGATGCTTAGATGCATTTTTTTTAAAGATAGGATAAATTCTTTTGAAACCAAAGATATGAACCGGACAAGGGAGGGTTTTAATAATCGAACCCACAACCAAGAAGAAATATTTTAAACAATGGACCCACAACTAAGAGGGTTTAAGGATTCCATAATCATGATTCATAATGAGAGGGTTTTAAGAGTCACACAACCATGCCAGGCACAACAAGAGGGTTTGAAGGATCCCACAACTATAATAATTAAATTAGAGAAAGGGTTAGACGGATCCCACAACCAACACAAGAGGGTTTTAAGAATCCCACAACCTTATCAATCAATGAATGCAACAACTCTAAAAATAGAAAATATAGACAATAACTATCTCCCTTTAGTATATTTTCCCTAAAAATTTCATTGTAGAACAAAGGCCACCTAGACATGGACTGTCTTCCACTAATCATGTCTCCTTGAAATAACCACACAACCTCCACATAGCTAAAGCATAACTAGTGTGCATGCACACATATTGAGCCAAATAGTAACTAAATAATAAAAGTGCAATAGTCAAATCATCCTCACCAATATAAAAAAGAGAGGCAACTCCTCATCAAATATAAAATACAAACTAAAAATATCCCACTTTGGCAGAGCTTGCCCAAAACTTCCACTGCAAGACAAAATCTAGTGAAGATCAGATAGTGTTTCGCTAATCCTCTACCTCTTTGAAACATCTACACAGCATCCACACCAATGAAACACAACTAGTGGATCTACAAGCCCATTGAACCAAATAATGGCTAAATCATAACAAGGAACTATCCAACTCATAATCAGCCATCTAACAACTCCTTGATACAAAATAGGAATCTTCGACCAACTATAAATCAGTTTTGTCTCCACTTTGGCTAAGGAATACACAACAATATTTCTACCATCATCCCTCTTAATATAATGGTCCTTAAGATGACCATTGCACAATGGGCCAATCAACCAAAAAACAACACTAAGGTTTTAAGAGAAACCCCAAAAACTAGAAAAAATGGGTGAAATCCTCTAACATCTACCCTTTCCAGAAGGACAAAATCAATCTTCTAACATTAATCTTCTAAAATTAAATAGAGATAAGTGGTTTTTATTATTTAGAAAGAGGGCATAGAAAATGAGGTAGAGGTAGAAGTTTTAGTGGTATCTACTATAGATGTAGTCATCATGGCCACTGAGGATTTGTGTCCAAAAGTGATTGAACGTAGAGTCGATTTGGCAACATACTATATCTCTTAAGCTAAGGATGAAGTAGAAGAATAAAAAAGGATATAATTGAATGGAGTTATATAGCTTGTATAAGGTCTCACCTAGGCTACATCTTATGTGATATTAAATTGATGAGGAATGTCATGTTGACATATTGTTATGGGTGACACCTCTATACAAAAAATAGCGTGGATATTTTAGATGCCAAAGAAGACCCTTTTGAGGTATCATTTTAGCCACACCTATTTGTAGAAATTATGTGGTATTTCAAACACCACATGAGCCCATTCTTCGACTGTCCAAGTGTGATAAAATTGACAGGTCTCAAAGATAATCATGCCTAGATTTATTCAACAATTGGCATGTAGAAAGATTCATTACAAAACACTTTGGTGAATTGATTTCTAGCTACCAAAAGATCCCAAGTGTCACATGTTGATGCTTGGATGCAAATTTTTTTAATTAGATAGGATAAATGTTTTTGAAACTGGAGCTATGAACCAGATAATTAAAGGTTTTGATAACTAGACCCACAACTAAGGAGGGTTTTGAACAATGTTCCCACAACCAAGAGAATTTAGAGATCCCACAACCATGATTCACAATGAGAGGGTTTTAAAGGTCCCAAAACTATGTCAGGCACAACAAGAGGGTTTGAAGGATCCCACAACTATAACAATTCAACCAAGGAGAGGTTTTAACAGATTGCATAATCAATACAAGAGGGTTTTAAGGCTCCCACAACTTTATCAATACAAGGAGGGTAACTCCTCTACAAATAGAAAATATAGACAATAACTATTACCCTTCCACAAAGCTTTCCCAAAAATTCCAGTGTAGAATAAAGAATATTCAGAAGCATACCATATTCCACTAATATTTTGTCTCCTTGAAATGTCCACACAACTAGTGTGCATGCACACACACTAACCCAAATAGTAGCTAAATCACAACAAACCAATAGGTAAAGCATCATTAGCAATATAGCAACAAAGGGAGACAAAACTTCATCAAATAGAAAATATAGACAGAAGTAGTCACACTTCAAGAGAGCTTCCACAAAACTTCCACTGCAAGACAAAATTTAGCCAGGATCAAACAATCTTCACTAATCTTTTGCCTCTTTGAAACATCTGAATAGCCTCCATAGAATTGAAACATGGCCACTTAACCAAGCAATGGCTAAATCACAACAAAGAACTATTTAACTCATAATTAGTGATCTAGCAACAGCTTGATACAAAATAGGAATCTTCAGCCCATCATAAATAAGTTTTGTCTCTACTTTGGCTAAGGAATCCTTAGAAATCTATCTACCATCATTCCTCTTCCTATAATGGTGTTTGGTATGACCATTGCACAACAAGCCAATCAACCAACAAACAACATGGAGTTTTTAAGACAAACCCCAAAAATTGAAAGAAACAGGTGAATTCCTCTAAATTTACTAGAAAGACAACAAAGTGGAATCCTCTAAAATCTATAGGAGGGAAAGGGTAAATTCCTCCATCATCCAATAAAACCCTAAAATTTTTGATGAGGAATCCTCTAACTTCCTCCATCAACACCCATAATTTTCTAGCCACATGAAGGCAGAGAGATTCGAAGAAGAGTCCTCTAACACCCACCTTTGAGCCCTAATAAACATTTTCCCAAGTCATGGGGTTCACATCAAGTAAAAATGGGATAGACTTCCTTTGGATCTCGAAGTTAGATAACCAATCCCTCAACAATCTAGCAATAGATTGAGACATGGTAGAAAATAGATGATAACAGGAAAAACAACCAAGCTTCCTCCCTTTCCCAATAGGAGAGGGAGATAAATAAATATCCAACTGAGGATTTTTATGTCTAAAAGTGGTTAAAGTAGAGTTGATTTAGAAATATATTGTATCACTTCAGCAAAGGATGAAGATGAGCTTGTATAAGGTATCGCCTAGGCTACATGTTATGTGATATTGAGGTGATAAGTAAGACCATCTTGACATATTTTTGTAATGACACCTCTATAAAAAAAAGGCCCATGGACATTTCAAATGCCAAAGAAGGCCCTTTTGAGGTATCATTGTAGTGACACCTATTTGTAGAAATTATGTGGTATTTCAAACACCACATGAGACCATTCTTGGATTGTCCAAGTGTGATAAAATTCTTAGGTCTCAAAGATAATCATGCCCAAATTTACTCAAAAATAGGCATGTCAGAAGAGTCATTACAAAATACTTTATCAAGTTGATTTCCAACTACAAAGATATACCAAGTATCACATGTTGATGCTTGGATGCATGTTTTTTTATTGGATAGGATAAACACTTTTGAAACTGAAGCTATGAATCGAACAAGTGAGGGTTATGAGAATTAGACCCACAACCAAGGAGGATTTTGAATAGTGGTCCCAAAACCAAGAGGGTTTAGATATCCCATAATTTTGATTCACAAAGAGATCATTTTAAGGGTCCCATAACCATGTCATGCACAATAATAGAGTTTGAAGGCTCCTCAAAATGTTCGCACAAACTCCACATAGCTCAAAAATAACTAGTCTAAATAGTAGCTAAATCATAGCAGAGCAATACACAAATCAAACTCAATAATCTAGCAACAAAGGGAGCCAACTCCTCATCAAATAGAAAATATAGACAAAAATTTTCACACTTTGATAGGGCTTCCCCAAAACATTCATTACTAGACAAAATCCATCCAACATCAAATAGTCTTCCACTAATCTTCTATCTCTTTGAAACATTTGCATAGCCTCTATAGAATTGAAACACAACTAGTGGATCTAACAACCACTTAACCAAGAAATGGCTAAATCACAACAAAGAACTATCCAACTTGTAATCAGCCATTGACGAGTAACTTGATAGAAAATAGGAATCTTCAGCCCATCATAAATCAACATTGTCTCCACTTTGGCTAAAGAATCCTCTATAATTTTTATACCATCATCCCTCTTCCTATAATGGTGTTTGAGATGACCATTGCACAATGGGCCAATCAACCAACAAACTACACATGTTTTAAGACAAACCCCAAAAACTAAAAGAGATGGGTGAAATCCTCTAACATCCACCCTTCCTAGAAAGAAAACAAAGTGGAATCCTCTAACATTCATAGGAGGGAAGGGTTAGATTCCTCTATATCATCCACCCAAACCCCAAAAGTTTAGATGAAGAATCCTCTTATTTCCACCATCAAGGCCCACAAATTTCTAGCCTTGTGAAGGTAGAGAGATGTTGGGGATCAACCAACAATGGATTACACTTGTGAAAGCAATAAATGCGGAAATAATCAGATAGATAAGTAACTGAAATGATAAATAGCACAGAACAAGATATACAAGAAAACACCCTGAAAACTTGTATTAAAAACTCTTTACAATAGGAATACAAATGAAGAACTTTGTTCTTCCACACCTCTCTCAGATGCACACAAGATCTCTCACTAGATCTCTATTCCTCAAGAGCTCTCTCTCAAGTACTATCCTTCAAACATTCACAATGTTCTACTCTTACAGTTCAACTCTCATACAATAGCTTAGAAGATCTCTCCTACATATAGAAATAGGAAACTTGAGCATGCTCTTACAACAAACAGTTAAGCCTCTTCAACAAGGGCTCTAAAAATAATATTGCTAACAATAGAGACGCGAGCTTGAGTCTACAACTCAAACTCATGCAAACACTCGCTTCTATCCTCGGAAATCGCTTTCTGGACACGCAGGTAACCGACGTCAGTTCCTGCCTGTTCGCCTGTGACCGTCGCTGGCCAACCATACTGCCGACGTCGGCACCTCTACAACTGCAACTAACCGACGCCAGTCACTCCTGACCGACGCCGGCGTCTGTGTAGACCCGAACCTGCTTTGTATGCTCCTTGGTGAAGCTTTTAGCTCCACACACCTAACAATCTCCCACTTGGAGATAAACCAGCTGCACCAGTACCTGTACAGCAACATCTTCTAGCTCCTCCATCTTTAACTCAATCATGAAGACCAATAGAAGTTGAATGAAGATTCAACTTCTCCTTAGTAACCAGCTTTATTAGCATATCAACAGGATTCTTGTCTGTATGGATCTTCTCCAGCTTCAACTCACCATCTTCCAATACCTGCCATATGAAGTGGTACCTTAGCTGTATGTGCTTGGTTCTAGAATGAAAAGCTGAGTTCTTAGCCAAATGGATTGCACTCTGACTGTCACTATGCAATCTGCAACTCCCATGCTCCCTTCCAAGCTCTTCCATGAACCGTGTCATCCATATCATCTCCTTGCTAGCTTCTGTAGCTGCAATGTATTCTGCTTCTGTAGTTGACAAGGCTACAACCTTCTGCAACTTAGATATCCAACTAACCGCTGTTCCACCTATAGTAAAAACATAACCTGTGGTGCTCCTCCTGCCATCCAAATCTCCTACCATATCTGAATCTACATAGCCATGTAGAGAAGTATCTGAACCTCCATAGCATAAGTGTCTACTGCTGGTTCCTCTCAGATATCTAAGGATCCATTGTACTGCTTTCCAATGTTCCTTTCCTGGATTGGCCATATACCTGCTTACTACTCCCACTGCTTGGGCAATATCCAGTCTAGTACACACCATTGCATACATCAAACTTCCTACCGCGGAAGAATATGGAACCTTACTCATGTACTCTACCTCATCATGTGAATTGGGATATTGTTCTTTACTCAACTTGAAATGTCCAGCCAAAGGTGTGCTTACCGGTTTAGCATCTTGCATATTGAACCGTTTCAACACCTTGTCCACATAATCTTCTTGAGACAATATCAATCTGTGATTTTCTCTATCTCTCTTAATGCTCATGCCAAGGATTTTCTTTGCTGCTCCCAAATCCTTCATAGTAAATGTTTGAGCTAATTTTACCTTAAGCTCTGAGATATCCTGCATGTGAGACCCTGCAACCAGCATGTCATCTACATACAACAATAGAATAATATATCTACCATTATCAAATCTCTTAAAATATACACAATGGTCTGATTGACACCTACTGTAGCCATGCTCAGTCATAAACCTGTCAAATTTCAAGTACCATTGCCTAGGAGCTTGCTTGAGGCCATACAAGCTTTTCTTCAACCTGCACACTAGTTTCTCCTTACCCTTGACCTCAAAACCTTCTGGCTGTTCCATGTAAATTTCCTCATCTAAATCTCCATGAAGAAATGCTGTCTTAACATCTAGCTGCTCAAGATGCAAATCCTCAAAAGCAACCAAAGACAATACAACCCTTATAGAAGTCATCTTAACAATAGGAGAAAAAATCTCACCAAAGTCAATACCTGGCTTTTGTGCAAATCCTTTTACAACCAATCTGGCCTTATATCTCATCTGTCCATCCTCACCTTCCTTCAACCTGTAGGTCCACCTGTTCTTCAGTGTTCTCTTACCAGCTGGCAATTCAACCAAATCCCATGTTTGGTTCTCTCTTAAGGACTCCATCTCCTCAACCATGCCACGCTCCCACTTACTCCTGGACTCCACCTGTAATGCTTCTTCAAAACTTTCTGGTTCTCCACCATCGGTTAGCAATAAATAATATAAGGAAGGAGAATATCTAATTGGAGGCTTACTTACCCTTTCAGACCTCCTGATTGGTGTCTTGGACTCGTTCTCAACAATCTATCCACCCAAATTTTCTGACAGTGACCGACCTCGGCCACCTGTAGACCTGTTACTGGCCGACGCCGGTTCTTCCTGGCCAACGCCGGTGCCTGGTCTGTCGACGTCGGTCTCTGTATGACCGACATCGGTTTCTGTACTGCCGACGCCGGTTCCAAACCTGTCGACGTCGGTCTCTGTGTTTTCCTGTAAGTGATTATTTCTTTTTCCCGCGAGCTCATTTTGGACCATAACTTCGTCCAAATCATTATTGCTCTGCCCAGCTTGATCTAGCTTCCTTATCTGATCACTGTACATCACTCTTTCATTAAAAACAACATCACGGATCCTAATTACCTTGTTAGTTCCTAAATTCCAAAATCTGAAACCAAAATCATCTAAGCCATAGCCTATAAACGTGCACCTCATAGACTTAGCATTAAGCTTCTTTCTATTTTCCTTATCTATGTGCACAAAGGCTTCACAACCAAAAACCTTGAGATATGAGAGATCTACCTTTTTTACCTGTCCATGCCTCTTCTGGGATTCCACCATCCAGAGCTGTAGAGGGTCCTCTGTTGATCAGGTACACTGCGGTGTCAACTGCTTCTGCCCAAAACTCTAAGGGCAACCCTGCATGCAATCTCATACATCTTGCACGCTCCATAATAGTTCTGTTCATCCTTTCAGCAATACCATTCTGCTGAGGTGTCATTGGAACCGTCCTTTGCCTACGGATTCCATTTATGTAACAATACAATTTGAACTTAAGACTGCAGAACTCACCACCATTATCAGATCTCAAGCACTTTAATCTTTTGCCTGTTTCATTCTCAACCATGGCTTTCCAAATCTTGAAAGTCTCAAAAACATCAGATTTATTTTTAATACAGTAGATCCATACCTTTCTTGTGGCGTCATCTATGAATGTAACATAGTACTGTGATCCGCCAATAGAGGCTACCTGAGCCGGTCCCCACACGTCTGTGTGAACAAGCTACAACTTTTGCCTTTTCTTAGTAGACCCAGTCTTTAGAAAACTAACCCTTTTCTGTTTTCCAAATACACAATGCTCACAAAATTCTAGATCCATACTTTTCAAATCTGAAAGCATACCTTTAGACTTAAGAATTGACATCCCCTTCTCACTCATGTGGCCAAGCCTTGAGTGCCACAATTTAACATCCACATCTGAAGTAGATAAAACTGAAGGAGATTTGTTAGTAACACAATTACACAAATAGAGAGTACCTTCTCTCTTACCTCTGGCCATAACAAGTGCACCCTTGGTCACCTTCCAAGAATCTGCTGTGAGAGTTACTGTACAACCCTCATCGCCTAGCTTACCTGCAGAAATCAAATTTCTCTTCAAACTAAGAACATGCATCACATCTCTCAACACCCATGTGTTGCCATTCTGCATCTTTAGCTACACTTTACCTTTGCCAATAATCTTACAAGGCTCATCATCCCCTAAGTACACTATTCCAAAATCTCCATAGACATAGTCACTGAAATATTCTCTGTTAGGGGTAGCATGGAAAGATGCACCAAAATCTAATACCCAAGATTCTATATTATTATGCAAAGAGAAAATAAGAGCATCCTGTGCAATACCTGCAACCTTTGTCTCTTCCTTTCCTTCGTGCTGATTGTCCTCCTTAGGCTTTGACCAGCAATCTCTGCTTATGTGCCCCAACTTTCCACAGTTCCAGCATTGTGGCCTTCTGCCATTTCTGGATTTAGATCTGCCTCTTCCCTTAGACTTAGATCTTGATCTCCTCTTGCTCCTTTCTTTTTGCCTTCCTCTGCTCTCGAGATTTAAAGCATTCCCGGATGTCCCAAATGTCTCTTCTGTGCTTTTCCTGCAAATTTCCTCATTCAAAATAACACTAACCACATCCTCTACTTTTAAAATATTCGAAGCAGAAGCAGTATTAGAAACTGCCATTACCAAGCCATGCCAGCTTTCAGGCAAAGAACATAATATCAAAAGAGCTTTTATTTCATCTTCAAATGCAATATTGACAGAACTTAACTGATTAACAATACCATGGAAATCATTCAGGTGATTAGAAACAGATCCACCTTCTTGCATATGCAAATTAAACAACTGCTTCATTAAATATACATTATTTGAAGCTGAGGGTTTTTCATACAATTTTGCTAACATGGTCATTAACTCTACCATAGTTTTTGCCTGTGACAAATTAGATATCACAGTGGAGGCCAGACTCAGTCTTATAGACCCAAGAGCCTTTCTGTCAAGAACTTCCCATTCTTCATCCTCCATGTCCTTGGGCTTCTTTGCTATCCCACCTAACGGTAAGTAAAGATCCTTCTGATATAGATAGTCCTCTATCTGCATTCTCCAGTGCTGATAGTTCTTGCCATTAAACTTTTCCATTCTCAACTTACTTTCTTCTGCCATTGCTTCTCCCACTCAAACAGAAATCCCTGTAAAAACCCCTGTGAGCAACCTGTAATCCAAACACACTACACAGATCTGAACCACCTGTTAGTGAACCTGGCTTTGATACCACTTGTTGGGGATCAACCAACAATGGATTACACTTGTGAAAGCAATAAATGCAAAAATAATCAGATAGATAAGTAACTGAAATGATAAATAGCACAGAACAAGATATACAAGAAAACACCCTGAAAACTTGTATTAAAAACTCTTTACAATAGGAATACAAATGAAGAACTTTGTTCTTCCACACCTCTCTCAGATGCACACAAGATCTCTCACTAGATCTCTATTCCTTAAGAGCTCTCTCTCAAGTACTGTCCTTCAAACATTCACAATGTTCTACTCTTACAGTTCAACTCTCATACAATAGCTTAGAAGATCTCTCCTACATATAGAAATAGGAAACTTGAGCATGCTCTTACAACAAACAGTTAAGCCTCTTCAACAAGGGCTCTAAAAATAATATTGCTAACAATAGAGACGCGAGCTTGAGTCTACAACTCAAACTCATCATGAAAACACTCGCTTCTGTCCTCGGAAATCGCTTTCTGGACATGCAGGTAACCGACGTCGGTTCCTACCTGTTCCCCTGTGACCGTCGCCGGCCGACCATACTGCCGACGTCAGCGCCTCTGCAACTGCAACTGACCGACGCCGGTCGCTCCTGACCGATGCCGGTGTCTGTGTAGACCTGAACCTGCTTTGTATGCTCCTTGGTGAAGCTTTTAGCTCCACACACCTAACAAGAGATTCAAAGAAGAGTTCTCTAACATCCACCTTAGAACCCTCAAAAACATTGCCCCAAGTCATGTTGTTTGCATCAAATTAAAAGAGGATAGACTTCCTTTGGATCTCAAAATTAGATAGTCAAGCCCTCAGTAGTCTAACAACAACATGGTACATGGTAGAAAATAGATGATAACAATAAAAACAACCTAGCTTCCTCCCTTTCCAAACAAGAGAGGGAGATACATAAATAGCCAACAAGTTATGTGAAATAGACTCCCATAGGATAAAACCAAGATAAAATAGGAGTATAAAGGGAAGACAATACGTTCCTGGCCTTGAAATGCGATAATTTTCCTTTAAGATGAAACAAGCTTTGGACTCTAAACTTTTGCTCTGAATCCTCCAAAAGAATACCACCTTTTAGCTGCGATTATTATGCCAATAAGACCTCTTGCCAGATAGTCTTAAATCTACATATCTACCACTTAGTGTTAGCCAATATTTTTCTCTAAGTTTTTCTATCGGATCTCACCCTAGGTCTTCCACTCTAGTATTTGGTGCATGTCAAGCTACTGCTCTAATTCTTTCCCACTCAATGAGCCATTCAAACTATTAGAGGATGACATTGGGGATTCCAATGATGGAGAGAACTAGCAACATTGTTGGCTGTGTAAGAGAGAAATATATATATATATATATATATATATATATATATATATATATATATATATATATATATATATGCAGGCCCAGATGGGTAGCTAGTAAACAACACAACAATGAAATAGAAGACTAAAATAGGGGATAAAGAGTATGAAGAAATAAACACAAATATATATCTATTAAGTCTAAAAATCTCTTTGTACAAATACAGCTAATTTTTTTTAAAATTAACTCACAAAATACTCTTAAAATGGATTTTCCTTAACAGTTGTTGGTAACTCTCTCTTCTCACAGATTGCTACTATGTTCTGCACCTCTTACTCTACTACTGCTCTATTTCCCCTATTCCCCTACTTTCTCCTGACAAGGTGATGATCTATTTTGTTCATTTCTATGAAATTATATTGCTACTACATGTTTTTCTTATCTACTTGTTGCGCATTCTCCTTCTACTCATTACTGTTGCATGCATCTATCTTCTGCTACTCTATTTTTTCTACAGATTGTTGTTATGTTGAATACCCCCTTTTTTGCTACTGCAAAATTCTCCTTTTTTTCCTTCTACACATTCTATTACTTTTTATCTTTATGAAAAACTCACCTAACACCCATTATGCTGCTCAAACCTAAACGGTAGTCCAAAATTCAAAAATCAAAAAGAAAATTTAATGGTAGTAGATGTCAAGATCTGCTGCAAGCAGTAGTGTTAGGTAGGAATAAAAAATATTAATATTTTAAGACTCTCCTTTATTTTTGACCTTCCTACCATGGTCAATTTGACTCTTCTTAGTCTCCAAAACCTCTTTATAACTTCTCTTTAACTTACCAAATACTTTTGCATCCTTTTTATGCATGTCCAGAGGTTCATAACTAAAGTTTGTAGCTCTGCTGATGGAGTCCATAGGTTTTTTGATGGAGTTCATAGATTTTTTGTAAGATTCCATAGTTCTGATGAAGTCTATAGATTTTCTGATGGAGTTCATAGATTTTTTGTAGGAGTCTATAGTTCTGATGATGGAGTCCGTAGATTTTCTATAACAATTCGTAGTTAGACTGATGGAGTCCGTAGATGGGCCATGTGAGTTTGTAGATGGACTCTTTGAGCCCATATATTTATTGTAAGAATCCATAGCTTTGTTGATGGAGTCTATAGGTTTTCTAATGGAATCCGTAGATGGACTAATGGAGTCTGTAGATGTGTTGTAGGAGTCTGTAACTTGATTGTTTGAGTTTGTAGCTCTATTGTAAGACTCTAGATCTGCCATAACACTATGTAGGCCTAATTTTGTTGCATTTATGACCCCTAATCTTTCTCTTAGGTGCATGAAAGTGTCCTTAGATAATGTCTTAGTAAAAATATCAGCTATTTATTGATTATACTTGTAAAAACTAAGTTCTATGACATGGTTTTCAACTAACTCTCGAATGAAGTGATACATGATTGCAATGTGTTTATTTTTTCCATGAAACACGGGATTATTTGACAATGTTATGGATGATACATTATCAAAATACACTGTAGAAGCTCCTTGTTGCTCCTCATGCAAATCAAAAAGTATCCTTCTCAACCATATATCCTGACATGTTGTTGCATTCACTGCTATATACTATGCTTCAACTGGAGAAAGTGACACTATCGGTTATTTCTTTGAAGCCCAAGATATGTCTCCTAACCCAAGATGAAATATATATCTGGAGGTTCTCTTTTTATCATCAAGACTACCTTCCCAATCATTGTCTATGAAACCAACAAGCTAAAAATAATCTATTGTTGCATACAAAACACCATAATCTCTTGTTCCATTCAAGTACCTCAATATCTTCTTGCCTACTTATCAATGTGTCTCATTTAGCATCTCCATGAATCTTGATATAAGTCTAAATGCATACATGATATCTGGTCTTGTTGCAATCAAATACATTAGGATTCCCACTAGACTCTTATAGCATGTGGGGTCTACTTTGTTGTTGCAATCATCTTTGCATAACTTAAGGCTTGTCTCAGCTGGAGTGAATACAAGCTTATTGTCCAGCATCTTGAACATTTCCAAAACCTCTTTTGAATACTTAGATTTGCATATGAATATGCCTTCATCTATTTTCTTGACTTTTATCATGATAATGTACTTCAAGAAGCCCAAATCAGTCATTTCAAACTCAATTTTTATGGTTGTTTTGAAATCTTTAATGGATTGATTTGCATTACTAGTGAATAATATATTCTCCACATATAATACAACAATAAACATACCTTCCTTTCATGATTTGATGTATAATGTGGGCTCAATTACACTCTTGATAAAAGTGTTGCTCAACAAATATGAGTCTATACAACTGTACCATGCTCTTGGGGCTTGTTTGAGCCCATACAATGCCTTTTTCAGCCTATACACTTTGTTTTCATGCTTGAGAATCTCATATATGGGTGGTTATCCCATGTAGACCTTTTATTCAAGAAATTCAATCAAGAATTTTGACTTCACATCTATTTGACCACTTGTGTTGGGCATCAATGGCTATGATTGTTCTTACGGTTTCTAGCCTTGCCACGGGTGCAAATCTTTCATTGTAATCATGTCCAGGCTTTTGCTTGTAGCCCTTCACCACTAGCCTTACCTTATGCCTCTCTATCTTGCCTTTAGGATTAGTTTTTATCTTGTATACCCACTTAAATTTTATGAACTCTTTTCTTTTTGGTAGGTCAACTAACTCCCATGTGTCATTTCACTCTATGGCGTGCATTTCTTCATCCATAGCCTCACACCACTTGTTGTCCTTGACTAATTCTTCAAAGTAGATTGGATCCACTGATAAAAAGAGTGAATAATTCATTTTTTTATCCTCATTTTTTTCATACCTTAACTTCTCATAAACTTCTTGCAAGCTTCTTGTCCTTACTTGATGTTTACTTGAGTTGGAGGAGGAGGATGTAGACTCTTGAACAGATCCTTGACCTCCATGATGGCTGTATTAATTATCCCTATGTGAAATAGGGGTCCATGTTGGTGTATTGGTGGCTATACTACCTACTATTTTATATTTAATGAAGTGTCCACCAGTGCTTGTTTCAACATGCAATTCTCCTTGTCTCTCTTCCCAAGCTTCATGCTCAATGAATTGAACATCCGGACTGATTATGAGATCTTTGGTGATGGGATTATATAGTTGGTATGCCTTTGATTGGTCACTATACCTTATGAAAATAAACTTCTCACCTTTGTCATCCCACTTCATTATTATTTTCTTGGGTATGTGTGTATATGCTACACAACTGAACACTCTGAGGTGTTCAACACTTTTCTTCAGATTGTTCCATGCTTCTTAAGGGATTACATCGCTTACACTCTTTGTTGGACAAATGTTCAAAGGTGTTCAACACTTGGCTTCCAATTACTCCATGCATCTTGAGGGATTACATCCCTTACACTCTTTTTTGGACAAATATTCAACAAGTACCTGACTATTGCTATAGCCTCAACCCAAAAATCATTATGCAACCCTTTTGCCTTTAGCATGCTCCTTGCCATCTCTTGGATGGTCTTATTCTTCCTCTCGGCCACACCATTTTGTTGCAATGTATACCTGGTTGCAAATTTTTTCTTTATGCCATGATCCTTGCAAAAATTCATGAACTCATTGGAGATATTCTCTCCCCCTCTATCCATCCTCAAAATCTTGATGTAGTGGCCACTTTATTTCTCCACCATGGCCTTGAAATGCTTGAAGGTCTCAAATTCTTTTGATTTATTTTTCAAGAAATACACCCATATCTTTTAGCTATAATCATCTATGAATGTCATGAAATAAACATTCTTAGATAGGGAGGGGGTCTTCATTAGACCACACAAATCTGAATGGATCAGGTCTAATGGAGCTCTAGCTCTCCATGCCTTACCCACGAGAAATGCACTTGCTTCCCCAATATGCATCCTTCACACACCTTGTTTGGATATTCTATAAGGGGAAATCCCTTCACCATGTGCTTCTTATGGAGAAGATTCAGCCCTCCAAATATTAAATTCCCATACCTAAGATGCCAAAAGAGTAGGTTCATCTACCATCATTTTTTTGAATGCTACTGTGAGCTCACTTAGCATTCTCAATGGAAACATCTGATTGCTTATCATCTTGACTACTGCTATCTTCCTATTGCAGCCACTCCTATCAAAGATGATGCACTCATCATTCTCAAATCTGACCTTGTACCCCTTTTGCACAAGCTGCCCTATATTGATAAGGTTGTGTTTCAACCTAGGGACATAGTAAACATCATGAATTTGCCTTTTGTCACCTTGCTTGGTGTGGATTGAAATGCTTCCCTTACCCATGATAGGAACCTTATCATTGTTTCCCATCTTCACCTCTAATTTTATTTTCTCATCTATGTGGCTGAACATCTCTTTGTTCCCACTCATGTGGTTGCTACAACCACTATCCAAATACTATGTCTCCTTGCCACTTTGTTCAGCAATGTTGCATGTTATAAACAAGTTTCCTCCTTTCTCATTCCTATTTGGTTCAGCCTCTTGTGTATGAGTAAAATTAGAATTTTGCCTATTCTTGTCATACTCCTTTCTACACTCACTAGCATAATGTTCTTACCTCTTGCAATAATAGCATTGGATGTTAGATTTATCATACCTTTGTGTAGATCCACCTCTAGAAGTGGTGTTGCTCCTTCCTCTTCCTCTTCCTCGTCCATGTGAATCTTAATGGCTATGCCTTCCACTTTGATTTCTGGAAATTCTTCTTCTTCCTCTATTGTTTGATCCTCTCCCCCTTCCTTTCACATTGACATTGGTCTTGAATGCTTGCTCATGGGAAGAGGTGGCTAACCTATTCAACCTTTGTTCATGAGTTTGCAAAGAACCCATTAGCTCATCAATTGTCATTTGCCTCAAATCCTTTTGTTCTTCTATATCAACCACTATAATGTTAAATCTAATTGAAAGGCTCCTCAACACCTTCTCAATGATCATATGGTCTTCAAGGGTATCACCACATGTCTTCATTTGATTTACTATGTTCATAGTCCTTGTGAAGAAATCATTTATTGACTCATTCTCCTTCATTTTTAAGGTCTTAAAGTCTCTTCTTAAGAGTTGAAACTTGACAAGTTTGACCTCGTCACTCCCTTGATATGCATTTTTCAAGATATCCCATGCTTGCTTGGAATGGATAGCTGCTGATATCCTAGAAAAGATTGAGTCAGCCAAAGCCATTTGTATGTAGCTGAGTGCTTTAGCATCTTTCCTCTTATTCTCCTTTAGCACATTCTTTTGTGCTTGGATCAAAGCATTGAAGGCAACCATATCTGCAACCTCATTGTACCCAGCTTTAACCAACTCGCATAGCTCTTGAGAGTTGAATATTGTCTTTATTTTGATGCTCCACACATAGTTTTTCCCATCAAACATGGGAGGCTACTACCAAGACCCTAAACTTCCTATTGCCATGCTTGAATGCACTCACACCCTGGATTTGATATTAGTTGATGGAGAGAATTAATAACACTGTTTGTTGTGTAAGAGAAAAATAAAAATATATATATGTAGGCCCAAATGGGCAGCTAGTAAACAACACAACAATGAAATAGAAGACTGAAACAGGGGAGAAAGAGTATTAAGAAATAAACACAAATATATATCTATTAACTCTAAAAATCTTCTTGTACAAATACAACTACTGATGTTTAAAATTAACTCACAAAAAACTCTTAAAAGGGACTTTCCTTAATAGTTTTTGGTAACTCTCTCTTCTCACAAACTGCTACTATGTTCTGCACCTCTTACTTTGTTACTTCTCTATTTCCCCTATTTCCTTGCTTTCTCCTGATAGGGTGACGATCTACTATGTTCCTTTCTATGGAATGCTATTTCTACTACATTTTTTGCTCATCTATTTGCTGCACATTCTCCTTCTACTCACTACTGTTGCATGCATCTATCTTCTATTTCTCTATTGTTTCTCCACACTGTTGTGTTGAATACTCCCCTTTTTTGTTATTGCAAAACTCTCCTTTTTTTCTCTCTGCACATTATCTTACTTTGTCTCTTTATGAAAAACTCACCTAACACCCATTCTACCACCCAAACCTAAATGGCTATCCAAAAATTTAAAAAAAAAATTAATGGTAGTAGCTGTCAAGATCTATAGCAAACTATAGTGTTATGTAGGAATCAAAAATATTAATATTTTAATGTCTGCCAATCTGTAGTCCCATCAAACACAATTTAAAACCTACGTGTCGGCTACTTAGATTCGGTAAATCTTTCACTCTTGTTTCTTCTGACAAACCCCACCCAGAATCTTCAAATTCAAAACTTAGGGTATGCTAGTCTTTTGCACTAGTTCTTTTCAACCTAGTGGGCCTTCTCACTCTTGAAATACCATCTAGATCTGGGTTTTGGTCATCTCCTTCGCTCTCCCCTGATTCTAGCCCAGTCCCAAAAATTGAATTCTTTCCTTTGCTCCTCCTGCTCACCTCCATATTTTGTTCTAATTTTGCTTGGATGCATGTTAAGATGCAAGATTAGACATGTTTATCATTTCATCTATCTACAGTTCTTATTTTTGAAAGTTTCATCTTAGCATCCCACATATTGTGATGGTTGGAAGGTGAACCATTTCATCTTCTCCATTATTTACTCTACCCTCTTATACAGACAATAATCATGCAGATAAATAATTATTGTGAATTAGTGATAACTAATTTTGAACTTAGTTTGGGTAGTAGAGTAAACTTGAAAAGAGATATTTTAATAAAGTGAGTGAGTGCATCTAGCAAGAGAATTTCTAGTAAAGTCCATAGGTCGAGATAGTGATAAGGTGTGTTGCAGAATAAAAAAATATTGTATTTGATGGTAAAGTTTGCTTTTAAATTCAAGAAGGCCCATGTAAGCCAAGATTATAATGTCTTTTGAGTCTAAAGAGTGATATAATACATTTTATTATATTAATGATGAATTCCATGTTTTCCATTATTGTGTTATGTGTTAGCTTTTCCATTGCACTCTGATCAACAGTCAGTTAACATTTTCTCTTTTAATATTGGACCCTTTTATATCTTTTGGAATCAAAGCAATTCAAATCTTGCATTGCTAAGTTGTTGACAGTTGAATAAGTGTTGAGAATAGGTTAGAGAGATTTTGAGTAAGTTGTAAGTAGTGAAACTTTCATTGTGATAGATATTTGAGTAAGGTGCAAGGTTAGAATCCTATGTAGAGAGTTGAGAGAAAGAAAAGCAGGTTGTTAGTTCGGTCGAGTGTTCATAGGAAAGAGAAAAATGTCATTAGAGGTTGAATAATTCAAAATATCTTACATTTTTGAGTTGAATATGATAGAAAGAAAAGAAGTTAAAATTCTCTCGTTGTTTGTTATTGAGAGGAGTTAAAGAGTATAATAGGTTGTGAGTCTTGCATGGATAAATTAAGTGTTAGAGGAATGAACAGAGTTGGACTCCTCTTGTTGTATATCTGAGTTCCTAGGAGATTTGTGTAGCAATGGTTGTCAAATAAGAAATAGTAGATTGATGTTGCATTAAAAAAGAGCATGAGAGATGTCCCACAAAGGAATACCTATACAAAAATAAGGACGAGCACCAAGAATTACAAAACTTGCAAAGATTCTAAGAGGAATGCAAGAAAAATCAGATGTTATTTATAACACACAAGGGAGAGAGTTAGTTATATAAGTGAAGGTAGGGAGGAACATGAAATCCAACAAAAATATTTTTTTCCCAAATCAAATGATAAAATCATTAAATTTGTTGGCAACCCAGGATAAAGACCATTTATTTCTCTAGAAGTTTGACTCGATAAGAAATACTAGATTAGGTATCAACGTTAGAGATTTGTTTTGATTCTTAGCTAAATCACAACAAAGTAATAGGCAAACTAGACTCAGGAATCTAGCAACAAAGAGAGGCAACTCCTCATCAAATAGAAAATATAGACAAAAATTATCACACTTCGACAGAACTTCCCCAAAACTTCTGCTGCAGGTCAAAATCCATCCAACATCAAACCATCTTCCACTAATCTTCTATCTCTTTGAAACATCTACATAGCCTCTATAGAATTGAAACACAACCAATTGATCTAATGATCACTTAACCAATACATGTCTAAATCACAAGAAACTATCCAACTCGTAATCAGCCATCTAGGAGCAACTTGATACAAAATAGGAATCTTCAACCCATCATAAATTAGCTTTGTCTCTACTTTGGCTAAGGAATCCTCAATAATCTATCTACCATCATCCCTCTTCCTATAATGGTTTTAGGAATGACCATTGCACAATGGGCCAATCAACCAACAAACTACACACATGTTTTAAGACGAACACTAGAAATCAGAAGAGATGGGAGATATGCTCTAACATCTACCCTTCTTAGAAAGGCAACAAAATGGAATCCTCTAACATCCACAAGAGGGAAGGGGTAGATTTCTCTATCATCCACCCAAACCTTGAAAGTTTTGACAAAGAATTCTCTTAACTTCCTTCATTAAGGCCCACAAATTTCTATCCCCGTAAAGGTAGAGAGATTAAAAGAAGAGTCTTGTAACATCCACCTTCAAACCCTTAAAAACATTGGCCCATGTCATGTTGTTCACATCAAATTAAAAGGGGATATGTTCCCTTTGGATCTCAAAATTAGATAGCCGAGCCCTTAGCAGTCTAACAACTTGGTACATGGTAGAAAATAGATGATAACAGGAAAAACAACCCAACTTCCTCCCTTTCCCAATAAGAGAGGAAGATAAATAAATAGGAAACAGGTTGTGTGAAACAAACTCCCATAGGATAAAACCAAGATAAAATAGGAGCATAAAGGGAAGACAATACCTCCCTACCCTCAAAATGGGGTAATTTTCCTTTAGGATGAAACAAGCTCTGGACTCTAAACTTCTGTCAATCCATTAGCTTACCCAACACAATAGAAGTCTAGTAGATTTGGTACCAGGAGGTAACAACACTTCTACTCTAAACCCCAGAAATAATACCACTTTTTTCTTGTGGGTATTTTGTTAGTATGATGTCTTGCTAGACAATCTTAAATCTATGGATCTACCACTTAGCGTTATCCAATCTTTTGCTCTGGGTTTTTATGTTAGATGCCACCCAGGGTCTTCCACTCCAATATTTGTTGCAAGCCAAAGTGCAACTCTAATTCTCTCCCACCCAGTGGGCAATTCAAATTTTTGGAGGATGATGTTGGGGATTCTACTAGTTCGTAGTCCCACCAAACATAGTTTAAAACCTATGTGTCTGTCGCTTAGATTCAACAAATCTTCCACTTTGGTTTCTTCTGACAAACCCCACCTAAAATCTTTATATTCAAAACATAAGGTATGCATGTCTTCTACACCAGTTCTTTCTAGCCTAGTGAGCATTTTCACTATAGAAATACCAGCTAAATCTGAGCCCAGACCATCTCTGTTGCTCTCCCCCTCTTCCCACCTAGCCCCCGAATTCAAATTCCTCCCTCTGCTCCCACTCAACTCCATATTCTACTCTCATTATGCTTGTATGCATGTTAAGATGTAAGATTATACATGTTTTTCATTTCATCTATCTATGGTTCTTATTTTTAAAAGTATCATCTTAGCATTCAACATCTTATGATGGTTGGAAGGTGAGCCGTTTCATCTTCTCCATTGTTTATTCTCCCCTCTTGTAATAGACAATAATCATGAACATAAATATTTGTTGTGAATTAGGGATAGGTGATTTTGAACTTCATTTGGGTAGTAGAGAGTAAACTCGAAAAGAGATGATTGCAAAAAAATGAGTGAGTGCATCTAGCAAGAGAATTTCTAGTAAAGTCCATAAATTGAGATAGTGATAAGGTGTGTTGCAGAATAAATAGTTATTGTATTTGATAGTAGAGTTTGCCTTTAAATCCAAGATAGGTGATTATTACTTTTTTGAGTCTAAAGAGTGTGATGTAATCCATTTTATTAGATTATTGACAAATGCCATGTTTTCCACTATTGTGTTATGTGTTAGATTTTCTATTGCACTCTAATCAGTAGTGGGTTAACATTTGTTCTTTTGATATTGGACCCTCTTATATCATTTGGAAGTAGAGTAATTCAAATCTTGCATTGTTAAGTTGTTGATAGTCGAGTAACTATTGAGCATAGGTCAGAGACTCCCTCATAGTACAAAGATAGTTTGAGTAAGTTGAAAGTAGTGAACCTTTCATTGTGAGAGAGAATTGAGTAAGGTTCAAGGTTAGAATCCTGTGTAGAGAGCTTTGAGAAAGAAAAGCAGATTGTAAGTTCAATCAAAATTTCATACGAAAGAGGAAAATGTCATTAGAGGTTGAATAGTTCAAAAGGTATACAATTGTTGAGTTGAAAATGATAGAAGGGAAAGGAGTTAAAATCCTCTTGTTGTGCATTGTTGAGAGGAGTTAAAGAGTATAGCTAGTTGTGAGTCCTACGTGGCTGAATTAAGTGTTAGAGGAATGAAATGAGTTAGACTCCTCTTATTGTACATCCAAGTTCTTAGGAGATTTGTGTACCAATAGTTGTGTCAAATAAGAAATAGTAGATTGACATTGCATTAAATAAGAGTGTGAGAGATGTTCCACATAGTAATACTTATAAGAAAACAAAAACAAGCACTAAGAATTGCTTAACTTGTAGAGATTCTGGATGAATGCAAGAGAAATCGAATGTTATTGAGAACACACAAGGGAGAGAATTAGTTGTATAAGTGAAGGTATGGAGGAACATGCAATCCAAGAAAAAATGTTACTAACCTTGAAGGTAAGTCAAGGATAAAGATCACTTATTTCTCTAAAAATTTGAGTCAAGAAGAATTGATAGATTGGGTATCAACATTAGACATTTTTTTGATTCTTCGCAAATACACCATGCCAATGAGGGTAAAGTTTACATACATAAAATTGAGATGGCATGCATCTCTTTGGTAACATCATACACTACCAAAAATAATTAAAACAAGGAAATAAAAAAAAGAATTGGGAAAGGTTGGTTGCTAGGTTAAACGGGAAATTTTTGCGACTAGTTTACCATTAAACTTGTTTAGAAAACACAAATTGAAGCAAAAAGAAGTATATGAGTGTGAAGGAGTACAGTGGGAATTTCACATGTCGACTATAAGAGTAGGTCATGTGGAAGATGAAGGATAGAAAATTACATTGCATGTAAATAGCCTTAATATCACATTTTAAGATGATTTCACAATATATTATATTGCTTAAGCAAAGGATGAAGTAGAAGAAGAAAAAAAGGATATAATTGAATGGAGTTATATAGCTTGTTCAAGGTATCACCTAGGCTACATCTTATGTGATATTGAAGTGATGAGGAAGACCATCTTGACATATTGTTACAGCGACACCTCTATACAAAAAATAGTGCAAACATTTCAAATGTCAAAGAAGACCCTTTTGAGGTATCATTATAGTGACACCTATTTGTAGAAATTATGTGGGTTTTCAAATACCACATGAAACCATTCTTGGATTGTCCAAGTGTGATAAAATTCACAGGTCTCAAAGGTAATCATGTCTAGATTTATAGAACAATTGGCATGTCAAAAGAGTCATCACAAAACAATTTGGCAAGTTGATTTCTAGTTATAAATATATACCAAGTGTCACATGTTGATGCTCAGATGCATTTTATTTTATTGGATAGGATAAAGGCTTTTGAAACTAGAGCTATAAACCAGACAAGTGAGGGTTTTGATAACTAGACCCATAACCAAAAAGGGGGGTTTTGAACAATGATCCCACAACTAAGAGGGTTTAAGGATCCCACAACCATGATTCACAACAAGAGGGTTTTAAGGGTCCCACAACCATGTCAAGCACAAAAAGAGTGTTGAAAGGA
This sequence comes from Torreya grandis, assembly GCA_037957365.1. Classification (NCBI taxonomy): domain Eukaryota; kingdom Viridiplantae; phylum Streptophyta; class Pinopsida; order Cupressales; family Taxaceae; genus Torreya; species Torreya grandis. Next base: position 3,462,403 of record JARHVA010001323.1, on the reverse strand, counting down.
TCCCAAAACTATAATAATTTAACCAAGGAGAGCGTTTGACAGATCCCACAATCGATAGAATACAATTTAAGGATCCCACAAACTTATCAATACAAGTATGACAACTCTTCTATAAATAAAAAATACAGACAATAACTATCACCCTTCAGTGGAGCTTCCCCACAAATTTTGATGTAGAACAAAGGCCATCCAGAAGCAAGCTATATTCAGCTAATCTTCTATCTCCTCAAAATATCCACACAGCTAAAGCACAACTAGTGTGCATGCACACACACTAAGCCAAATAATAGTTAAATCACAACAAAGAAATAGGCAAATCATCCTCACCAATCTAGCAACAAAGGGAGGCAACTCCACATCAAACAAAAAATATAGATAAAAATTCACACTTCAGTAGATCTTCCCCAAAACATCCACTGAAGGATAAAATCTAGCCAGGATCACACAATCTTCCATTAATCTTCTTCCTCTTTGAAACATATGCATAGCCTACACAGAATTGAAACACAACTAGTGGATATACATGCCCACTGAACCAAGCAATGGCTCAATCACAACAAGAAAATATCCAACTCGTAATCAACCATCTAGCATCAGCTTGATATAAAATAGGAATCTTCAGCCCATCATAAGTCGGTTTCATCTCTGCTTTGACTAGGGAAACTTCAGCAATCTGTCTACCATCATCCCTCTTCTTATAATGGTGTTTGGAATGACAAGAAGTTTGGTGAGTAGGTTTGAGGCATCCATGAAGGAAAAAATGGCTTCCAAACACCAATGTCATCCTTTGGTAGGGAAACAAATTCTTAGGAAGGTCAACAACCTCTCCCTAGGGCTAGGCGAGTAGGTTTTAGGGCCTAGTTTAGCCATTTTTGGGTTTAGATAGTTGGTATTTTTTGGTATTTTTATAAGGTTCTTCCAGCCATTGATGTTTGGAAAATCTTACATTTATTCATAATATCCAGATCTGGACTGTTGATAATTTTATTATATTTTATTGGGAGTTTTCAGTATTTATTGCTTCATTTATTGTTGTAAATTTGGTATTAGTTCTAGCTATTAATTCAGTACCCTTCGAGTTAAATATTGGATCATTAAATCACATTTTTTAAAGGGTAAAGATGCATTTAATTCTATATTTTTTCCAGCTTGTGGCATCTAGGGTTTGAAGGAAAAATCACTCTTATTTGCCCTAGTTTATTCGTTAAAAATTGGTGAAGTTGTTCTTAGGGTTTTAATTGATTTATTGCAGCCTTGTTGAAGCATTGTGACGTTTAGGGTTTGCTACAAATTAAAATCTGAATTTCACCTATTTGCTTAGGGTTTGATAAGAATTTCAGTTTTGCAGTTTTATCTCAGTTTGGGGACATTACAACCACCATTGTATGAGATCTCCTTTTTTAAAGTTATATTTACATGTGAAATCCACCCATGGGGAAGTAGGCCATCCTATCTTTTCCATATATCATCATTTCACTCCATATTTTACAATTTCAATTTCTATTATTATTTTGAACATAGTAGAGAGACCTCCCTATTTCACACACAACTCTGTGATCTTGTGGTAAACCCTATGTGGCCTAAGATAAAGAAGTCTCTCCAAACAAGGCTTAAAGAGCATACTAGAGGCATTAATGGCTTTCATCTTGAAGTATCAACATTAGCAAAATATTCCTATGTTACAAAACACCAAGTATGTATTAACAAGGCAAGATTGATTATAAAAGAAGATAATTATTGGAGAAGGAAAGTGAGGGAAACCATAGAAATTGAAAAAAATACCATTTGATCTAAATGGGGATAAAGGCTTCAGGATTGGCAACTCCTGGAGACCAATATTGAAACACAAAAGAAAGAGAGACAACACTCGAACAAACATAGATGATTAAATTTCTAGTGATTTATTAATTATAGATAATGAAGTAATTAGTTAATTATACATATTAATTAATCACTAAAGGAAATCATAAATATTTGTTTAGGAAGGCCAACATATTAACTTATTATAGTGAGGTTGATAGTATTACTATTTTATTATTAATGAAACGTATCTATGTTGCAATTTCCTTGGAGTAATTATCATATTCATCTTCTCCCTAACAATAGGTACACATAGGGTACTCAAAAAGTTGGAGTTGGCTTCAATTAACATTAAGGATCTAGGAATCTTCATTTCAAATGTTAAAATATGATGGTGTTATCAATGTTATCTTATCATTCAGTATAGTGGAAACTAAGAAGAATTATTGTGGATCTTTTTCTAGAATCTCTCTATAGCCAAAGGATTTCTTCTGATTTGTCCTCCTTAAAATGATTTAGTTACAGAAATTATTATCGAAAGAATCAGTAATATTTATTTGCAAGACACAATTGCCTACTGTGCATATTCTAGTTTGTTTTAGAAGTCCTCTGGCTCTAATTGTAAAAACCCCATGCTTGTAACTAACTGATTATAAATTGGGAGTCCTTAGATTTGAAATCACAAGTCTGTAGATTTGGAATTACAAGTTCGTAGATTTGAAATTGCAAGTCCATATAAATCCCACAAAAAGAGGGATAATTGTTTAGTAATATCATACTTACCATGCCTCATCCACATGGGAGAAACCAACCACTTTACCGAGCCACATAGCTCGTGATCCATCTACCACGTCCCAGAATATGATAAACGTGAGAATAGACATGCCAAGTCAAAGCTCAAAATTTGGTTCTAATAATGGTTCTAATTTAGAGTTTCAGTGATGGCACATTTTAGATCTCTTTGAGAGCTTTTTGATGATTTTTTTAGAACATAAATCTAAGTGTGGGAGCTCCTGTTATGGCCATTTGAAGATTGGTCAAAAAATGTCTCTTACAACATGTGGCACGTGTTTCGAGGTTATTTCAACATTTGGACCTATCAGAGGTCGACACTTGGCAAATGATAAGGTTTAAAAAAAATTGGTTCGATGACATGTCACGTCATCAACATGCCATGTGGAGTTAAGCGTGAGATAAGCTCGTTGAGCAAGGTGGCGAGTCCAAGCATGTGGCGAGTTTGAAGGAAAGACCAAGTCCAACGGTGCATGTTTGGCACATTCTCCAATGTGCATGCCAAGCTAGGCACCTTGAGCCCACAAAAAGGGGGGAGTTGATAGATTCAAGGAGGTGTTTAATCTATTTAAAGGATAAAACCACTTTCCACACAACCAATATGGGATAATGAGTTAAGTTCAAAGCACCAAAAAAGGAGGGAGAAAATTTCAAACTCATGCAAAGTGCCTAAAAGAAAGGGCTGGTGGTTTTGAACCCCTGACCTATCGCCAAAAATAGGTAGGCTTTGATCACTTGAGCTGTGGGGGTCGAAGTGATATTTAAGGCACGAATTTGTACTTAAAGGTAAGCTTATGGCCGACTGTGTATTAGAGAATATAGACTCGCTTACAGTATTTGGTCATTTTGGAGCCCTTAGAGGCCGAATCAGAGATCGGAGTAAAATACAAAGTTGTTTAGAATTCTGATACGCTCTGTGTAGTATATTTATTTTCCCATTTTGGAGAATTGGTGATTCCATTTTGAGCTATATAAATTACCAATTTTGATTTGGAGAAGCCTCTGCGTGTGATTCAAGAAGGTGAAGAATGTGCTGAGTCAGCCATGGTCTTTCGAAGGTCTGAAACACTATTTTTGTAGAGAGATATGATCTTTTGTTGTTTTTAAGTATTATTTTAGCTTGAAAATTTAGAAACAATTAATGGATCGGTTCAATAAGAACCTGGGGACGTAGGAATTCTGAACCCCATAAACAATTTCTATGTTTTGATCTTTGAATTCAGTTTTGCATTTCATTTATAGTTAATTTATAGATTATAATTCATATTTTAATCAGAATGCAAAAATTACTCATTTGATCATTTATGAAAAATTAGATAAAATCAAGAATTTGAAAAATCTGACAGTTTCAATGGATATTTGATGTGATCTATTAATTCACCTTTATTTCAGTTTTGAAACTTGATTTGGATCAAATTTTAATCAAATTTAATCATTCCAACATCTTATAAGTCGAGAAATTCAAAATTTGTACTTTTAAAATTTCACTTAGAGTTTATCAGTGGAGTTTACAGATCAAGTTGGTATCAGAGCAGTTAGAATGCAAGGTTTACTTCTAGTTGTGTATTAACAGTTGCTTCTAGAATAGTTGGATTATTAGTTTGTAGATTGATTATTATTGCAGTGTGCAGTGTCAAATTAGGTGTTTTCAAGAAACCATGGGCAAGTTGTTACAGATTGAGGCCATCAAAGATGAAAACGCAATCTTGAGGTGCCAAAAATTTGCACTTGAATTGCAAGTGGCAAAGTTAAAATAGGAGCTCGAATCCAAGGATGAGCTCTTGATTAGATTGCAATGTGGTGAGTTTGAAAAGGTAAAGCCTTCAACTTTAGATGCAGAGACTATGACTGAGTGCAGTTTAAGTTTGTCACCACAGGAATCTTCATCTTCTTCTACCATTTCAGATTTAGATTCTAGTAATATTATTTTTGGTGATTTCAAAAAATACACTAAGGGCATAGGATCTAAATTGTCGTCTAAAATGGGATTTAATGGAAAAGGTCTTGGTCGAGATGGCCAAGGAATTACTAACCCAATACAAGTAGAGAATATATCTCTTCATGCAGGTTTGGGTTACACTAGTGAGCAGGTGGAAATTGGATAGAAACTTCCTCCATGGCTAAAGGAAGACAAGCTTCTAATAGCAAAGGACTGAGGCCACTAGTAGAGCATGTACGGTGTAAGAAGGAAGGTAGAAGAGGTATTGAGATTCCACCTCCTAGTTCCTACACTAGAGTTAGCACTAAATCTTCTGATCCACTTTTTATGTTTAAGAAATTTGGATTTAACATTCAGAAGATAATGCAATCATTTTCATGCACTTTTTGTGGGATGCATAACCACAGTGTTGCATTTTGTTAGAAGAGACATGCTTTGCTTAAGCAGATTGCAAGTGTTAAGAACCATTCTCCTCATGGCAAAGTGAGAAGAGGTAAAAGGGAGACCTCACCTAAGAAGGTTGCTTGCACTCATTGCCATATGAGTGGACATCGAATTGATCATTATTTTAAACTTCAATCATCTTCTCATTCTAGAAATGGTAAAACTAAGATGATTTATCAACCTATTAATAAGGTCAATGAAGCTAATTCAATCCATAATGTAGTTGAAAATGCAACCTAGGATAAGGTAAAACCTATAAGTGAAAAATACATTTAAGAGGTTAAGTCAAAAATATACAATTGATAATGAATCCACAAAGACAATCAATTTCACTAGGAAGAAATAAATGGTTAAGTGGATTATCACTACATTCTTTTTGCAAAGCATGGTTAAGAATTCACCTAAGGGAATGAACAAGATTTGATAGATGTAGATTAGAGTTGGTGGGAACACTTCAAGATAGGTTTACCATATGAAGTTTTTCAATTCTCACTTTTTGATAACTCTAAGATTTTGATCTCCAGAATATACTGTATGGGTAGTCTAATAATGGATAAGACATTAACTCATTTGATCAGTTGGAGATAATAGCATAATGCATGTTGTAGGTTGAGTTAATTCCTTGCAACACTTATTTGACTGCTATTTTGAATGTATCTATTTTGGCACATTGATGTTTAGATGCATTTTTTTAGACCCTTTGGACATGTTTAGATGTTAGGCAACATATACTTCTGTTTGTTTGCATTTGCTTAGCATATAAGTCCCATACTAGGGCATTGTATTTCAACATGTCCACAACATTTATTATATGTTGTCAACATTATAAACTCATCTTGCAGTTACATTGGGAGTTGTTTTAGTTTTTGGCAATTCACCACTTGACAAGATGTGGCATTTGGGCAGGCAGTTTTGGTATGTTGTAATCACTTTGGCAGTTACAAATTCACTTATGCCTTTGGATTAGGCATTTTTGCAGTTTGATTGTGAATCATTTTAATGCAATTGTTTATACCTCTTGCTATGATTGGGTTCTATTTTCATGGATACAGTAGACCAATTTGCAGTTTCAAGGGATATTGGACTTTTGGAGACAAAAAGCCTTTCCATTGGGGAGGTGTGATCAGAAATTGGGAGTCCGTAGATTTGGAATTACAAGTCCATAGATTTGATATTACAAGGCCATAGAAATCTCACAAAAAGAGGGATAATTATTTGGTAATATCATACTTACCATGCCTCGGCCACATGGGAGAAACCAAACACTTTACCGAGCCACATAGCTCATGATCCATCTGCCACGTCCTAGAATATGATAAACGTGAGAATAGACATGCCAGGTCAAAGCTCAAAATTTGGTTCTTATAATAGTTCTAATTCAAAGTTTCAGTGGTGGCACACTGTAGATCTCTTTGATATATTTTTGATGCATTTTTTAGAACGTAAATCTGAGTTTTGGAGCTCTTGTTATGGCCATTTGAAGATTGGTCAAAAAATGTCTCTTGCAACATGTGGCACGTGTTTTGAGGTTATTTCGACATTTGGACCTATCAGAGGTCGACAATTGGCAAATGATAAGGTTTGAAAAAAATTGGTTCGATGACATGTCACGTCATAACATGCCATGTGGAGTTAAGCGTGAGATAAGCTTATTGAGTAAGGTGGCGAGTCCAAGCATGTGGCGAGTTTGAAGGAAAGACCAAGTCCAATGGTGCATGTTTGGTGGATTATCCAATGTGCATGCCACGCTAGGCACCTTGAGCCCACCAAAAAGGGGGCGTTGACAAATTCAAGGATGTGTTTAAGCTATTTAAAGGATAAAACCACTTTCTACGCAACCAATATGGGATAATGAGTTAAGTTCAAAGCACCAAAAAAGGAGGGAGAAAATTTAAAACTCATGCAAAGTGCCTAAAAGAAAGGGCCGGTGGTTTTGAACCCCTAACCTATCACCCAAAAGGGATAGGCTTTGATCACTTGAGCTGCGGGGGTTGAAGTGCTATTTAAGGCACGAATTTGTACTTAAAGGTAAGCTTCTGGCCGACTGTGTATTAGAGAATATAGACCCGCTTATAGTATTTGGTCATTTTGGAGCCCTTAGAGGCCGAATCAGAGCTCGGAGTAAAATACAAAGTTGTTTAGAATTCTGATATGCTCTATGCAATATATTTATTTTCCAATTTTGGAGAATTGGTGATTCCATTTTGGGCTATATAAATTACCAATTTTGATTTGGAGAAGCCTCTGCGTGTGATTCAAGAAGGTGAAGGACGTGATGTGTTAGCCATGCTCTTTCGAAGGTCTGAAACACTATTTTTGTAGAGAGATATGATATTTTGTTATTTTTAAGTATTATTTTGGCTTGCAAATTTAGCAACAATTAATGGATCAGTTCGATAAGAACCTGGGGATGTAGGAATTCTGAACCCCATAAACAATTTCTATGTTTTGATCTTTGAATTCAGTTTTGCATTTCATTTATATTTAATTTATAGATTATAATTCAGATTTTAATCAGAATGCAAAAATTACTCATTTGATCATTTACGAAAAATTAGATAAAATTGAGAATTTGAAAAATCTAACAGTTTCAATAGATATTTGATGTGATCTATTAATTCACCTTTATTTCAGTTTTGAAACATGATTTGGATCAGATTTGAATCTGATTTAATCATTCCAACATCTTACAAGTTGATAAATTCAAAATTTGTACTTTTAAAATTTCACTTAGAGTTTATTAGTGGAGTTTACGGATCAAGTTGGTATTAGAGAAGTTAGAATGTAGGGTTTGCTTCTAGTTGTGTATTAATAGTTGCTTCTAGAATAGTTGGATTATTGGTTTGCATTTTGATTATTATTGCAGTGTGCAGTGTGAAATTAGGGGTTTTCAAGAAACCATGAGCAAGTTGTCATAGATTGAGGCCATCAAAGATGAAAATGCAATCTTGAGATGTCAAAAATTTGAACTTGAATTGCAAGTGGCAAAGTTAAAATCAGAGCTCGAATCCAAGGATGAGCTCTTGATTAGATTCCAATGTGGTGAGTGTGAAAAGTTAAAGCCTTCAACTTTAGATGCAGAGACTATGACTGAGTGTAGTGTAAGTTTGTCACCATAGGAATCTTCATATTCTTCTACCATTTCAGATTCAGATTCTAGTAATATTGTTTTTGGTGATTTCAAAAAATACACTAAGGGCATAGGATCTAAATTGTCGTCTAAAATGAGCTTTAATGGAAGAGGTCTTGGTTGAGATGGCCAAGGAATTACTAACCCAATACAAGTAGAGCATAGATCTCTTCATGCAGGTTTGGGTTACACTAGTGAGCAGGTGAAAATTGGAGAAACTTCCTCCATGGCTAAAGGAAGACAAGCTTCTAATAGCAAAGGACCGAGGCCACTAGTAGAGCATGTACGGTGTAAGAAGGAAGGTAGAAGAGGTATTGAGATTCCACCTCCTAGTTCCTACACTAGAGTTAGCACTAAATCTTCTAATTCACTTTTTATGTTTAAGAAATTTGGATTTAACATTTAGAAGATAATGCAATCATTTCCATGCACTTTTTGTGGGATGCATAACCACAATGTTGCATTTTTTTGGAAGAGACATGCTTTGCTTAAGCAGATTGCAAGTGTTAAGAATCATTCTCCTCATGGAAAAGTGAGAAGAGGTAAAAGGGAGACCTCACCTAAGAAGGTTTTTTTCACTCATTGCCATATGAGTGGACATCGGATTGATCGTTATTTTAAACTTCAATCATCTTCTCATTATAGAAATGGTAAAACTAAGATGATTTATGAACCTATTAATAAGGTCAATGAAGCTAATTCAAATAATAATGTAGTTGAAAATACAACCCATGATAAGGTAAAACCTACAAGTGAAAATCCATTTAAGAGGTTAACTCAACAATATGCAATTGATAATGAATCCACAGAGACAATTAATTTCACTAGGAAGAAATAAATAGTTAAGTGGATTATCACTACATTTTTTTTGCAAAGCATGGTTAAGAATTCACCTAAGGGAATGAACAAGCTTAATGTAGATTAGAGTTGGTGGGAACACTTCAAGATAGGTTTACCATATGAAGTTTTTCAATTCTCACTTTTTGATAACTCTAAGATTTTGATCCTCAAAATACACTATATGGGTAGTCTAATAATGGATAAGACATTAACTCATTTGATCAGTTGGAGATAATAGCATAATGCATGTTGTAGGTTGAGTTAATTCCTTGCAACACTTATTTGAATACTATTTTGAATGTATCTATTTTGGCACAATGATGTTTAGATGCATTTTTTTAGACCCTTTGGGCATGTTTAGATGTTAGGCAACATATACTTATGTTTGTTTGCATTTACTTAGCATATAAGTCACATACTATGGCATTGTGTTGCAACATGTCCACAACATTTATTGTATATTGTCGACATTATAAACTCATCTTCCAGTTACATTGGGAGTTGTTTCAGTTTTTGGCAATTCACCACTTGACAAGATGTGACATTTGGGCAGGCAGTTTTGGTATGTTGTAATCACTTTGGCAGTTGTAAATTCACTTACTCATGCCTTTGGATTAGGCATTTTTACAGTTTGATTGTGAATCATTTTAATGTAATTGTTTATACCTCTTGCTATGATTGGGTTCTATTTTCATGGATGTAGTAGACTAGTTTGCAGTTTCAGGGGATATTGGACTTTTGGAGACCAAAAGCCTTTCCATTGGGGAGGTGTGATCAGAAATTGGGAGTCCATAGATTTGAAATCACAAGTCTGTAGATTTGGAATTAAAAGTCTGTAGATTTAACATTGCAAGTCCATAGAAAGCCAACAAAAAGAGGGATAATTGTTTGGTAATATCATACTTACCATGCCTCGACCACATGGGAGAAACCAACCACTTTACCGAGCCACATAGCTCGTGATCCATCTGCCACATCCCAAAATATGATAAACGTGAGAATAGACATGCCAAGTCAAATCTCAAAATTTGGTTCTAATTTAGAGTTTCAGTGGCAGCACATTATAGAGCTCTTTGAGAGATTTTTGACACATTTTTCAGAATGTAAATCTGAGTTCAAGAGCTCCTGTTATGGCCATTTGAAGAGTGGTCAAAAAATGTCTCTTGCAACATGTGGCACGTGTTTTGAGGTTGTTTTGACATTTGGACCTATCAGAGGTTGACACTTGGAAAATGCTAAGGTTTGCAAAAAATTGGTTCGATGACATGTGACGTCATCAACATGCCATGTGGAGTTAAGTGTGAGATAAGCTCATTGAGCAAGGTGGCGAGTCCAAGCATGTGGCGAGTTAGAAGGAAAGACCAAGTCCAACGGCGCATGTTTGGCGCATTCTCCAACATGCATGCCAAGCTAGGCACCTTGAGCCCACCAAAAGGGGGGCGTTGACAGATTCAAGGAGGTGTTTAAGCTATTTAAAGGATAAAACCACTTTCCACACAGCCAATATGGGATAATGAGTTAAGTTCAAAGTGCCAAAAAAGGAGCGAGAAAATTTTGAACTCATGCAAAGCGCCTAAAAGAAAGGGCTAGCGGTTTTGAACCCCTAACCTGTCGCCCAAAAGGGATAGGATTTGGCCACTTTAGCTGCGGGAGTTGAAGTGTTATTTAAGGCACGAATTTGTACTTAAAGGTAAGCTTCTAGCTGACTGTGTATTAGAGAATATAGAACCGCTTATAGTATTTGGTCATTTTAGAGCCCTTAGGGGCCGAATCAGAGCTCAGAGTAAACTACGAAGTTTTTTATAATTATGATATGCTCTATGAAATATATTCATTTTCCCATTTTGGAGAATTGGTGATGCCATTTTGAGCTATATAAATTACCAATTTTGATTTGGAGAAGCCTCTGTGTGTGATTCAGGAAGGTGAAAAACATGTTGAGTCAGCCAAGGTCTTTTGAATGTCTGAAACACTATTTTTGTAGAGAGATATGAACTTTTTTTATTTGTAAGTATTATTTTGGCTTGTAAATTTAGCAACAATTAATGGATCAGTTTGATAAGAACCCAGGGACGTAGGAATTTCGAACCCCATAAACAATTTCTGTGTTTTGATCTTTGAATTCAGTTTTACATTTCATTTATAGCTAATTTACAGCTTATAATATATATTTTAATGATATTGCAAAAATTACTCATTTGATCATTTACGAAAAATTGGATAAAATTGAGAATTTGAAAAATCTAACAGTTTCAATGGACATTTGATGTGATCTATTAATTCACCTTTATTTCAATTTTGAAACTTGATTTGGATCATATTTTAATCATATTTAATCATTCCAACATCTTATAAGTTGAGAAATTTAGAATCCGTACTTTTAAAATTTCACTTAGAGTTTATCAGTGGAGTTTACGGATCACTAACCATGGATTAGGTTAACCAGATATGCTTGGGAATACCCCCTTTATTCATATCTGATGTATCAAATACAAATCTGAGTACAGGTGCAGCAGGGATGCATATCTCATATGCTTCCCAACACATTCCATATATAGATTAGAGCACACTATATCCATGATGTATCCAAATATCCATTTTCATATCCAAATTGAAACACGAATCACATTATACTAATAGAAATTCAGTCCCAATCTTCCACTTATGTTCCTTGAGGCAAAATAATATTCCATTTCTATCAATCATAGAAAACAAAACTTCTACCAAATAACAAAAATCTAATAAGGCATTGAAGATTATAACATAGACACTTTCGATTGCTAATATCAAAGAATTAAAAAAATGCAATACAGTAACAAAAAATCTAACCTAAGGCTCCGAAAGGCACCCATTGAAGTAGTTAGTCTTTGTTATCTTCCAATTCATCACCTCTAGTAAATACGACTACTTTGTACTTCACAAGTTTGTCCCCAAACATATTTGCAAGCTCTATAAAGGGCAATAGTTAAACTTTCAAGCATTCATCTTTTGGGAAAGGGCACAAATTGATTGGTTCAGATTTGGGCACTAACAGAGCCAATGTTTGATCAAAGAGACCATAAAAAAAGGAGAGAGCACCAAAGAAGTGACCACTAACAAACATGATTTTCAAGAGGTAGTTAGCCAAGGGAGGGCATTGGAAGAGAGGATCAGTAGATTAGAAGAGGAGAATATGCTTCTCAAACAGAATCTTCAAGCACTGGTTGATCAGGGTAAGGCCACAATTATCAATTGTTTTCCCAGTATGGGAGTACTTGTGCAGCTTCTCAAAAAGAATTCTAAGGGTGAAAGTTTAAGTAAAAAGACCAAAAAAGGAAAAGATATGTCCAAGGGCAGAGATCAAGAGATCATTACCATAGAACAAACACTAAAAGAAACGTTGGACAATTGGAATGTAGCCCTTAGAGAGTAAGATCTGCGGGTTCATGTTGTTTGTATTATCTATTTATTGTTAGTCTTTGTTTTAATTGTAATATTGTCGTGAGTTGGTTGTGACGCAACCTTTATTTACTTTTATCTTGTTGTACAATCATTTCTCATTCATTGTGATGTTTTTACCCTGGACTATCACTTTTATAATCATAGATAGAATCCCTTTCAAAAAAAAAAAAAAAAAAAAAAATTACTTTTAATAAAAAAAACTTAACTATTATTTTATACATATTATTTAACCCAATTAAATATGTAAAAAAAAAATATTTTACAATCTAATTATTTATAATACTACTTTATAAATTTATATATTTAATTTCTTTTTTACAATACATCAATTTATACAATATGGTTTAGGAATTCAATTACCTAATTTCAATCTCTTTACAAAGAAATATCCCTATCCCTTCATAAGTTGTGAATATTCAATAAATTTACCTATCCCTTTATAAGTCGAGAATATTTTGTATGGGTCCATTCATAAAAGTAATGACTCCATTTTTAATGTGAGAGAGATATAACGGAACTCCATGGGTCCCGTATGTTGTACAATAATGGAGTTAATCAGAACCAAAATGTTTTTATTTATTTATTTTATTTTTTATTTTCATTTTTTTATTTAAATAAAACTATTATGTTATTTAAGTAATTTGAAAAAATATATATTAAAAATATGTTGGACTCTTATCATAAACATAATTAAATTGTATGTTAAAAGAAGATTTTTTTCAGAAATATTGTGTAAAAATAAAATAATAATTATATTTTTAATTTTTTTTTTAATAATTCAATCGAAATTTAATTTAATATCTTCGCTTTAATTTGAAAAAGACCAGCCTCTCCTTATAATCACTTAATAGACTATATAAATATAAAAGTAACAAATCCATATAATCTAAAAATATTGAACTTAGATGGAGACTCTCAAATCACTCTAAACTATTATCAAGATGAAAAAAAATCCTGATACAACAAATCCCTATAATCTAAAAATATTGAACCTAGATAGAGCCTCACAAATCACTCTAAACTATTATCGAGATGAAAGAAAATCCTGATGAGAAACCTAAATTGGCTAAATCCTGCCTCTAATTTATCTATTAAGTAAACGACAAGCAGTTAAAGCTTCAGGTTTACCATACCTGTATGTTTATTGAAGGCCGCACAGTGTAATGATGTTTGGCCATCAGAATTCCTTGAATACATCTCAACAGGCACACTCAACAACATTTCAAACTTTTCAATAATGTGAGCATGACCAGCCAAGGAAGCTTTAAACACAGCCTTTTCGCCCGTGTTGTTGGTCACACTCGCAAGCTCAGGCTGTTGCTTCACTAAAATCTCCACTATCTCAGTATGCCCCCGACTTGTTGCTTCGTGCAAGGCCGTGTTTCCCTGCCGATTCTGTTTGCCTAACAATCCATCGCCGTCAATGCTGCCCTCCAAATCAGCTTGGCTTATCAGTCGAAGCAGCCTTTTAACAAATTGCTTACTGCCCAGCGATGTGCAGTACACTATTTCCTGCATGGATAACTTCACTGAATACATCCACGTTCTAACCCAGCAACTCTTCAAGTGCCTTCATATCCCTGAAACAGCAGCTCTGTATAGATCTTTGTTCATAGCTCTACAAGAATAAGATTGAACAAGTTTAAAAGCATAGTAAAGTAAACATTTATACAAATAATTGCAATATTATTTACAAATTGAAAACGAGTTCCAGGTTACAGTGCAATATTTTCTTTTTAGAAGTGGGGGTTTCTGAACCACCGATCTGATTACACAGATTTAAAAGCATAGTAAAAAAAATCATAAAAAATATTTGAAATATTATTTCTGATAAATTAAAAAAGAGCTATACAATTTTGATCTAGGTTATAGTCCAATATTTTTTCCTTAAAATTATAGGTTATTCAACCACCGATCTTAAGCTGGAGGGCACACAGTTATGAATCATACCCCTTAAAAAAACACCTGTTATATTTAGTGATTCTAATAATGTAACCTGAAATAACAGGTGGGCATTCAACAACAGATCACATCTATTTAATATAACACAGTTAACTGCTTCCATAGTTGCATCAGTTAATTTATATTTTTATCTCTTAATTCAAATATAATTATTTTTTTATTAAATCATATTTAGAGTATTCTGCAATCCATTTTTTTTAATAATATAAAAAATTTCTGCTCAACAAAAATCGATCTGCAGTAAATTCTGTATAAACCTATCAATTTCACAATTAAACCAACTGTCACTTCCCAATCCGTCAAATTTTGAAAACAAATGTACATTTAGAAAAAATAAATAAGAACACTAAATTGTATAAAAGAGAACTTATAGTGTTATAGGATAAATTCAAAACACATAAGTTTTTCAGCAAGTATATCATTAGGCAAGTCATGTAGACGTTTAGTAAGATCAACAATACTAGCCAAAAAATTATCTTCAATATTGTTTTTTTTAAAATAGAAGTTGGTGCTTGGATACGATGGCGTATCATAAGGTTGAATAATATATATATGAATATTGGATGACTAAAAAAACTATTATTGTGATGTTGCATCAAATGAAGTGTATATTCATGCATTTCAACTTTTTTAATACAAACTTATTTTGACATGCACTACCCTGTAAGAAACAAACCAGGAAATGCGATAGCAAATAGTCCTTTTGTATTTAATCAATTTATAAACTAAAAAGAAATGTCTAACCAAGCCAAAGTATATGGATTTCTTTGATTTGTGGATTGCGAGTAACTTCATATTTATTCCATTTTTATTCATGTATTATGCAATACGTGTATGAACAATGAGGATTGTTGTTTTGTATCGATATTCAAGTTTCTTTCACATCTATCAACTTAGTCTTTTGTCTCTTGAAATTTTTTATTGTCAACACATACATGGTAAAGCATGGATGAGACATGTTTAGATTGAGGAGGTAGGGAACAAAGTGCATTCTCATCGATTATGACATCTTTTTAATATGGATAATGTGTTAACTTATATTGCAAGGCTTGCATGACATGTGATCTATTTGCATAAGAATCATATATTTTTTGTTATAGGCCTTTTATTTTAACTAGTACAATATCCAGTTGGTTAATTCATCACAGAAAGTATTTAGTAATTGTGAAAATTTGCTTGGGAAAGATGATGGCATGAACATGTATTTGTGTTGGTCTCCCCATACATGGATTACCTATAAAATTGTGTTCACTCATGCTATTACATTTCTTAGACGTGCATAAGTGCATGCAAAATTCCAAGTCACTTCCCCAAATCCATGTTATTCCATTGGGAGAAATGATGGCAATTTTTTTCAACAATGCATCTTTGACAAGCACTAACCCCATGAAACATCATAGTATTCATATCTATGTACTTTCAATTTGTATCCAATGCTATAGAATATTTAGATGTGTTTTGTTTAGATTTTGGTTCCTCCGCTCAATGGAAAAAAATCCCAATGCCATGGGAAGTCCTCCCCCTTATCTGCTTGGTTTCTTTAGTAAAAGTGGAATTGGATCCATCTTAGGGAACAATTTAAGTTTATGGGCATCCATATTACCGTTCAAGCTACACCCTCCTATTTGTGGTAATATGTGGTTTAAAAGGTTAAAATAAATTGGTTACTAAATCTCCAAAATGCTTTCACTAGCGGGGAAAATCCAAATTTGCTCCAAGGTGGTAACAACCATTCATGTATATTATTCCTCTTGTTGTGCTTCCTCTAAGACTATCAATGCCAAGTTGGAATATTTTTTAAAGACTTTCTATGGGATAACTCTAAAGGCAATTGAGGGTTTTATTGAGTTTCTTGGGATATCTATTGTAAATCAATATCTCTAAGAGTGTTTGGTGTTTTATAAATTTGAATCCAATGCCATGTCTTGTGTGTTAAATGGATTATCCATGCATTGGATGGCAATGAGAGTTAGAAAATTCTCCTTCAAACTATATCACTTAGGGAATCCCTATGGGAAAAGGAGCCTAGAATGGATTGAATCTTTAAACTTTGTTAATTACTTAGGTCCATGTCATCATTATGGGAATCTTTGTGGCTGTAGACATGTAAAATGTCACTTGAGTGCAATGAGTGTTACTTGAGACCACCCTACCCCTAGCTTAGCCCTAGACCTATCATAGGGCCTCTTTCAATCCTTATCTAACTTTTGTGTGAGTCTACCCATCCCTAGGCATTCAAAAAGTAGTCCCAAACCTTCTCCTAGGCATCCAGGCCCCTAGTGCCCTAGGTTATAACACCTGCACACTAGCGTGCCCCTTTAGACACTAGTGCATTATGCTAATGACCAAGGGACCACGCTAGTCTCCCTTACCTATTTTTAACCCCAACAAACATATTTATAATTCTCAAGGTACACTAGGGTTAGCATTGACCTATTCCACATCTCGATAAGCATCAAATTAGTGTATATATATATATATATACTAGTTTTATCCCTTTACACACTAAATGGAAATCAGATGCAAATACTTATGGACAAACTCAAAAATAGCTGTGTAAATCAACGTTATTAATCCCTATTTTACCCTACTTCTACATATAACTATATACAACATTCCTAAGCTTAGACTACTTAGATTTCTAGTCTCAAGCACACTCAAAACACTCAAGCTAGCACTCATATAACATTCACTTGCATTTGCACCAAGCACTTAGGTAGGAGAAATAATTGGGTTTGATCCCCTCTCAAGGTATTGGTATGTAGTAAAAAATCAACACAATAGGGTGTTGAGGTCACATCCAACCTATCAAACTAACATTACACTTTGCTACTTGTGCTCATCAAATACCCCAACAATATGAAGATCTAGGGTTTACTCCCAAATCAGTCAAAAATAGGTCATAGGTATCAAATCAAGGTTTATCCACATAGACACAGTGTTTCAAACTCAGGGGAAGGTCCTCCTAAAATATCACATTCCCTACCTACAAGGGACACTACTATGCCCCTGAGCACACTAACACAATGATTTATTATCTAAAGGACCGCGCTACTATTTGGAATGAGTTTTGACTTCAAATATTAGTTTACAACACTATGATTAGCCTCTGCACCATTTTCTAACCTCCAATTCATTCATCTCAGTGACTTTCTAGCTAAGTACATGTGTAGTTCATTGTTATTTTTAGAAAATCAGATTAGGTTAATTATTGTACAAATCAGTGGTTGTATTTATCACATATTTATTCTCTGATTTAATGTTCCAACCCTTTAAAAACCAAGGTTTTCCACTCCATAAATACCTTGAAAGTTAAATCATTTGGTGAACCCAAATTACTTTGAACATATTGCTTAAACACCTAGTGTACCATTAGGGTTTCCCTTCTTATTTCCAAAATTTGCTCAATTTTTAGTTTGTAACATTTCATCTTGATTATCATGACAGATGCCATTTTCTACTTTTTGGTACAAAGTCTTGTAGCTTGTCTTTGCATGTCTAGTACCTAACATTTGTATAATGATACATATGTGTGTCACTCCTCTCCTGGATCATGTTAGAACTCAACTTATTTCACACATTGGTCCACCTCATCTTGAGCCCCCCTTCTATGGAGAACATTGTTACATGGGCAATTTTGATTTACCTCCACTTACTACTCGATGATAGAGAACTCATACATCTCATTTTGTTCCTCTTCCTCCTAGATTAATTGATTATCTTCGCTCACATTCCACCTTTACTACTCATACTTGACAAATAGTAGACCATGTGATTTGAGTTGTCATTACAAGAAATCATATGTCTCCTCAACCTATACAAGAACAAATAACCCCATGATCCCCCTTCATCCCCAACATAATACAACGGGCCCTACATATCAACACATACCATATGACATTATGGATCAGTTGAGAATTACACCAACTAAGATTTCTATATTATAATTACTCCAAAAGGTAATTATTTTCAAAGATATTCTTTTTCAAACACTCAATCATACATCTTTGCCTCATGACACAAAGCCAACTCATTTTGAATCTGTCATGAACACTATCAAGGACATTAAGGATGTTATATATTTTTCTAATGAGGATTTGCTCTCATAGTCAGTTATTGATCATAATCCACTACTCTTCATTCATGCACATATCAAAACCACTGCTATTAAATGAGTTCTAACTAACAGTGGTTTAAGACTTAACATATGCAATCTCACATTTCTACAAACTATGGGGGTTGATATAACATCCATTTAGAAGACATATAAGAACATTAGAGTTTTTCATGACATTTGCTACCAAGCATTGAGTATTATTACATTGGATATCATAGTTGGGCCAAAAACCCTATCTACATAGTTTTAGGTGATGCCTACTCATTTGCATTGCAATTTATTACTTGGGAGATATTAGATACATACCATGGAGGTTGTACCATCTACCTTGCACATATGTGTCAAGTTTTTACATGATGAATATTTATACACTTGTCTAGTTGATAACCAACAATTCAAATATTATAGAGTTACTGAGCCTACTTTCTCAAGTACATCTCTAGATGGGACATCTCACATTTGCATAGAGTCCCCACCTCACATGATTCTGATTGAACATATGCATACATATGAGTTTGTGGATTCTAACACCACTTTTCTCACACCAGTTCCAAATGCTCCTACAACACCATTATCTTCACCCATGATGGATAATGACACTCCTCCCACACGATTTTCCCCAATATGGTAGATGATAAGATCCTCACAACATAGTTACCCTTACTTGTTAACTTTGAGGAAGAATATATCTGAAACTCTGATATAGATACCTATGCCACCACATAGGATGATATAGCACCCATTAACATGATGATTATTTATGTGGATTGATCTTCACACTTGTAGGCCCTAGAGAGTATAGAGATGATTCTAAGTCACTTATGCCTTCAGCAGCATAGGCATCACCACCAATTCACATTTTCATAGATACAAGCATGAACATTCATTTACAATTAGAGGAAGACTCTTCTATACATTTAGTACATATAGTTACATCTATGGACATTGACCCAATTATTTAGATTCAAGCAGGTGGTACATAGGATAAACCACATCAAATATTACAAACATTACTTTACAAAGGCTTGATGGCATTACCCACAATTCACCATAGATCCATTAGTAGATTGTCATAACAAGGTGATAGATCATTCTACCTTTTTCATACGATTATTGGCCATGGTATAGATACATGCTTAACATTATGATAAAAATTAAATAAGTTCAAGGCTCAAGGAACTATTTATATTACGCAGTCTCTGCCTCCACCAATATAGGCACCTTAACAGACTCTTCACTAGCACAAACATTCAAGGAATGATCCATTGACTATATAGGTTTTTATCGAAGATAAATACATACCTAATATTATTATTAATGAGGATTCTAATCCTATTACTTGCACTTTGGCATTCTTACAGCACATAGGCCATCATGATATTGAGCTATATCATGTTATACATTATCAAGATTCCTCGGGACATATCACACTACTAGTTACATATGGCCCACAAATGGTTAACACACTTCTTTTTTTCATGAGCATAGGCACTCACATACAGGTTATACTTTGTAGTACATGGTTATAAGGAATGGATGCCACAATTGATTGTATAGATAGATGTTTGACATTCAATTATAAGGAACACATAGTTCACATTCTACATGATGGCACATATGAGAACCACAAGTTTCACATAGATACCCCATGATCCAATGTGGTCTACCCTGGGACTACATGCGAGGCTTCTTACATGGTAGAGAAACATGCCATTCAAATGCACATAATCTAGACTAACACCAAGGATAAGGCTATACTTTTACTGATAGCATGGTATGATGGTCACAGTGATGATGATTTATTTGAGTTTAGGCAGATTCAGTATTTGACATTGGAATAGAGGCACTAATTGTATATAGTTTATTTTACTTTGCTCCTTGTATATACTCATAAAGCACAAAAATAATATAATATGTTCAAAATATAAAAAACATTCAAATATTGCTCATAAAATACAAACTTCAGATTGTATGCATTTGTATGTTTACATTCCTTATATTTTCCAAATACTACAAGTGTTATATATATATATATATATATATATATATATATATATATATATAGTCAATTTTATCATACATACATGATTCACTTAATTTGTTTGATTGTTCATAGATTTTAATAGGAGTCAAGTCATCTAAACAATTCTAGATTTACTACTATTTTCCCATTGGGGGCACATACATAGCTTCAACATTGATACATTCACCCATTGGGGGAATCGTACTACATGGATTCTAGTTTGCCAGGTTACATCTTTCTATACTCCATATCACAGATTTAACATTGTTTATATCTTAATATCCTTTACTACTAAATTTTTTACTGACTATTAGTACTATAAATTCAATTATGTACATTTTTAATCTTATATAGATTTGTACCACATGTTCATGCATACTTTCATTTCAATATTTCCTAGTTTATATTTGTTTGTCTCTTTGTTTCTACATCTATTTGAGGGCATTTGAATATGTCATTGTTTTACAACTCTACGCTACTTCCCTTCATTGTATGTATGCTTTGTACATATGCCCATGTTCTTATGTGTGCTTTCTTGATTGTGTATGCAAACATTTGAACTGTCCTTTCATGTGGTTCTAAGCCAACCATGCTTGCTCTTTATGTATGTGGACATTTGAACATGTCCTTGTATGTACTGCTTTCTCATATTTAGTGACATGTGCCCATGTACCTTGTAGTATGGTCCCTTGGCCTAATTTACATGCCTCATGTGTGTTGTATGTATGCTTTCATGTATGTGTCATGGCCATGACACTTATCTCTTGCTTGTTGCTTTCACACACTCAATTCTAGATTCCATGAGGGACCCCATACATCTCCCCTTTCTCCTTAGATGCTTTGATGGACATCATGCCCCATCACCCTAGGTAGTTACTTAGATTATATCCATATTTTCTATTCATATGCATGATTACATTTTTATATCTATTTTGACAACCTTGTGAATGTTATATTTAACATACATCATACATTACCAACTTATACTCATATTATTTTACATTCTAATGTCATGTGTACACATTATACTAGGCTAACATACAAGTTGCATAGATTTTCTTCTGAGGATAATTATTACACATGTTCAATAACTCCCCTCTAAATAGGGGGCATTCCTAGAGGTTTGTCATAGAGATTAATCCCTCTGGGTGCACTCAAAATATAGTTTTCAGCACACAAACACAAAATACAGAGCATAGAATTAGGAAAACATAGTAAAAAATAGTCATACATAGATATATTACAAATTGGAATGGAAAAAATAGAGGACACTAGTGCAACATAGTGGACACTAGCATGGTCCACTACATCTAAGGGATCGTGCTACTGTCTCATAGTCCCAGAAATAAGAAAATCCAGATTGGCCAGAAGTTACAATCTTTATAGTTCAGGTTTACACAATATCAATCATAGATTATCAATTATGCTTAGTTTTGACCTAAGTTATAGTCCAATATTTTCTTTTTAGAAGTGGAGGTTTCTGAACCACCAATCTAATTACACAAGTTTAAAAGCATAGTAAAAAAAATCATAAAAAATAATTGAAATATTATTTCTGATAAATTAAAAAAGAGATATACAATTTTGATCTAAGTTATAGCCCAATATTTTTTCCTTAAAATTGTAGGTTATTCAACCATCGATCTTAAGCTGGAGGGTACTCAGTTATGAATCATACCTGTTAACAAAACTTGTTATATTTAGGGATTCTAATAATGTAACCTAAAATAATAGGTGGACATTCAACAACAAATCATATCTGCTTAATATAACACAGTTAACTTCTTCCATAGTTGCATCAGTTAATTTATTTTTTTGTTTCTTAATTCAAATATAATTATTTTTTTATTAAATCATATTTAGAGTATTCTGTAATCCATTTTTTTAATAATATAAAAACTTTTTTCTCAACAAAAATTGATTTGCAGTAAACTCTATATAAACCTATCAATTTCACAATTAAATGAACTGTCACTTCCCAACTCATCAAATTTTGAAAATAAATGTACATTTAGAAAAAATAAATAAGAACACTAAATTTTATAAAATGGAACTTATAGTGTTACATGACACACAGGATCTTGTAAGTCCTGATTTCAAATATATTCTTTTTCAAACACTCAATCATAAATCTTTGCCTCGTAATCCCATGATCCTCCCTCATCCTCAACATAATACAACATGCCCTACATATCAACACGTACCATATGATATTATGGATCAGTTGAGAAATACGCCAACTAAGATTTCTATATTATAATTACTCCAAAAGGCAATTATTTTCAAAGACATTCTTTTTCAAACACTCAATCATACATCTTTTCCTTGTGACACAGAGCCAACTCGTTTTGCATCTGTCATGAACACTATCAAGGACATTGAAGATGTTATATATTTTTATAATTAGTATTTTCTCTCATAGTCAGTTATTGATCATAATCCACTACTCTTCATTCATGCACATATCAAAACCACTGCTATTAAATGAATTCTAATTGATAGTGATTTAAGACTTAACATATGCAATCTCACATTTTTAAAAACTATGGGGGTTGATATAACATCAATTTATAAGACATGTAATAACATTAGAGGTTTTGATGACATTTGTTACCAAACATTGGGTACTATTACACTGGATATCACGGTTTGGCCAAAAACCCTATTTACATAGTTTCAGGTGATGCATACTCATTTGCATTACAATTTATTACTTGGGAGACCATAAGTTTTTGGAGATGCCTACTCATTTTCATTACAATTTATCACTTGGGAGATCTTAGATATAGACCATGGAGGCTATACCATCTACCTTGCACATATGTGTCAAGTTTTTACATGATGAATATTTATACACTTATCTAGCTAATAAGCAATAATTTAGATATTGTAGAGTTACTGAGCCTACTTCCTTGAGTACATCTCTAGATGGGACATCTCACATTCACATAGAGTCCCCACCTCACATGATTCTGATAGAACATATGCATACATATGAGTTTGTGGTTTCTAACACCACTATTCTCGTACCAATTCCAAATACTCCTACAACACCATTATCTTCACCCATGATGGATAATGACACTCCTCCCACATGGTTTTACCCACATATGCCAGATGATAAGATCCTCACAACATATTTAGCCTTACTTGTTAACTTTGAGGAAGAATATATCTAAAACTTTGATATAGATTCCCATGCCACCACATAGGATGATATATCACCCATTAACATGATGATTATTTATATGGATTAAGCTTCACACCAGTAGGCCCTAGAGAGTACAAAGATGATTCTAATTCACTTATGAATTCAAATTCATAGGCATCACCACCAATTCACATTTTCATAGATACAAGCACGAACATTCATTTACAATTAGAGGAAGACTCTTCTATACATTCAGTACATATGGTCACATCCATGGACATTGACCCAATTATTTAGATTCAAGCAGGTGGTACACAAGATAGACCACTTCAAATTTTAAAAATATTAATTTACAGAGGATTGATGACACTATGTTCATCATAGATCCATTATCAAATTATTGTAGCAAGGTGATAGACCATTCCACCATTTTCATAGGATTATTGGCCATAGTATAGATACATGCTCAGCATTATGATAAAAATTAAACAAGTTCAAGGCTCAGGGAACTATTTATATTACATAGTCTCTACCTCCACCAGTACATGCACCTTAACAGACTCTTCATTGACATAAACATTCGAAGAATGATCCATTGACTATATAGGTTTTTATCATTGATAAATACATACATAATGTTATTATCGATGAGGATTCTAATCCTAATATTTTCACTTTGGCATTCTTATAGCACATAGGACATCATGAGATTGAGATATATCATGTTATACATTGTCAGGATTCCTTGGGACATATCACACTACTAGTTACATATGGCCCTCAAATGGTTAACACACTTCTTTTTGTCATGAGCACAAATACTCACATACAGGTTACACTTGGTAGTACATGGTTACAAGGAATGGATGCCACAATTGATTGTATAGATAGATTTTTGACATTTAGTTATATGAAACACATAGTTCACATTATACATGATGGCACAAATGAGAACATTAAGTTTCACATAGATACCCCATGGTACAATGTGGTCTAACTTGGGACTACATGTGAGGCTTCTTACATGGTAGAGCAACATGTTATTCAAATGCACATAATCTAGAATAACACCAAGGATAAGGCTATAATTTTACTGATAACATGTATGATGGTCTTAGTGATGATGATTTATTCAAGTTTGGGTATATTCAATATTTGACCTTGGATGATCTCCCACTAGATCTACCATTTGACTATCCACATCCTATGGATGTGCTCTAAGGTTTATAGAGGCACTACTATGCATCTGTATATACTCTTAGTTACTTACACATTACTTTTATATAGTTTATTTTACTTTGCTCCTTGTATATACTCATAAAACACAAAAATAATATAATATGTTCAAAATATAAAAACATTCAAACATTGCTCAGAAAATACAACTTTCAGATTGTATGCATTTATATGTTTACATTCCTTATATTTACCAGATACTACAAGTGTTATATATATATATATATATATATATATATATATATATATATTAGTCTAGTCAATTTTATCATACATACATGATTCACTTGTTCTATTTGATTATTCGTAGATTCTTATAGGACTCAAGTCCTTTACACAATTCTTGATTTGATACTATTTGCCTATTGGGGGCACATACATAGCTTCAACATTGATACATTCACCCATTGGGGGCATCATACTACATGGATTTCATTTTGCCAGGTTACATCTTTCTATACTCCATATCATAGATTTAGCATTGATTATATCTTAATATCCTATACTACTCAATTTTCTTACTGACTACTAGTACTATAAATTTAGTTATGTACATATTTAATCTTATATAAATTTATACCACATGTTCGTGCATACTTTCATTTCAATATTTCCTATTTTATATTTGTTTGTCTCTTTATTTCTACATCTATTCGATGAAATTTGAATATGCCATTGTTTTACAACTTTACGTCAATTCCCTTCATTGTATGTATGCTTTGTACATATGTGCATGTCCTTGTGTGTGCTTTTTTGATTGTGTATGCAGACATTTAAACATGTACTTTCATGTGGTTCTAAGCCAACCTTGCTTGCTCTTTATGTATGTGGACATTTGAACATGCCCTTGTATGTATTGCTTTCTCATATTTAGTGACATGTGCCCATGTACCTTGTATTATGGTCCGTTGGCCTAATTTTCATGCCTAATGTGTGTTGTATGTATGATTTCATGTATGTGTCATGGCCATGACACTTATCTCTTGCTTGTTGCTTTCACACACTCAATTCTAGATGCCATGAGGGACCTCATACATCTCCCCTTTCTCCTTACCCCCTAGGTAGTTACTTAGATTATATCCATATTTTATATGCATATGCATGATTACATTGTTATATCTATTTTAACAACCCTGTGAATGTTATATTTAACATACATCATACATTACCAACTTATGCTCATATTATTTTACATTGTAATTTCATGTGTACACATTATACTAGGCTAACATACAAGTTGCATAGATTTTCTTATGAGGATAATTATTACACAGGTTTCATAACTCCCCTCAAAATAGGGGGCATTCACAAAGGTTTGTCATAGATATTAGTCCATTTGGGTGCACTCAGAATATAGTTTTTAGCATGCAAACATAGAATACAAAGCATAGAATTAGGAAAACATAGTAAAAAGTAGTCATACATAGATAAATTATAGTTTGGCATGGAAAAAATAGAGGACACTAGTGCAACCTAGTAAACACTAGCATGGTCCACTATTGTCTAAGGGATCGTGCTACTATCTAGTAGCCCTAGAAATAAGAAAATCTAGATTGGCCAAAAGTTACAATATTTATAGTTTAGGTTTACACAATATCAGTCACAAATTATCAATTATGCTTAGTTTATTCTCAGTTTTGCATAGAATCATACTAGTTTCCTCAAATTAGGTGCATCATGCATGACATGATCACTTATGTTTTAGTTTTATATATGCTCAAATATAGATTACTATAGCTTAATCCTGAACCCATATGCACAAATATCAAAATTAGGGGGTTATGTGAATGACACATTATTTTAATTTTCTCACTTACGTACTAGTTGATCAAATGGAATGACAAACTCCATGTCATTCTCTAAGTTGTTAATCTAAATACCATTTGCACCAATTTTTCACTAGATTGGTGCCTTACTCTATCTATAGTGGTTGGTATTACCAAGTAGTCCCTACGATACATACCTAAGTGCCCAAGAGGCCTCTGAGTCACTTTTCATTTTAGTTTATCTGAGTGGCCCCAGAGCCATCCTATACAGTTTTAGTTACATCAAACAACTTTAGATACATTATGAAGTTTCAATTACATATGCATCTAATACACATGGGTAGGAAATGATGGAGTCATAACCTACTTGAGTTCTTGAGCTGCCTACATAGGAGGGTTAGATAAGCCATTGGTCCAATGCAATTTATTTACAATTCATGATCCACCAAGTAAAGGTGGGAAATGATGGAGTCAAAACTGGATTGAGTTATTGATGCACCTACACATGAGGATTGAGCAATCCATCAGCTCAATCTAAGTTATTCACCATTTAATCACCAGTTACACAATAAGATGTCACCACACTTTTGCATTAGTTTGTGTACCCAATGAGGTATATTCATTCATTTCCTCTCTCTCTCTCTCTCTCTCTATATATATATATATATATATATATATATATATATATATATATATATATATATATATATATATATATATATATATATCATCTCTTTATTTATTTTTGTCTTTGCTTTTGATATCTCTTAAATAAGGACCGATTCATACATATTTGATTTTTAGTACACATAATGGAGCACATTTTGCATACTTTGACCTAAATTCATGGGATTTGCCTCATAGGTAAGTACAAGTACACTAAGTTTTCCTTTATCCTAGTATTTTTTATTTTATACATTTATATAATAAAGGGGGGGGGAATGTAGTCATATAAAATGTCCCTTGACTGCAATGAGTGTTATTTGAGACCACCCTACCACTGGCTTAGCCCTAGACCTATCTTAGAGCCTCTTTTGATCCTTATCTAACTTTTGTGTAGGTCTAACCGACCTTTAGACATTTCAAAAGTAGTCCTAGACCTTCTCCTATGCATCCAAGCCCCTAGTGCCCTAGGTTCTACCACCTAGACACTAACGTACCCCTTTGGACACTATCACACTTTACTAGTGACCAAGGGACTGCACTAATGTCCCTTACCTCTTTCTAACCCCAATGGACATATTTATAGTTCTTAAGGCACCCTAGGGTTAGCATAGACCTATTCCACCTTTCAAAAATCACTATATATATATATATATATAGACATACACACACACATACATATACATACACACACTAGTTTCATCCCTTTACCCACTAGATGGAAATTAGATGCAAATACTCACGAACAAACTCATAAACAATTATGCAAATCAAGGTCATTAATCCTTATTTTTTCCTACTTTTTCATATAACCATCTATAACATTCTTAATCTTTGATTACTTAGATTTATAATCTCAAGCATACTCAAAACACTCAACCTGACACTCATACTATCATTCACTTGCACTTGTACCAAGCACATAGGTAGGAGAAATAAATTAGGCTTGATCCCATTTATAGGTTTTGGTATGTAGGCAAATCTCAACACAACAAGCTATTGAGGTCACACCTAGCCTATCCAACTAACATTACACTTTTTCTACTTGTGCTCATCAAATACCCTAACAACATGGAGATATAAGGTTTACCCCCAAATTAGTCAAAAATAGGTCACAGGTAGAGAATTAAGGTTCATCCACATAGAAATGGGCATCTGAGACTCAATAAAAGGTCCTATAAGAATATCATAGTCCTTTCTTATAAGGGACACTACCATACCCTTGAGGACACTAGTGTAGTGTGTTACTATCCAAAAGACCGCATTACTTTTTGGGAGGTGTTTTGACTCCAAATCTCAGTTTTTGACGCTCTGATCAATCTCTGTACCAATTTATAGCCTTCAATGCACTCATCCTATTCACGTACTAGCTAAATACATGCTTGTTTATTTCATTGATATTTCTAGAGTAATCAGATTAGGTCAATTGTTGTATAAATTAGTGGTTGTATTTATCATTTATTTATTCCCTAATTTAATGTTCTAGTCCTTTAACAACCTAGGGTTTACACTCCATAAATACCTTAAAATTTAAATTAGTGGCTAAGGGTATTTGGAAGGCTTGAGATCTTCTTAATAGGCATTTGATATGAGAAGGAAATGGGTTTAGATATAGGCTATCTCTCAATTCCAAATCTTTGTGGTGGTATCTAATTCTTAGTTTTCATGAGCTCCTTTTCACTCATGTGCCTTACATTAAAATTCTATGGCCATTTTTAAATGGTATCAAATTCATACATGTTATTAATATTTATATATATAAGATTAGAGAAGGCATAGATTGTTTCGGTAATTTTAAAAAAAAATTGTTAAAGACATGTACCGATATTCTTGTTCTTGAAAATGTTTTTATGACACCTCCTTGTGGAAGATAATAAATCTATGATTAATTTATAGATATTTGAGGTTTGGTTTAGATATAATATTTTGAATTCTCTAATGATAACCTTCACGTACATTTATAGGTGTTCCTACAGGCACAATTTTTTGACTATCAATCCTTTTTGTATCACCAACATTAAGTGTAAATAATAAAGTGGGAGAACTAGGATACATGATCATGTCTAATAATTTAATTCAAAATTTTGTCCAATAGGTTCTTGATCCTCATTGGATAAATCCGAAACACAAGTTTTTCAACAAGTATATCATTAGGCAAGTCATATAGATGTTTAGTAAGGTCAACAATACTAGCCATAAAATTTTCTTAAATATTAGTTTTAAAAAAATAGCAGTTGGTGCTTGGATACAATGGCATATCATAAGGTTAAATAAAATATATATAAATATTGGATGACTAAAAAAACTATCATCGTGGTGTTGCATCAAATGAAGTGCATATTCATGCATTTCAACTTCTTTACTACAAACTTATTTGACATGCACTGACCTATAGGAAACAAAGTAGGAAATGCGATAGCAAATATTCCTTTTGTATTTAATAAATTTATAAACTAAAAAGAAATTTCTAACGAAGACAAACCATATGGATTTATTTTATCTATGGATTGAAAGTAACTTCATATTTATTCCATTTTTATTCATGTATTATGTAATACATGCATGAAAGATGAGGATTGTTGTTTTGTATCAATATTAAAGTTACTTTCACATCCATAAACTTAGTCTTCTATCTCTTGAAATTTTTGATTGTCAACACATACATGGTAAGGCATAGATGAGACATGTTTAGATTGAGGAGGTAGGGATCAAAGTGCATTCTCATTGATTATGACATCTTTTTAATATGGATCATGTGTTAACTTATACTGCAAGGCTTGCATGACATGTGATCTATTGACATAATAATCATATGTTTTATGTCATAGGCCTTTTATTTCAACTAATACAATATCTAGTTGGTCAATTCATCACCGAAAGCATTTAGTAATTATGAAAATCTGCTTGGGAAAGATGGTGACATGGAAAATGTATTTGTGTTGGTCTATCCATACATGGATTACCTATAAAATTGTGTTCACTCATATTATTACATTTTTTAGATGTGCATAAGTGCATGCAAAATTCTAATTTGCTTTCCCAGATCCATGATTTCCATTGGGAGAAATGATGGCAATTTTTTTCAACAATGATGACAATCACTAATCCAATTAAACATCTTAGTATTCATATCTATGTACTTTCAATTTATATCCAATGTTAAGGAATATTTATATGTATTTTGTTTAGATTTTGGATCCTCTACTCAATGAAAAAAATCCTAATGCCATGGGAAGTCCTTATCCCCCTTATCTGCTTGGTTTCTTTAGTAAAAGTGAAAGTGGATCCATCTTAGGGAACAATTTAATTTTATGGCACTAGTAGAATTTGGTAAATAAATGACTACGTGACTAAAAATTTTAGTCACAACAACTAAAAATGACTAAATTCTGCTAATTTTTTGTAACACAGCTATAAATGACTAGATAACTAATTTGATCATTGAGTAAAAAACATAACTAAATAATTAGTCACACAAATAAAAATGACTAAATAATTAGTCACACAAATAAAAAATAGATAATATGATATTAAAGTGGGTAATTAAAAAAAAATTCAAATTGGGAAATTATTTGTGGGAGTGTGTTGTATTGCACGTGCAGGGTTAATAGCGAATTGGGAATTTTTTTGCAAGAGTAGGGAGCACATTAGTGTGTAGAATTCAGTAGAGGTAATTTAATGGGGAAGTGGGGATTATAATTGGAATTATTTTTGCAATGCACCTCTACAAACAGAAGGAGGGTTTGTTAATTATTAATGGAGTTGGAGCCAACTAGAGAGGGTTTGTGTGCCATTTTGATGGCATGAGTCATTTTGGGTTTTAGCATATAAGTATAGTAGCTACTTGCATGGGTGATAAAGCTTGTTTGGAGAGGACTTGGGGACTTCTAAAAATGCAACCAAGGAATTCAAAGTTTGTTGTAATGAATTTGACGTTGATGAGTCCCTCTACAATGAATTCAAATTTGGGGATGTCCTCTACAATGAATTTAGAAGTAATTCAAAACCTTCATTACATTAAACACAAAATTTATAGCTTTATGATTGGCAATTGTATCTAGCTAGGAGAACAAAATCAGTGTATTATAAGAGATGAGTTACATAAATAGGAGAGTGTATCTTGTCATAGGACATTGACTACCATGTAAAAATTTAGAGTTCTTGAGATTGTGAAAGAATTGGATGCTTTTATTCATTGTATAATCAATACAATGTGGTGACGATATCTTGAAGTTGTCTATTTGTGTTCCATGTTATCATGCATGGGTATGGTATTAATTTCTAATTTTGTAACCAATTCACCAACCTAATCCTTGAGGCTCCTTTTCACTAAGTCTTAATGAAATGGATATTGCATGTACATCATAATTAGTTTGTTATTGGTTAGTGTAACTTACAGTAGCTACATAAGCAACTAAGTACCAGAACCATACAAGTAATTTTAAGTTTAGCAAACTATTTTTTCATTAGTGTACTCTGCGCATTTTGGAGCATACGGGAATTAAACTTGTAACATGCATCCAAATTTAAATTCCTTTGATCACTTTGCCATTAAGCCATGGGCTCATGTCCCTAGCCTAGACCTCAATGCTTTGGTAACATTGTGTGCAAGCCTAATCTATTAAGTGCATAGAATCCCAGAAGATGGTCTCATATGGCATAGTTGAAAGTTATGCTAGTTCATAAAATCAATGTGGTCACCAAGCTATTTTAATTGATACTATATGTCCACACATGGGAATATATCAATTTTTAGAACAAGTCATCTTATCTCAACATGTTAATAATTTATGCTAGTAAGTAATGCTCAAAGTTACAACAAATAATTCATTAGCCAATTTGTTAGTGTTTGTGTATTCATTAACATTGAAAATATTTCCATATGTTTAAATGCTCATGGTTCATCAATAGAACAATCATAAATTCTATGTTCGATTGCTAAATAATTTATTTAATTATCATCTAGACAAGGAAGTCCCTCAATCAAACATGGATAAAATAACATTTGAATATGTAGAGTGATGCCCGGTTGTATTTCTTGAATTTGAATTGTTGTAGAGTGATCTATATCCTATAGAGTGATCTAATTCTACTTCTGTAGAGTGCTCTATATCTTAATTATCTGAAGTGCTCTGAATTCTAGGTAAGTGCTAAAGAGAATGAGTTTACATGTATTAGATCATGAGCAAGTTGAGTTTTTTAGATTTTTTTCTTGAAATAGGAAACTAAATTAATACTAGAATGTAGAACATTACAGATGGATCAATGTCTAAGGTTGACTATGGATCAATACCATGCATATGATGAGAGAGTAGTTGATGAGAGGGACATGGACAAATATCCATGTCCATGTAATGACTATCCTGGTGGAAAGGTGAAAAAAGAAATGTGATTTATTGACATATGATAAGATATGGGCATAGTGGTATAAGCCCTTGGGATTACAACTATTATGAAGATATGATAGAATTATAGAGTGTGAGAGATGAATAGGAAACAAACATAGATGAAGTGGCATCAAACATAGATGAAGTGGCATCAAACATACATGAAGAGGCAATAATGTTAGATGAAGGGTTTGAAGTTGATAGAATGTTGAATGAGGGTCTAAATGATGATTGAGTGAAATTGATGGAGGATGATTTAAAGCCTGTGTATGCTAATTCCAAGTTAAGTCATTTGAAAACAATCCTTCAAATTCTTAACTTGCAAGTGGTGCTTGGTTGGACAAATGAGAGTGAAGATCAATTATTGGCATTGTTAAGTTTGGTGTTACCACTGGACTCCACATTGCCAAAAAGTAAATCACTAAGCTAGGCTTAGGGTATGAAAACATCCACACATGTGTGAATGGTTGTGTATTATTTCACAATAATCTTGTAAGTGAGAGTGAATGTCTGAAATGTCATGAAGTAAGGTATAGATCAGGGTTAAAATTAGTTGGGGTTCCTAAAAAGGTTCTTCACCACTTTTTGATAATCCCATGATTACTCTGAATGTATAGGTGTAGAGACATTGATGAACTTATGTAATGGCATGCCCAAAATAAGATCACCGATGGAAAATAATGGCATGTGCCAATTCTAAGATGTGGATGCAATTTGATAGCAGATGGCCTGATTTTTCTCAAGATCCTCATAATATAAGGTTGGGTTTAGCTCTACATGGGGTGAACCCATTCACATATCAAAGTACTAAATGGAACTTGGCTAGTTTTTTTCATAAATTATAACTTGCCTTCATGGTTAGCAACTAAACCATTTTTCTTAATGCTATCATTGATTATACTAGGAGAGAAAAGTGTGACTTCAGATACAATCGATGCTTATCTAGAGCCATTATATGATGAGATAATGGAATTGTGGAAAGGAATTAAAGCAATTAAATCTTTAAGGGATGGTAATTCAATCAAATTCACTTTGGGAGCTTCTTTATTGTTTATGATTCATGATCTTCCTACACATGGCACATTGTCTAGTCTCACTATTCATGGATACCATGGATGTCTTGCTTGCAACTTTAAGGATTTTGTGAGGCACTCAAGAATTTTGTGTAATTGTATTTATTGTGGACATCATGATTACCTTAAAATGGATCATCCATATCATCGACAAAAAACACATTTCAATGGTCAAGAAGAGAATTGTGAAGCACCATTTCTAGTAAGGGGTGATTACATTGTTGAGAATGGACAAAAAAGAATGTCATTTATAATTGAAAATGATGGGATTGTTGGTAGTAGATATGATCCATGTAATGAAAGTGGTGTAAAATAGTTTTGCATATTCTATAAGTTACCATACTTTAAGGATATATCCATTAGACATATTGTTGACTTTTGCATACTAAGAAAAATATAGCCTATGTTATTATAGAAACTCTTTTTGGTGCTTTTGATACTATTTCATCATGTGAAGACTTTTGATAACTAAAGATTCATTGAAATCTTTGGGTTGAAAAATATGACGATGAAAAATATAGAAAACCTAGTGCTCCTTATGTTTGGACAAAGGAACAACATGCACAATTCTTACAGTTGATGTCTCAAACTCGCTTTCCCACTAGATATGTAAGTAGTAGTATTAGAATCCAAACTAACATTAATAGATTAAGAGGCATCAAGACCCATGAATATTTGTCATAATCAAGAATATTTTACCTATTGTAGCAAATATATCAAGTTTGGCAAAGGAGCCAAGATTGGTAATTATAAGGTTGGGCCCAATATTAAAGAGAATGAGTTTACATGTAATAGATCCTTCGAACTTTGATAGTTTGAGGGAGGAGGTTGTTGATGTCCTTTGTCTATTGGAACAAGAATTTCCACCAAAAATCTTTAACATTTCTATGCATCTTTTTATACATCTAGAATATGAACTAGAGCATTGTGTCCCGGTAAGAATGAGATGGATATATCCTATAGAATGATATATGAAGGTTTTGAAAAAAAATGTTCATACTAAAGCAAAACTGGAAGGAAACATGTTTGAGGGATATTCAATGCAAGAGGCCATGAGATTTTGCATAGAATATATGAAGGATTTTAAAAAGGTCAATCAACATGTATGGGATGATAATGAAGATGAGTTAGTTACAAGTGAAGTATTAGAAGGCAATGGATGTCGCTTCAATATATCACATCAAGAAAGAAGTGTGATACATGCCTATATTCTTCAAAACACATCTTCATTTGATAAGTAGCATAGGTAAAAAAATTAAATAATAATTTATTTATTTAATTGTATTTAAACATTTATGCTATGCCCTTAACCATCGATGTGTCTAGGAATATGTGTGTCAACTATGGCTTACATACCTCTTTTATATACTTGTTACATTTCTCTATGTTCATAGATAGGTCGGCTTATGGAATAACCTTGGCTAAGTATACTATATATAGGAGGTAGTGGTTATTATTTATTCATTATGTTAAGTATGCTGCTATTAGTGCATTGTTGTGGAGGTTGCCCCCTCAAAGTGGCTTTGCTATATTATCCAATATTATGCTCTACTGTCAATTATTATTATGCAATCTCTCATATTCACTTATTTTATGTGATATAAACTCATTCTGTATGAACATCTAAGTAATTTCATGACAAGTGGAATAGAGCTTTGATTTGGGCAAGTTTCCTTCAACATTTTTTTCTAGATCTGGTGAGGCATGGCTTCTAGGAGTGGTGGGAGTGAAAAAATAGAACTTGCAATATGAGAAGCATTAATTTTTTTTGTCAACACATTATTGCTCAAAATGCTTTTTTTTTAAATTATTAAAACTTTCGTAATCTTTAATAAATACCTCATTGTAGTCCAAAACTACCATATTCATAGGCAATGTGTTTGTAATATCCTCCAAAATATGGTTACAAATAGTGTCAATATGTGAACAAGCATTAAAATTTACCGAGTATGTGCAACACAACCTTATGCATGGATGATAAAAGTACATCCAACAAAATAAGATCAACTTGATGAGCCTCATTCATGAATATACTATGTATCTGTATGTGTATGTCTATGTGTATGTATATATATATATATATATATATATATATATATATATATATATATATATATATATATATATATATATATATATATATATATATATATATATATATATATATATATATATATATGTATATACGTATACATATACATATATATATGTATATATATCTATATATATATATATATATATATATGTATATATATGTATATGTATGTATGCACACACACACACATATATACATATACATACATACACACACACACACACACACACACACATATATATATATATACATATACATACATATACATATGACTCTAGAAAAAATTCCCTTTGCACAATTACAGTCATTGGATTCATCTCGACGAGATGAGTGCAATGGTATATTCTGTCAGTACACTTTTTTAGTGCCAAAATTTTTACCTTAGTACGTAAAAGCAGTTGTTGTATTCATCTTGGTAAGGCAATCACAATAGTACCATCTCTTGCTACACTTTTTATAGGGTAAAATCCCTCCTAGGGTTTATATATGTCAAGTCCTAGTATTCAAAGAAGAAAAGGGGTGGCAATAAACTCCTAAGACTCCTATCGATGACATGGAATTCAAAACTTTAGATTTGATAATTTCTCAGCTTCAAGTGGACATAAAGAACTTGGTGAGGTATGATGACTTTGTTGCAGTCCAAGTTGATGTTTCAGGGATGTGTAGAGAGATTGATGGGGTTAATAATGAATTTCATCATATCACTACATACTTGGCTACCCTTACATCTCAATTTCAGTCCAATAACCCTCAACTTCAGCATTCAAATCCTCCTTTCAATACCATTAACATGCTGATATAAAACTAATGTTGCTAAAAGTTGACATGTGTAATTTCGATGGTAAGGATCCTCTCACTTGGATTATCCAAATTAAGAATTTATTTGAGCTACATCAAACCCCTGGTTCTCAGAAGGTGATAGTGGTGTCTTTATATCTAGAACCTGAGCAATTCATTTGGTATCACTGGCTATGTAATTAAAATAAAAATAATGGTTCTCCTATTACATGGTCTATTTCACTAAGGACTTATTGGCTCATTATTGAAATAATGTCTCTAAGAACTATTTTATCCAATTAGCCAAACTGTGGCAATCAAGAACTATGAAGGATTATATTCATCAGTTTCAAAATCTCTCTTTACGAGTGGAAGATATCACTAAGGAAAATTTGATTGATATATTTTTGGGTGGCCTCAAAGATAGCATCTAATTCGAGGTTTGAATGTTTAACCCAACATCTATATCACAAGTTATCCCTAGGGCACGTATGGTAGAAGAAAAAGAGATGGTCAAAGGGAAAATTTTCATTATTTTTCATGATCACACCTTTCCAACACCATCATTTTCATACCCCACTAGATTAACATAATCATAAATTAAGGAGAAGTGAGCCAAAGGGTTGTGTTATGGTTGCGACAACAAATGGAGCAAAGACCATCATTATGCTGAAAAGAAGCTATTTTATATTGAAGGTGCCAATGATGATGAAGATGATGAAGAAATACATGGTAAGGATGCAAAAGGTCCTAAGGAGGAATCTAAAGACTCTCACCCTACTATTTCTTGTCATGCCCTTTCAGATATTAGTACACCCCAAACTCTTAAGGTGATGGATTTCCATAAGAAATAGAATGTCATTGTCTTGATTGATTCTAGGAGCACACATAACTTCATCAAAAGTATGTTGTCTACTCATTTGAACTATTTCATTTATCTAGATATAGAATTTTAGGTTATGATTGCAAATGGTGCTACTATCATTTGTTTAAGAAAATGTCATAGTATTGAGCTAGCCATGGGAGACTACTTATTAGATTCTCCTATGTTTGTTATTCCCATGGGTGAAGCTAATATTGTTCTAGGAGTACAGTGGCTCACCACTTTGTGTACTATTGAGATGAATTTCCAAGAATTATTCATGCATTTTAATTTTGAAGAAAGGACATTTGAGCTAAGGGGATTAAGGGCTAAATCTGCACAACTTGTTAGCTCCCATCAAATGACAAATATTCTCTGTAAGGGTGCTGAAGGATTTATAGCTCACTTATTTTCCATGGAAGTACATCTAACTCATCCATCTCAACCTCTTGATCTAAAATAAGTGATTGATGCCCATTCTATTATTTTTAGTGACATGCTAAAAGGACTTCCACCTAGCTACACGCATGATCATGCTATCAAACTTATTCTTGATAATACGCCACCCAACATCAGGCCATATAGGTATCCTTATGCCCAAAAAAGTGAAATTAAAAATATGGTATAGTAGATGTTGGATGTAGGAATCATTCACCACAACCAAAGTGAATATTCTTCACCAGTTGTCATGGTAAGAAATAAATATGACCCCTGAAGGATGTGCCTTGAATACAAAGAACTCAATAAGTACACTATCAAAGATAAGTTTCCTATTCCTGTCATTGATGATTTGCTAGATGAATTGAATGGTGCTTTTTATTTTACCAAGTTAGATCTATATTTTGGGTATTATCAAATCCAAATACATGATGAAGACATACCTAAAACAACTTTTAGGACTTATGAGGGCCATTATGAGTTTCTAGTTATGCCTTTTGGTCTAACAAATGCACCATCTACTTTTTAGAGTTTGATTAATACTATTTTTAAGCCATTTTTGGGGAAATCTATCATGGTATTCTTTGATGATATTCTCATTTACAGTAAAAATTAGGAAGACCATTTATAACATGTGAAATAGGTACTCTCCATTTTGAGAACAACATCAATTATATGCCAAACCTTCCAAATGTACTTTTAGGGCTTGTGAGGTTGAATATTTGGGTCATTTGGTTTCTTATGAAGGAGTGAAAGTGCATCCTAAAATAATCCAAGAAATCATGGACTTTTTGGCCATTTTTTGGGCCCACATATCAAAGTTTACCTAAGTATGGAAAAGGGAGCTTTTAGGAAAGAAAATGGTAGGTCTTTGGGAGGACTTTGGGTTTTCTAGCAGTGACTGTTGACGCAGTGGATTGCACCCAGGGCAGGACACCTAGTTCCTGCCTTCCACACATCAAAATAGAAACTCCCGTCTCGCCTGTGGGACTGGCAAAGCTGGAGGGGAGAGTCTCTAGATAAGGGCTAACTCCCTTTGATGCATCTGAGTTATTCCAATAAGTGCTAATACGTATATGTATATATATATATATATATATATATATATATATATATATATATATAATGGGTGGGGATGAAAAAGGAGAAGGATTACAGACAAACAAAACCTACTCTAAAAGGGGTGATGCACCAAATGATTCAACCTACTCACACTCACACTCTGAACCATACAAACACATACGTACACTTTAATTGGTAAAAGGACCAGTCTGCAGGAAGCTTAACAAGGAGGCTTTAATGAAACACACAGAAAAAGGGACTCACCATAGGTGCTATAGAAAAGCGCACTGTCTAGTAACCTCTTTCTATCTCTGCACTTCAAGTACATCTCTTTTTGTCACCTACAAGAGTGGCACCTTATAGATACCAGATGCGTTGGTGTCAACCCTATGAAAGCATTAGGAAGCAATGACTAAACACAAGACTAACACTCAGACACACTCAGAAGTATCTAACCAGAATAGAGGTAAAAATGCATTTTATTGATTCCAGGTGAAAATTTCTAGGGCTTCGCCTTAAAATTTGAAAGATGTCTTCTCCAAATGACAAGTCTACAATATATAGAGGAAGAAAAGAGGCCTTTTAGCACCCTTTTACAAATAACCCATGTGTCTTCCGATCATTGGGAAGAGCAAGCCGCTTAAACATCATATGAGAAATTATGGGCCACATTGTTTGTCTGCAAACATGACTGCTCCTTCAAGACAATTACATGGATTATTTGCTCATTAATGTAAAATGAAGAAATCGGGTCGAGCCGTTAGCTATTTGTGCCTCTTGATGATCAATTCGTAGACACTGTATCACTTGCTGGAGTAACTGCTTGAGTCGACACCTTCTTTCACCACTTGGATTACTTTTTCCATTTTTGCACTTGGTCCTTCTTCTATCTTTAAGCCTTTGAATTCCTTCGAGTTCATGCTTAAGTTTACGAAGATCGACAGCTACTTCACTTCCACAAATTTTACGTCCTCGAGTCCATCGTCCTTGACAATTTATTCATGTCTTTCCCACTTGTCTTGGTTATTTTTTACTGATTCCAATAAGTGACACGTGGTGTGTTCTGCTACTAAAATAGGTAGGACACATGGCAGCATCCACTGAATTTATAGAAGCTTCAAACACCTTTTGATATTTCTACAAAAGAGGACACGTGGTGGCTTTCACTTTCTTTAGCAATTCGTCAGGGCCCACCACAGTGCTCGCAGGACAAAAGGGAGAGACAGTGGGTGTTGAAACTTGTCAGCTTTTGCTGAGCTTTGCAAGGGATACGTGGCATGTTCCACTTCTTTTAGAGAAAACATGTCAAAGCCTTCCGTGGTTGCCACTTGGCGCTTTTCATGCTCTGGCTCCTTTAGCCCTCGGGGGCTACCTTTTGGTGGGTCACTGGCTCCTTAGGCTCTTTTTTTGTTTTAGCACTCAAGTATTTTAAAATCAAATGGCTATTCCCTTGCTAAAAAATTGATTTTTGTGGGCCTATCACTATTTGAAAACCAACGGCTAGTCTGTTTCTCTGAAATTGATAGCTTCAGAGATGTCACCGTCCTTTGACAATTTACTTGGCCTTTTTTGCTACTTGCTTCCTTCCCTTCAAATTTCTTGTTCTGTACCTTCCCAAAGGGAAGGTGACCCTTCGGCTTATAGAGAAATGCCCTTCATTTTGGATGAGAGTCCCCCACAAGTGCACCTACCCTTCGGGGTTCTTTGGCTGCCTTTATCTCTTTGACATTTTTTGCAAACATTTTCTACAGACAATTTTCCCATGGACTATCTCTGCGGACTTTTTCTGCAGATTTTTTCCCATGGACAAAAAGTCCGCAAGAATTGCCTTGTTCCTTTTTCAGAGTTCTTCCCCAGGATTTTTGCTTGCTTCCCAAATTTCTTCAGACTTTTTGTCTGAAGGAATTCCTTCAGACAAAAAGTTTGAAAGAATTTGTTTCTTGCCTTAGTCTTTTTTGCACCCCTTTTTCAACTGCCCTTTGAAAAAAGCCTTTTGGGATTCTTGAAAATAACCCTTCCAAAGGCTGTTGTTGCCAACCAAGTGCCCTCCACAAGGGCACTTGTCCTTTGGGAGGCTCTCTTGAACTCTTTGTTTGAACCACTCCTTTGAACCAACCATTGAACCATTTGATTGAACCAGTTCAATGGTTCAAATAGTTGTTGAACCAAGGCATCGAACTGAATGTTTGAACCAAAACAGTTGAACAAAGCCTTGAACCAAGTTGATAAACCATTTGATTAAACCTCACCATTGAATCTCACCATTGAACTTTGCCAATGAACTTAGTTGTTGAACCAAAACGTTGAACCAGTTCAATAGTTCAATGGTTCAAAGATGTTAACTTTCCTTGTGAATTTTTTCAAGCAAGAGTCTGAATAAGCTTTGTAAAACCTTGCACTCTTTGAACTGGTTCTTCATGTGCTGAAAGACTCGCTTGTAGAGTTCGTAGAAATATTCTTTGCAGAGTCTATAGAAATGGACCTACAGAGTTTGTAGAAATGGACCTACAGAGTCTGTAGAAATTCTTGTGGAGTCCATAGAAAATCCTGTGGAGTCTGTATAAAATCCTAGACTTGTGCAAAATTTAAAAAAATGAATTGGCCTAGAATAGCAGGGGAAGAAGGGGACCGATTTTTGGCCTATTGGACCAAAAAAATGGTCAACAAATTTGTGACTCCTAGGGGAAGCATGCCTGCTATGCTTAGAGACCAATTTCCTTAAAGTCCATTGGGCATGGACCAGAATGTAACTTAAAGATCAGCAATAGCCCCGATAGATTCAAGAACCAATCATGAAGATTTACCCCAAAAGGAAATGAAAACACACACAAAACTAAGAAAACTACTAACATGTGAATAAGGCAGTTAGGGGAAATAGGAGAAAAGCAAGGGAAATATATACATGATAGAAAAGGGGCTCAGTGGTAATGCTTAAGATGTATCCCATTAACTGGGATATACAATTCTTCACCATCCAACTTGGAGAGTTGGAAAGAATTATGTTGCTTGCACTATGTGATTACGTATGGGCCACTCCATAGGGCATCAAACTTCACGTGATTTCTAGGCTTAGCTCGGTCCTCATCCCATTTCAAGACAATGTCTCCTTCAGAGAAACCTTTTGATGAAGATTTCTTTTCAAAGTGTCTCTTCATTTGTTATTGGCAACTGGTCATAAAAGCCATAGCCTAGTCCCTTGTCTCTTGGAGCTCCATCAGCTTGCATAGCCTAACCTCCATGCTATTTCCTTCTTCTAATTGCATCTGGTGAGTGAGGTCTAAGGCTGGCAACTCAAGTGAAATGGGGAGCTTAGCTTCCCTTCCATAGACGAGTGTGTATGGTGAGTTACCAATTGCCCTCTTTGGGGTGATCCTATCTACCCATAGGGCTATTTTCAACTTGGCATGCCAAGTCCTCTGATTTTCCTCCATGGTTCACTTGATGATCCTAATCAGGTTCTTATTTGTAAACTCAGCCAGCCCATTCCCCTATGGGTAGTAATTGGATGAAGTTCTGAGATATATACCATATCTTAGCACCCATTCACTTGTTTTAGTTCCTAAAAAAATTAATGCATTATCTGAGATTATGGTTACTGGAACCCTGAACCTTGCCACCAGGTCCTCATAAAAATCTTAGACTACACTTTCATTTGCCTCCTTCAGAGCAACAGCCTCTATCCATCTTTTGAAATAATCCATGGCGGTTAGGACCCACTTGTGTCCAGCACTGGAGGGAGGATTAATCATCCCTATGAAGTCAAGACCCCATTGCATGAATGGATGCTCTACTTAAATAGGTTTTAAAGGCATGGCAGCCAAATTCTGCTTCCCATTAAAAAGCATGCACTTTTGGCACTTTCATACCAAGCATGG
Source organism: Torreya grandis (assembly GCA_037957365.1). Classification (NCBI taxonomy): domain Eukaryota; kingdom Viridiplantae; phylum Streptophyta; class Pinopsida; order Cupressales; family Taxaceae; genus Torreya; species Torreya grandis. The sequence goes on along the minus strand of JARHVA010001323.1, from coordinate 3,419,530 downwards.
GTGTCCCTAAAAAGAGTAGGCCAGAAGTAACCAGCTCTCATTATCTTTTCCGTTGTAGCCCTAGGAGAAAAATGACCACCGACTGGCCCATCATGGAACTCAAACAACACCCTATCGGCCTAACTTACATCTAAACATCTTAAAATGACTCCCAAGAGATCCTTTTTTAATAGCACTCCATCAATCAAGACATAAGGGAGACACTGGAGTCTAAAATATCTCCTCTTGGTCCTATCAAGGCCATGTGGGCACTCACCAGTGAGAAGGAAATACCTCACGTCTGATGTCCAATCCTTCATGATAGTTGGTTCCTCTACTGTAGCTACATCATGAATTAGCAGACTATCCTCTTTCTATTGCTTAAAGTCTATAGCAAGGTGTTCACACAGGCCTCTTCCTCTTACCAGTTTGGTGATCTTGATATCCACATCATATTCCATCACCTTAGTGATCCATCCTACTCTCTTTTCATTCAGGTCTCAGTTGATCAAGAAATCCTTGATGCTGAGATGTGGAACCATGAGGTGGATTTTTCTATTGGACAGCATATGCCTGAATTTCTTCAAACTCCGTATGATCACCAGGACTTGCTTTTCCACATATGTGTATCTGACCTCAAAACCCTCTATGCCTTAGCTAAAAAATACAATTGGTTTCTCAAGGTTATCATCACTTGCTTGGGTAAGCATGGCGGAGATTACCTCTTCGTTGCTGAAGGTGTAGAGGTTGAAATCTTTGGCGAAGTCAAGGCTGATCAAAGTAGGAGCTCGGGCGATCGCCTGCTTGATTTCTTCAAAACTATCCTTTCTTTGTGCTATCCAAGTGAACTCTTCAACCTTCCTCAGCATAGAGGTCAATGGCTTGACCACCTCCACAAAATTTGAGATAAATCTCTGGATGAAATTTATCTTGCCGAAGAAGCTTTGCAGGCCTTTCTTGTGCTTAGGCAAGGATAGCTCCAAGATGGAGCAAACTCTCTCTAGGTCAATAGTCAAGCCTTTCAAAGAAACAATGTGACCAAGGAGCTTCCCCTCATGGACAACAAACATGCATTTCCTCAGATTAAGAGAGATACTAAACTCTCTAGACCTCTTAAAGATTTGTCTGAGGTGTTTCATGTGTTGGCTCGCTTCCTTGGAGAAAATTGTCACATCATCAAGATATACCAGCACAGTATTATTTATCAGGCCTTGAAAGGCCATGTCCATAGCTCATTGGAAGGTGACACCAACATTAGACATCTAAAAGAAATTTTTTTGTAAGTAAACATTCCCCACTTGGTAGTGAAGGTTGTCTTGTGCTGGTCATAGTCTTGCACCAAAATCTAGTTGTATCCTGAATACCCATCCAGGAGGGAGAAACTTTCACTGCCTATCACCATTTGAAGGATCTGATCCATGCTTGCGAGAGGATAATGGTCTTTTAAAGAGACTCTATTGAGGTCTCTAAAATAAACACACAGTCTGATCTCCCCATTATTTTTTTGGATGGGAACAAGATTGGCCAGCCAAGAAGAGTGTTTGATTGGAAATATTATCCTAGACTCAATCAATTTAGTGAGCTCCTTCTGCATGAGAGGATTAATCATTAGGCTGATAGGCCTCTGCTTCTACTTGATTGGCCTGGCACCTTCTTCTAGATCAATGGTATGCTGGGCTAGATTTGGGTCAAATCCCTTCAAATCACTATACTGCCAAGTGAAGATATCAACAAATTCTTGGCACAACAAGATGAAGGCTTGCCTTTCACGGTTTGTGCACACTTTCCCAAGTGAAAGTAGCTTATCTTTGAATATCTCCACCTTCTCATGGTGCTCCTCCTTCATTTTAATACATGCCTTGCCACTTTTCAATTGGTCATCTCCATTGAAGATACTCTCTAGAGTGACCAAACCTTTGGGGAGCTTATTATTCTTTAGCTAAACAATTTGGCTACTATATTGTTGTTGTAGCTTTGCCTAGTTTTTAACAGTGAATTATGCTTCTTCTTGTAAGAAGAGCACTATTTGCTAGTCATTGTCAAAGACCTACTAGTTGGTGATGTTGTTAGGTACATAGGGCTGGATCACTACCTTCAAGTGGCATGAGTTGTGGTCTTGGCCTATATCCCGAGGGATATCGAACTAGGCACCAACTGTTGCTAGCCTATTTGCTTGCTTGTTCTGATCTCTAGGAATGTAAGTAATATTGAAAGCAAATAAATTTTCCACTAAGTCCCATACCCTATGTTTGTAGGACTTTAGTAAAGAATTCTTTTTCAAATTTTGGCCTCTTACCTGATTGACAATCAACTCACTGTCACTAAAAACTTGTAGCTCTTTGATTCCTCTTTTCCTCACCCACTCCAAACTGTGGATGAGGGATTCATATTATAAAACATTGCATGTGCAAGAAAATTAGAACTAAAAAGCTGAAAAGTATCTCTCCTTTGAAGGAGAAACCAACACCGCCCCGCCACCAACTCCCAACTTACTTCTTGAACTGGCAAAGAACAGCTACCATAGACCTGAGTTTTCTTGGCTAGATTTCATCAGATTTGGTACAAAAGTACCCTATTAATGCATGCAATAAATTCCAAGGCCCACCTCCTCTATGAATTTGCAAGGATCATGCTCGAAGTTGTGACTTCCCCATTCATCTAAGAGCAGGTCTGCAACTCCTTCAAGGGTAGAGGATGGAGATTGGTCTACTTGGACCTCTTCTTGGTCAATGATAGTGTAGCTGACATTTGCTGCCTTGAGTGAATATGGTTCCAGATGATCTCTGTGGAGTGGCTCAGATTCAATTTTAACTTTTGTCCCGTACTTGGTTCTAGAAACTAGATAAGACCAATTCGCTGCTAAGTAACTGCCTATCTTGGATGTAAAATCCCTAGATAAGCAGATGGCAAAGTAAGGAGGGACATCCGCCACTACCACATCATGAGGAACTGAGAAGGTTGGGCAAGTGTGTAGTGTCAAGCTCAAACCTCTCACCACCCCAACTGTCTTTGTTGGTGTTCCATCTAGCTATAGGACTCCCTTGGTCATTTCTTCGTATTTCAAGCCTAGCTTATCAGCTATGATTTGGGCATCACCAAGGTGCTTGCCCCACTGTCAATAATGCAATTGTGCACTAAGAAATCTCTTATGACCAAGAACACATAAAAATGAGGAACCTTTTCTTCTTTCTTGACTTGACTTGGTGTAGAAGGCTGTCCATTCATCATCAAGACATTATCAACCTTTGTTGGGACAACTTGTTCATTTAGCTCATGAAATTCCTTCTGCAACATGTCCTTTTGCCTCGGTATTGATAGTGAATCCCATAAGGAGATGCTCATGTGCAGCTTCTTCATCTAGTCAACCACATTGACTCGAGGGTTGCCTTCCTTCAAATTTTTTTTGGAATTATTTACAGCTTGAGGTGCAGGCCGAGGAGCTAAAGGTACAACCAGCAGTCTAAAACTTGGGACCTTTTGATTTATATGTGATGAAGAAGGTATTGTTGACTTTTAGGTAACAACCTAAGCTTCTTCCATTGCTCTCCTTTTGAATCTTGTGTTGGCTATGACACAATCAGCCTAATTGTCTGTAGCACCCACATAATTGACTAAATAGAATTCACCTTCCAGGTGATTCATGAGAGTAAAATCAAGCTGGGTCTGACTGCTGCTCATGCTGGGTTGCATTAAAGCCTCAAAACCTTGGAATTGGGCAGCTACCTGATTGTCTTGTACATTTGGGTAATAACCCATCATTTCATTTATATAAATAGCTTGCTCTTGACCATATCCCATGGTTGAACAACTTGGTTGTTCTTGAACTAGATTATTTTGAATGGGCACCATAACCTTGGATGATGAAGGGGCACCTGGATTGTAGCCTTGAAAGGGTCTGGTCTAAGTAAACTGACCCTATCCTTGATTGTAATTTTGGAAAGGGGGTCTAGGAGCTTGACCATACTACTGGTATCCTTGGTTTGGTCGGTTGCTTTGAGCTTGCTACCTTTTAATAACTATAAGTTCATTTGACATATTTTGCAACAGACTCTTGACTTCATGAAGTTCATTAGATGGAGTAACAGCTGGCTTTTCTATGCTAGGTAGAAGAGCTAAGGTGGGAGCAGTGGTCTAAATTGGAGGCATCATTTCAGGAAAAAGTGGCATATGGGGTCTAGGAGCTATTTTCCCAGCTTGCACTAGGCAATTTTCAGCTGTTATAGCTATGTCATAGGCGGTAGGCAGCACATGTCCTCCCATGGACTGTATCATAACAATGATATCACTATTTAATGATCTTAAGTAATAAAGGAAAGCATAGCTAGGAGTCAGTCTTACTAGAATGGGGATTCTATCCCATGTCTTCTGAAATCAAGTGTTGAAATCTTGCATGTATCCATGTGGGGCTCTTTTCATGGTAGTCAGCTGCCCGGCAAGTGAGAGGTGGTCACTCTTTTCCCCAAAATGGTCTGTCAAGTGAGTACCCAATTCATTCCAAGAAATGATTGAATTTATGGCTAAAGTCCCATACTAGTCCAGAGTTTTGCCCTTGAGAGACAAAGCCAGCAATCTAGTTGTAATATTATCCTCAGTAATATTTTGAATATTGTAGAGGTTAGCAACATTTCTGATGTGTTCAATAATTATAATGGGCCCCTCTCTATCAAAAGAAGGGACACTTTTGAGGATTGCTCCTGGAATTGGGTCATAAGTCTGGAGATTCAGAGGACTCTGACTATAGAAAGTCACAAAGGGTAATGCCATAGTTATGACAGGATGTAACTACGGCCTTCTTGCGTAGGTGTCCTTTATAACAAGTTTGGGAAGTGGTTTGCTGAATAAAGATGGGTCCTCTCAAACCTCAGTTGCTTTACTGAGTTCAAAGGCAATTTAATAAATTTGACAGGGACACCCTTAGAAGTAGACTGTGTGGTGACTTTAGGCATAGGAAGTCAGACTGGTCTTTGATTAGAAAGTGAAGCTCTTACCAGTGGAGTTACTAGATGCTGAATATAGTTGATTTGTTGTAACAAGACCAGCATCAATCCTGGAACTTTACTGAGTGTAAAAAACTAAGTCCCACTAGGTGTGCCAAAAATTGTTGATGCAGTGGATTACACCCAAGGTAGGATGCCTAAGTCCTGCCTTCCACACGTCAAAATGGAAACTCCCCTCTCACCTATGGGACTGGCAAAGCTAGAGGGGAGAGTCTCTAGATAAGGGCTAGCTCCCTTTGATGCATCTGAGTTATTCTAATAAGTGCTAATATATATATATATATATATATATATATATATATATATATATATATATATATATATATATATATATATATATGGGGGGGATGAAAAGGGAGAAGGATTATAGGCAAATAAAACCTACTCTAAAAGGGGTGATGCACCAAATGATTTGACCTACTCACACTCACACTCTAAACCATACAAACACATACGTACACTTTAATTGGTAAAAGGACCAGTCTACAGGAAGCTTAATAGGGAGGCTTTAATGAAACACACAAAAAAGGGACTCACCATAGGTGTTGTAGAAAAGCACACTGTCTAGTAACCTCCTTCTATCTCTGCACTTCAGGTACAACTCTTCTTGTCACTTACATGAGTGGTGCCTTATAGATACTAGATGCATTGATGTCAACCCTATAAAAGCATTAAGAAGTAATGACTAAACACAAGACTAACACTCAGACACACTCAAAAGTATCTAACCAGAATAGAGGTAAAAATGCATTTTATTGATTCCAGGTGAAAATTGTTAGGGCTTCACCTTACAATGTGAAAGATGTCTTCTCCAAATGACAAGTCTAAAATATATAGAGGAAGAAAAGAGGCCTTTTGGCACCCTTTTACAAATGACCCATGTGCCTTCTGATCATTAGGAAGAGCAAGCCGCTTAAACATCATATGAGAAATTATGGGCCACACCGTTTGTCTGAAAACATGACTGCTCCTTCAAGGTGATTACATGGCTTATCTACTCATTAATGCAAAATGAAGAAATTGGGTCATGTCGTTATCCATTTGCACCTTCTTTTGCCACTTGGACTGCTTTGTCCATTTCTGCACTTGGTCCTTCTTCTATCTTTAAGACTTTGAATTCCTTCAGGTTCACACTTAAGTTTATGAAGATCAACAGCTACTTCACTTCCACAAATTTTACGTCCTCGGGTCCATCATCCTTTTTAACAATTTATTCATGTCTTTCCCGTTTGCCTTAGCTATTTTCCACTGATTCTAATAAGTGACACGTGGCATGTTCCACTACTAAAATAGGTAGGACACGTGGCAGTGTTCACTAAATTTATAGAAGCTTCAAACACCTTTTGAGAGTTTTGTGGAAGAGGACACATGGCAGCTTTCGCTCTCTTTAGCAGTTCATCGGGGCCCACCATAGTGCTCGAGGGACAAAAGGGAGAGACGGTGGGTGTTGACACTTGTCAGCTTCCACTAAGCTTTGTAGGGGATACATGGCATAATTCACTTCTTTTAGATAAAACATGTCAAAGCCTTCCACAGTTTCCACTTGGCCCTTAGGGGCTACCTTTTGGCAGGTCGCTGGCTCTTTGGGCTCTTTTCTGGTTTTGGTGCTCAAGCATTTTAAAATCAAATGGCTATTCCCCTGCTAAAAAATTGACGTTTGCAGGCCCATCACTATTTGAAAACCAACGGCTAGTTCATTTCTCTAAAATTGATGGCTTTGGAGATGTCACCATCCTTTGACAATTTACTCGGCCTTTTCTGCTACTTGCTTCCTTCCCTTCGGATTTCTTATTCTGCACCTTCCCGAAGGGAAGGTGACCCTTCAACTTATAAAGAAGTGCCCTTCATTTTGGCTGAGAGTCCCCCGCAAGGGCACCTTCCCTTTAGGGTCCTTCGGCTGCCTTTGTCTCTTTGACATTTTCGATAGACATTTTCTGTGGACAATTTTCTCACGGACTATCTCTGCAGACTTTTTCCATGGACTTTTTCCCGCAGACAAAAAGTCTGCAAGAATTGCCTTGTTCCTTTTTTAGAGTTCTTCCCTGGGATTTTTGCTTGCTTCCCAAATTTCTTCAGACTTTTTGTCTGAAAGAATTCCTCTGGATAAAAAGTCTGAAAGAATTTGTTTCTTGCCTTAGTCTTTTCTGCGCCCCTTTTTCAACTGCCCTTTGAAAAAAGCCTTTTGGGATTCTTGAAAATGACCCTTCTGAAGGGTGTTGTTGCCAACCAAGTGCCCTCTACAAGGGCACTTATCCTTCAGGAGGCTCTCTTGAGCTCTTTGCTTGAATCACTCCTTTCAACCAACCATTGAACCATTTGATTGAACCGGTTCAATGGTTCAAATGGTTGTTGAACCAAGGCATCGAACTGAATGTTTAAACCAAAATAGTTAAACCAAGCCTTAAACCAAGTCGAAGAACCATTTGATTGAATCGATTCAATGGTTCAAATGGTTTTTGAACCAAGGCATCGAATCGAATGTTTGAACCAAAATAGTTAAACCAAGCCTTGAACCAAGTCGATGAACCATTTGATTGAACTTCACCATTGAACTTTGTTGATGAACCTAGTCATTGAACCTAAGCGTTGAATCGGTTCAATGGTTCAACGGTTCAAATATGCTAACTTTCCTTGTGAATTTCTTTAGGCAAGAGTCTGAAGAAGCTTTGTAAAACCTTGCACTCTTTGAACTAGTTCTTCATGTGTCGAAAGACTCACCTGCAGAGTTTGTAGAAATCTTCTTTGCAGAGTCCATAAAAATGGACCTACAGAGTCCATAGAAATGGACCTGTAGAGTCCGTAGAAATTCTTGTGGAGTCTGTAGAAAATCTTGTGGAGTCCATAGAAAATCCTAGACTTGTGTAAAATAAAAAAAAAGAATTGGCCTAGAAAAATAGGGGAAGAAGGGGACAGATTTTTGGCTTGTTGGACCAAAAAATGGTCAACAGTGACAACTTAGGGTTTTCTAAAGGCATAGTATAAATCAGGTTTCCAGTATTTCTTAGCTTCTAAATTTTTTATAAGTATAAGTAATTCAGGTTTGCAAACCCTAATTACTCATAAATAGTGTATTTTGGGTTCTCTAAGGGGCACTACTTGGTTACTTCATAAGTTGTGAGCAGTCAAAAACCTAAAATAAGTAAAGGGGCTTGACAAACCTAATTTGGTCTTAAAAAATGGTGCTTTCTTCAAGGGATGGGTCTTTTTAAAAAATCTAAAGGGGATTTTTAGGGTAAAAGGGACCAGTCAACTTTATCAAAGGCACACTTTAACTTTTTTGAAGGGCTTTTTATTCTCCAAGTGGATAGTTGTAATTTTATCGAAGGGTATGCTACCCTTCAGGAGGACTATTTAAAAATTTATGAAGAGTATAATTCCCTTTGAGATGATCATTTTTATAAATTTGAGGGGATATGTAGAAAGCCCGAAGGGTAGTTTCCAAAGACAGATGTGGACAAAAAGTCTGAAGGAATTCCTTTAGATAAATTGTTCAAAAAAATTCCTTCAAGAGATTTGCTTGAAAGAAATAAGCTGAGAGGGAAGCCCAAGACCAAGTATCCAAAGGAAATGATAGGCCAATGGATGTCAAAATTAGGATAAGTAACTAGCTGTTGGAAGTAGCTGGGTTTGAAAAGCCTAAAGTATTAAGGCTTGGGAAGCAATGAAGTGAGAAGACTTTAAGATGGATAAGCCTGAAGTAAGTAGGCTTAGATAACCCAAATTGCTCTACATAGAGTAAATCAAGTTTCTCAAAGTACTCTACTTTTAAAGGATTTATAAGTGAAGGATCTGGGAAAGTTCAAAGTTGGGGAGTTTAAAGCACCTGAATTACCTTGCATAGAGTAAATTAGTATTCTCTAAGGGCTTGGCTTAAGATTGATCTAACAATGCTAGAATCATGATGCAATGAATGGAAGGCTACCACATGGCATAACTGGAGTAGAAAGGGCCAATCAATAAAGGACAAGTGGCACAAAGATGTTCAATAAACATGGGAGAGTCTGAGCGATTGGTAGCTGGAAGTCATGAAGGATCTCATCTACCATGGTTCATTGCCCATAATCACCGTGCGATGCTTAAATGTGTCATGCCAAGAAAAAACATTCCAACTGCTCATAGCATGAATTTTCAGATACATCAAAGAAAATCTTAAAGATGGGAAGAGCTCAAGCGTATTAGGTGGTGATCTAGAATGATGCGTTTATGAACATCAAGGAAGGACAACATGAGGTAACATCCATCTGTGACTTCTTCTTTCCTCCCTTTCTCTCTTCCCCCTTTTCTTTATAAATAGTGGCCTTTAAGCCTAGAAATGTATCCTCGGACTGGTGATAAAATCACTCTATAGAAATTTCTTTGTAAAAGACTCTTTTGAAGCAATATAAGGAAAACTTTTTTGTTTTTGGTTAAAGAGAAGTGTGCATTTTTATTTTTATGTATAGAATGTATGATTGTTGTTTATCACCTGCATTTTCTCTAAGCACTTTGCTTTTGACTCTTTCAATTTTATGTAGGATTGTGTGAAGTGTCTGTGTGTCTAGTTCCCTTTGAAGTTTACTAACTCAGTGTTTCCCATAGACCTATTTTTTATTCTTCAAAGTGTAAATTTCTTCTTTGACCTCCACACAAAAGCTCCTTGCCTACGGCCTTGAGATATAACTAGAATAATCTTGCATCTTGTTTAGCTTGATTAGTAGTTTGCTTTTCTCCAGACCAAGTGGATCACTCTATTTTGGTGCATCACCTCCCATTAGCTTAGGTTTCTTTTTAAGTAATCATCCTACCCCTTTTCCTTGGCCATTAGTATAGTTTAGTGTAGAAATCAAGGAGTTGAAGTGAAACACTTGAGGAACTAGCTATTGACCATTTTTTGCCCAATAGGCCAAAAATTGGTCCCCTTCTTCCCCTGCTATTCTAGGCCATTCCATTTTTTGATTTTGCATAAGTCCAGGAATTTCTATGGACTTTTTAGGTTAGTATTTTGGTGCATGAAGAATTAGTTTAGAGAGTGCTGGGTTTTACAAGGCTTCTTCAGGCTCTTGTTTGAAGAAATTCACAAGGAAGGTCGACAAAGTTCATTGTTGAACCATTGAACCACTGAACCAGTTCAATGCCTTGGTTCAATGTTTTGGTTCAAAGCTCAAGTTTATTGGCCTTGGTTCATCATATGAGTTCAATAGTTTCAGTTTAATTGGAAAATTTCATCACTCGATTCAAAGCCTCGATTCAACAAATGCTTGAACCATTGAACCGGTTCAATGGATTGGTTCAATGGTTGGTTCAAAGGAGTGGTTCAATGGAAAAGGTTCAAAGGCTCGGTTTAATGAATAAGTGGCACGTAGTGTTGAATCGTTGAACCATTTTTGTTTCAATCAGTTGGTTCAATGGCTTGGTTCAAGGGAGCATCCTAAAGCCAAAAGATGAGTGCCCTTGTGGAGGGTAGTTCTAAGTTCAAAATCCCTTGCAGAGGGCAGGGAACACTTTGAAGGTAGCTGAAGGATTTCCAAAAAATGCACAAAAGACTTAAGGCTTTGAATTCTTTCAGACTTTTTGTTCGAAGGAATTCCTTCAGACAAAAAGTTTGAAGTAATTTAGAGAAAAGCTGTGAGCTAAAAAAGAACCTGAAGGAATAACAAAGACTGGGACAATTCTCGTAGACTTTTTGTTTGTGGGAAAAAGCCCGAAGCAAGAAAGCCCACGGGAAAAAAGCCAGCAGCAAAAGCCTATGGGGAAAAGGCCGAAGCAGAAAGCTGAAGGAAAAGGCTTGAAGGAATTTTCCAAGGACGGTGACGTTTCAAAAGCCATCAACTTTAAGAAGATAGACTAGCCATTGGTTTTCAAACTGTGATGGGCCCACAAATGTCAATTTTACACCTAGAAATCCAGAGCACGGAAGGCGCCAAGTGGCAATCATGGAAGGCTTTGACATGCTTTTAGGAGTAGTGGATCATGCCATGTGTCCCCTGCAAGGCTCAGTGGAAGCCAAAAAATGTCAGCCTCCGTGGTCTCTCTCTTTTGTCCCATGAGAACTGTGGTGGGCCCCAGACAAATTGCTAAAGAAAGTAGAAGCTAACACATGTCCACTTATGTAGGACCTTCAAAGGGTGCCTAAAGCTTCCATGAGTCAAGCAGATGCTGCCACATGTCCTACCCATTTTACAATGGAATGTGCCATGTGTCACTCACTAGAATCGACAGAAAATGGCCAAGGCAAGTAATGAGAGCCCAAGGAACACAGCGACCCACCAGAAGATAACCCCTTGAGGGCTAAAGGAGCCAGGAAGAGACAAGGAAAGGAAGAAGACAAGGTGCAAAAAGAGACAAAGCATCCAAGTGGAAAGAGGAGATGTTAATTTAGGGATTTATTCTTGTAGTTGGAATAGCGCTTGCCAGATGGACAACCAAATGGTGCAAATAGTAAGCGGCGCAGCTTATTTCCTCCAGTTTGCATTTATAAGCAGACAAGCCATGTAAATGACTTGAAGGGAGTAGTTTATTCATAGAGATAAGGTGTGACTTGCATTTCCTCATTAACGTTGGGATGACAAATTCAAAGCAAGAGCCGACAATCAGACGGCTTCCTCTTCCAAAGGTTCAGAACGCACATGGGCCACTTGAAAAAAGAGCACCAAAATCTTTCCCAGGAAGCACCAAGTTCTCTTCCTCTTTCTATATATTGTAAAAATTCTCATTGGAGGAGGATCCATTCTCTCAGCATTAAGGCAAAACTCTTCCTAAAAATCTCTTGGGGCTTGTAAGGCAGAGCTCTGCCAGATTTTACCTTGAATCAGGACTTAGCATTTTTACCTCTATCTGGACTTGCACTTTAAAGTATATGTCTATGTTCTTATTTTGTGTTAAGTCATTGTCTTTCATGCTTTTCATAGATCGATTACAGCATGTCCAGTGCATTGTGAAGTCTCTTTTCTATAGGTCTGCCAGAAGTGTCTACAACAATAATATAGGCGCATGTGAATAGGCTATCAAAGTGTGTCTTAGAACACCTTTGCTAGTTCCTTCCTCTCTGTATCTCTACAGACCCCTGAATCACTGAAATAGAAGAGTTTCCCATGTTAGATGAAGAGTATGGGCATTTCTTCCTGGTGAAAAGTGTATGTTTGGGCTGGGTGGGTTAACACTTTTTTGGTGTATCACCTTTTCATTTTTTAGGCTTAGGTTCTATTTTCAGCATCTCTCTCTCCCTTTTCATCCCCCCCTTTTTCATTTTATTTGTTAGCAGTAGGAGAAACTAGGGCCTAAAAGATACATCAGAGGGAGCTAGCCCTTATCTAGAGACTCTCCCCTCCAGCTTCACTAGTCCCACAGGCGAGAGGGGAGTTTCCATTATTGCGTGTGGAAGGGCAAGAGCTAGGTGTCCTGCCCCCAGGTGTAATCCACTGCATCAATAGTTTTTGGCACACCCTGTGGGACCAACTAGGACAAGTTGTGTCCAAAGAGTTGAAGAATTTTGGTGTGTTCTTCAACCAACCAACCTTTGGAGGCTTTTGCATCAACACCAATAGCGACTCCGAGTTGAATTAGCTGGTTAAGCAGCCTAGTGCCATCAATAAATAACATTTTTGTATGTATAATTCCTTTGCACAAAATCATGGACCTTGTATTCCTTCATATGACTATGATCAAACTTAAGATATTCAGAGAATCACCTCAATTAGCTCTCCTAGTTTCCCTTTAACGATAAGGGAGGTGGCGTTGGAGTTTGAGAAGAAGGTAATGGAAATAGACAGACTGGATGAGCAGTATGGCTATCAGTAGGAGCTGATGTATAAAGAGGAGTGCTTGTTCAGGCAAGATTAGGCCTTGTAGTCCATGGAGGAGGAGGTAGCAAAATGGAAGAATCCATTCATTCAAGGCAGTTAGCCTTGCATGCCCCCTCCTATCCTAAAGAAAGCCCCCTCTTGTGCACCGAATCCTTTCTATCAGATATCACTTACTCACTCCAACTCATCTAATGCATCAATCAACCCTGCTCTTGACCCCATGCATCTAGCCTTCAAGCATCAAAGGGAACTGGAACAACCTCCCATGGAGATGAACCTTCTAAAGTCCTTAGATCATGAATCTTCCTTTGAGGGGAGCATTACGAACAAGCACATCTCTCTTGAAATTGATCCTACTCAACATGATGATGTTGGTGACCTCCAAAAAAGACTCTTTAAGGATAATCTAGACAAGCAAATTGAAGATTTAGAGGCTAAGATGAGACTAATTAGTGAAAGAGAGATAGAACTTTTTGACCTTGTGGAGGAGCCCCAGGACCTTGGAGAAAACAAAGTTGCTGCCTGTTCACAGGGGCAAAATTCCAACTTTGAGATCCTAAATTGGAAGAAAATAGTAGAATCATGGGGTAGGAAGGAGGAGAATAAAGGTTTTTCTCAAAACCTTAAAGAAGATGAGGTTGTTCCTGCTCATGATGATGCTAGTGACCTCCAAGAAAGGCTCTTCCAAGAGGATATGGCTAGAAGAATTGCAAAGTTGGAATCTAGAGAGAGATTGCTCAGCCAACGTATGATGGATGGTTCAAACCCAATGGCACATTCTATGTCTGAACACACCCCATCTACACACTTCTAAGAGAGCTATCAAGCCACACCTAATATAGATGAAGTGCTAACCAAGTGGAAGGAGGAGAATCATTCAATTCTAACTCAAGGATTGCCTCCTCTTCCACATGGTTTTTCCACTTCACCCCTTCTCAAGGAGGAACCTGTTTTGTAGGAGGTGAGTGAGGAGCAGAAGATCCAATCTAAAATTTCCCAAGAGGATATCATGAGTGATGATGAAGAAGAAATCATCATCGATGCTCCTTGTGAAGACCTCATTAGCAATGGAGAAGATGCAGATCATGCATACATGTGGATGTTCCAGTAGTACGAGGAGGAACTTAAGCATGGTGAGCTCTCTCCCCCTTTATTTGATGAAATTCCTTGTTTCAATGAGGAGGAATACTATGCCGAGGAGCCTAAGTTAGAAGAGGATTAGGAGAATATTTTTGAACATCTATAGATCTTGATCTTTGAGGAGGAAAAGGAGAAGCTGGTCTCCCTTGAGGAAAGCCTTGAAGAAGAATTTTTTGAACAGAGAGGTGATGTTCTATGGGATGAACAATCAATTTGTGATTCCATTTCAGGCATCACTACAATCACCCTTCTTCAAAAAGGCCAAAAGGAAGCAGAGGATGAGTCTGACAAAGTCTTCAATGAAGCAGAAGGAAATGGGTCAGACCATGATGCACTGCAAGGGAGCTATATATATCAAAGGGCTTATGGTGATGAGCCAGCAGCCATTGATTTCTTGGTGAAATGCACCAACATGAAGGACCAGTATTCAACAAGCTTCTAGGAAAAAAATGAATACATGTATGTTGGAAGCATGTTCAAATCTGATCCACTCAGATACAGGCCAATCTAGGTGACAGGCAAGAGGAGTAGGTCACCAAATCTCCTTTTCATTCAACCACTTTTTTGGCACCATAAGTCTTCTTGCTAGGAAAGGGACTTAAGAAGTTTTCCCTTTGATCCAAGAGGGAAGCAAATACACCTGGATAATTGTATATAGTAGTTTGTTTTTAGTTTTCTTTCTTGCTTTCCCTAAGTGCAGTTTGCACAAGTAGTGTTTTTAGTCTTGTGTTGCTTTCCCTTGTGTTTGGGGTAAAAAGGTTCATGTTTGATTCTTGGATCTATTGGGGCCATTGCTAACTTTGTTCAAGTGGCATCTGACTCCGTGCCTAATGGACTAAAAGGCAACTAGTCTCTAAGCATAGCAGGCATGCTTCCCCTAGGAGTCATTAATTTGTTGACCATTTTTTTCCCAACAGGCCAAAAATCGGTCCCCTTCTTCCCCTGTTGTTCTAGGCCATTCCATTTTTTGATTTTGCACAAGTCCAGGAATTTCTATAGACTCTACAGGTTAGTCTTTTGGTGCATGAAGAATTAGTTCAAAGAGTGTTGGTTTTTACAAGGCTTCTTCGGGCTCTTGTCTGAAGAAATTCATAAGGAAGGTCGGCAAAGTTCATCGTTGAACCATTGAATTGGTTCAATGCCTTGGCTCAACACCTTGGTTCAATGTTTTGGTTCAAAGCTCAAGTTTATCAACCTTGGTTCATCATTCGAGTTCAATAGTTTCAGTTCAATTGGCAAAGTTCATCACTTGGTTTAAAGCCTCGGTTCAACAAATGCTTAAACCGTTGAACTGGTTCTATGGATTGGTTCAATGGTTGGTTCAACAAAAAAGGTCCAAAGGCTTGGTTTAATGAATAAGTGGTGTGCAGTGTTGAACCGTTGAACCATTTTTGGTTCAATCGTTCGGTTCAACGGCTTGGTTCAAGGGAGCATCCTAAAGCCAAAATATGAGTGCCCTTATGGAGAGTAGTTCTAAGTTCAAAAGCCCATGAGGAGGGTAGGGAGCACTTCGAAGGCAGCTGAAGGATTTCCAAAAAATTCACAAAAGACTTAAGGCTTTGAATTATTTCAAACTTTTCATCCTAAGGAATTCCTTTGGACAAAAAGTCTGAAGGAATTCAAAGAAAAGCCATGAGCTAAAAAAGAACCTGAAGGAATAACAAAGATCAGGACAATTCTTGTAGACTTTTTGTCTGCGAGAAAAAGCCCAAAGCAAGAAATCCCATGGGGAAAAAGCCCGCAGAAAAAGCCCATGGGGAAAAGGCCAAAGCAGAAAGCCAAAGGAAAAGGCCTGAAGGAATTTGCCAAAGATGGTGACGTTCTAGAAGCTGTCAAATTTAAGAAGATAGACTAGCCATTGGTTTTCAAATTGTGACAAGCCCATGAACGTCACTTTTACACCTAGAAATCTAGAGCACAGAAGGCACCAAGTGGTAACCATGGAAGGCTTTGACATGATTTTTTAGGAGCAGTAGAATGTGCCACATGTCCCCTGCAAGGCTCGGTAAAAGCTGACAAGTGTCAGCCTCTGCGATCTCTCTCTTTTGTCCCATGAGAACTATGGTGGGCCCTAGACGAATTGCTAAAGAAAGTAGAAGCCAACACATATCATCTTCAGTAGGACCTTCAAAGGGTGCCTAAATCTTCCATGAGTCAAGCAGATGCTGCCACGTGTCCTGCCTATTTTACAATGGAATGCGCCATGTGTCACTCACTAGAATCAATGGAAAATGGCCAAGGCAAGCAGC
Organism: Torreya grandis; assembly: GCA_037957365.1. Classification (NCBI taxonomy): domain Eukaryota; kingdom Viridiplantae; phylum Streptophyta; class Pinopsida; order Cupressales; family Taxaceae; genus Torreya; species Torreya grandis. The sequence continues at coordinate 3,403,384 of JARHVA010001323.1, read as the reverse complement.
GAGAGCCCAAGGAATGCAACGACCTACCAGAAGATAACCCCTGAGGGATAAAGGAGCCAAGAATAGACAAGGAAAAGAAGAAAACAAGGTGTAGAAAGAGACAAAGCATCTAAGTGGTAAGAGGAGCTGTCAATTCAAGGATTTATTCCTGTAGTTGGAATAGCACTTGCCAGATGGACAACCAAATGGTGCAAATAGTAAGCAGCATAGCTTGTTTCCTCCAATTTGCATTTATAAGCAGACAAGCTGTGTAAATACCTTGAAGGGAGCAATTTTTTTGTAGAGAAAAGGCGCGTCTTGTGTTTCCTCATTAAGGTTGGGACACCAAAGTCAAAGCAGGAGCCGACAATCAGACAGCTTCCTCTTCCCAAGGTTCAGAATGCACATGGGCCACTTGAAAAAAGAGCACCAAAATCTTTCCTAGGAAGTGCTAGGTTCTCTTCCTCTTTCTATATATTGTAAAAAATCTCATTGGATGAGGATCCATTCTCTCAACCCGTTAGGCAAAACTCTACCCAAAAATCTCTCGGGGCTTGTAAGGTAGAGCTCTGCCAAATTTTACCTTGAATCAGGACAGCATTTTTACCTCTATCTGGACTTGCACTTTAAAGTATATGTCTGTGTTCTTATTTTGTGTTAAGTCATTATCTTTCATGCTTTTCACAGATCAATTACAGCATGTCCAGTGCATTGTGAAGTCTCTTTTCTGTAGGTATACCAGAAGTATCTATAGCAAGAATATATGCGCATGTGAATAGGCTGCCAAAGTGTGTCTCAGAACACCTTTACTAGTTCCTTCCTCCCTGTATCTCTACATAACCCTAACTCACTAAAACAGAATAGTTTCCCACGTCAGATGAAGTGTATGGGCATTTCTTCCTAGTGAAAATTGTATGTTCGGGCTGGGTGGGTCAACACTTTTTTAGTGTATCACCTTTTCATTTTTTAGGCTTAGGTTCTGTTTTTAGCATCTCTCTCTCCCTTTTCATCCCCCCCTTTTTCATTTTATTTGTTATCAGTAGGAGAAACTAGGGCCTAAAAGATACATCAAAGGGAGCTAGCCCTTATCTAGAGACTCTCCCCTCCAGCTTCACCGGTCCCACAGGCGAGAGGGGAGTTTCCATTGTTGTGTGTGGAAGGGAAAGAGCTAGGCATCCTGCCCCTAGGTGCAATCCAATACATCAACACTAGCCTCATAAAAAATTCTAAATGTTCAACCTCACCATAGGACACCCACATCCTGAAGTTGTTCCCATGCTTATAAATGGAAGTGAGAGAGCCTGAAGAACTCTTTCACAAGGTTGCAAATCCAATCTATAATAGTTCTAACATGCTTGGTATGACAACTACCATTTCACTTCCATTTTTATAAAAAAAATTGGTCAAATTTTATGCTATTTTGATTATATTGTATCAGTGGTAGCTTTCATCCTTCAACATCTGGCTACTCTAGAGAACACCCAGCTATCTAGTGGTAGAGTAATAGCTACCTTTCATGCCAAAGGTGACTATAAGATCAACTTCTATAGGTATTCCTTTTGAATTTATTAAACTATCATTAAATTCAATAAGAAGGTTAAGGTTTTCCCATACTCAACCTTACATGAGAAGCTATCCTCCTAAACCAGTCATAAAGTATACCTATTTAAGAAGATCTTTATCAGCCCCTCTTGCTGACATGATTCCCCAAAGAGATTTTATGGGATTTAATAGACAAATCCCTTTGAACTTACCATAGTATGATCTTCCAGTAGTATCCCTCAAAAGTGTCCCTTATTACACAAGAGACCAAGTTGTAAATCCTACTAAGCACATAACAGACATAACCAACTTCTGCAACGTTCACAATATCATAATAGAAAATGTGGTTGTTAAGATATTGGTTGTATCCTTTAAAATAGAGGCATTATACTAGTATAATGGCTTTGCTCCTAATTATATCCACTCATGGGATGAGCTGGGAGTAGCCCTGTGTAAAATATTTTTAGATAAGAGTGACCACATGTCACTTGTAGAGTAGCTGACCACCATCAAGAGAGCTCCTCATGAAGTCATGCAAGACTTCAATACAAGATTTTAGAAGGTGTGGGATAAAATCCTAGTAGTTTTTAGAACATCTCCAAGCTTTTTTTTCTTGTATTACATGAAATCTCTCAATAGGGACATAGCTGTAATGATCTAGTCTATGGGAGGAGACATACTACTAGATGCACATGAGGTGGCCATCAAAGCAGAGAATTGCCTGGTTCAGGCTGGTAAGCTTACTCTTAGACCTCCAATACCTCCTTTTCTAGAGATCAAACCACCTCCTATAGTAATTACTCCACTTGATGTTATACTTTCAATGTCAATAATTATTTTTGTACCTTCACCTAAGAAAGAGAAGGTCTCTACTAGTGGATCCAATGACTCCCAAGTGCAGAACAATTACTTGGAGTTAAAGAGAATGCTCCAATCCTTGTGAAATGATGTGGTCAATGTCAAGATTCAAGCTTACAACAAGCCTTATCAAGCTCCATATCAGCCTCATTAGCAACCTTATCAAGCAAATAGGCCACCTTAAAAAGGAGGTTTCTAAGGACAAGGGTAGCCTAACTATGCTAGACAACATAATTATATCAGAATGTTAGAGGCCCTTCTAACTCCTTGGTCCCAGTTCAGAATAACATGGCTCAGGAAGCTAAGGGGACAATGCCATGGAATCATTCTTTTGGGCAATCCATTATCTCAACTAATGTCTCCAATCAGGCATTTAATGATAAATGGCAGCAGGCTATTGCTTATGGATACAACTAGGCTCTTATGGCCCAAAACATAGAGGTACCCACAATGACGAGATAAGAGAAGCCTCCATAAGAATAAGGCTTAGATTAAGGATTAAACTAGCCAAAGGCCTCAATGGTCACTAGTGAGAAAGAGGAGTGTTATGCATCTAATCAATAGGCCACTCCTAGTCTAGCTCACATCCCCATCTCAATAAATATGAGGTTCAAAAGAATGAATATGGGTGACAATCACGAAGATTTCAAAGAACCTATTATCACTGCTCCTTCATTAACAAAACCAACATCAGTAGCTCCCAAAGTTCAATTAAAATTTGGTGGTATGCTAATCAACATTATGGATTAAATGAAGACATACAACGTGAGTGTGTCGATGTGGGACATGCTTTCCCTGCCTGGCCAAGTAGACATTTTATAAGAAGGATTGTCTAAGATGGTTGTTACTACAGTGACAAGTAAGTAGCCAAGAAAGCCATCTTAAGTCCTCATGAATGTAGTCAAGATTCATGTGGGAGAAGGGTCAAGTATTGTGACCAACCCCCCCCCCCCCACTTTTCTACATCTCTTTGATTATTGGTGATCCTTGGTGCATGACTACTTGGTGGATAGTGGGGCTAGAACCTCAGTCATGCCAAAGTCTATTACTAACCAACTAAACCTCAAGTATGAGCCTCACACTAAAGGAGTCTTGCATCTTGATGGTTCTTCCATAAAGCCATCAGGCATCATCAGGAATTTGAGCCTAACCTTGTATGCTTGTCCTAGTGTGTCCATGGTGTAAGACATGCTAATTCTGGATATCACTCCTTGCTTTGCCTTATGTCTTTCTAGAGAGTTCAAAACCAAGATTGGGGGCTACCTTGTAGTAGATTAGTCTTACATGGTGTTCAGAACAAGGTATGGGACTAAGGTCTCAATCAAGGTTAAACCCATGGCACAATTCCATATAGAACCCCATCAACCAGATAATATAAGCCTCAATTATACCATCCTTAATGAAGATGAGTTTATCCCCAGGAGCTGAACGCTCATCTTGAAGAGGTTTTAGACTTGTTCTTGGATGAGCTATGGGGAGATAAATAATTTTTCAACCCTTTGGAAGGTGCTGAGGAAAGAGACATGGTTTATGGAAGTTGTTCTTTGATGGCTCAAGGAGAAAGAATGGTGTAGGTGTTGGGGAAATGTTCATTTCACCCTCAATTAACAAGTTTTTCTCTTCTTACAGGTTCCATTTTATATGCTATTCAAATTCAACAAAATATGAAGGCTTGATCCGTGGCCTTCAATGGGCCACCAAAAGAGAAATCAAACTGTGGCAAGCTTATGGAGACAGTGAGATCATAATTAACCAAGTCAGAGGTTTAAACGTCACCAAATAATAATTTGATGAGGTCCTGAAAAAATAGAGTGTGGGACCTAATTGAAGATTTTGAAGCCTTTGACATTCAAGCTGTCCCAAGAGATTAAAACTAGTATGCTGACAAGTTGGTAGCCATAGAAGCTCAATTTGACATTTCAAGTGAGTTGAAGGAAACCAAGGTTCAACCACATGTCAAAGTGGTGGTGAGATCATCAATGCCAGATAATGAAGCCCATTGGTAGGTTTTTGAGAGTGACAAGCAAATTGTTTGTTTCTTATAGCAGGAAGTTGAATTCTCCTCTTCCAACCAAGCTAAATTATAGCATCAATATGAGGATCAAATTATTCAACTAAAGTTAAACAAACTTCCTAAGGGGATGATTACACTTGAGGGACTTTTTCATGAAGGAGAACATATGAGGAAAGAGAAGGTAGTAATGTCTACTAATGAGGACAAATATGAGAGAGTACTCATCTTCAAGGACAACATTCTCAAGCTAGGGAAGGTAAGCAACAAGGTTGAGACTCATACTTTCATATCACTTTTTCAAGAGTGTGCAAATATTTTTGCTTGTGAGTATAATGACCTAAAATATTTTGATCCTAAACTAGCCTAGCACACCATAGAGTTAGAGGCCAATGCTAAGCATGTAAGTCAAAAGCAAAGGGTGGTTAACCCCTAGATTGAGGAGCTGATGAGGAAGGAACTAACCAAGTTGATCGAGTCCTAGATCATCTTTCCCATCAAGCACTCATCACGGGTATCCAACTTGGTGCCTATAAGAAAAAAGAGTGGAGAGATTAGGATTTGCATGGATTTCAAATATTTGAACAAAGTCTCCTTGAAAGATCACTATCCCCTTCCATCCATGGAGCAACTCCTTCAAGTAGTTACCAGTTCAGAATGCTTTTCCTTGTTGGATAGTTTTTATAGCTACAACCAAGTCTGGGTGAAGGATGAGGATTGGTATAAGACTGGCTTTACCACCAAATGGGGCATGTATGTGTACCAAAAGATGAATTTTGGTCAATAAAATACTGATTTTACCTTCCAAAGAGCCATGGACATGGCTTTCCAAGGGTTGCTGAACCAAATGGTGCTTATATACTTGGATGACATCATATTTTTCTACAAGAATTCCAATGAATACATGGACCACCTAAGGCTAAGTTTTGAAAGGTGAAGAGAGTATGGGATTTCATTGAATCCTAAGAAGTGAGTGTTTATCATGCATGAAGGCAAGCTGTTGGGCCACATCATCTCAAAGGAAGGGCTACCCATTAATCTTGAGAGAATAAGTGCCATATTGGCCTTATCTTTGCCTAACCATAAGAAGGGAATCTAGAGTTTCTTTGGAAAGATAAACTTCATGATAATATTTATCCCTAATTTTTCAAGTTTAGTCAATCCCATCACTGTTATGCTGAAAAAGAACCAAGTGTACACTTGGTCAAATGAAGGCAAGTCAACATTTAAAGCTATCAAGTAAGCTATTGCTCAAGCACCCACACTTATGAATCCTAATTTCTCAATGGATTTCATTTTGTATGATTTTACCAATATTGATAATATATCAACTATGTTGATGCAAATAAATGGTAAAGGACTCGAGTAGCCATTAGCTTTTTTCAGCCAGGGGCTTGAAGGGTACTAGGTGAGATACACTTTTGTATAAAAATAAGTCCTTGAAATTTTAAGGATCCTCAAGAAGTTTAGGCCAATGATATCTAATAGTAGAATCCACCTTATGGTGTCTCATCCTAGGGTAAGATACTTCCTTCTTAACAAGGATTTGAGTATAAAAAGAGCTAATTAGATTACTAAAGTCATGGAGTATGACATGGAGATCAAGGTCACTAAGCTAGTAAGAGGTAAAGGATTATGTGAACATATGGTTGATGACCTTCATGAAGACAAATAGGTCATCTTGGTAATACAAGATAACCTACAAGTAGATGCACCTCCACCTCACACTAGGTGGCTCCATGATATTGTGCACTTTCTACTAATAGGTGAGTCCGCTCAAGGTATGGACAAAATAAAAAGAAGGTATTTTAGACTTTAGTCCATACCTTATGTTTTAGTTGATAGGGTTTTGTTTAAAAGAGACCTCAATGGATTGCTCTTGAGGTGCATAGATGATGATCAAGTTGCCAAGCTTTTAAAGCATTTCCATAATGGGCCTGCAGGAGGTCATTTTACCCTAATGACTACTACAACAAAGATCATGAGGGGTAGTTACTACTAACCTAGCCTCTTCAAGGATGCTTATGTATGGGTAAGGAAGTGTTAGGAATGTGCTCTCTTCATGGGAAAGCAAAGGTTAGCAACTCTTCCTCTTAACCTGATTCAAGTGGAACAACTATTCATGTAGTGGGGTTTGGACTTCATTGGAGTAATTAACCCTCCATCAAGTATAGGGCATAAGTGGGTGCTTACTGCAACTAATTACCTCACTAGGTGGGTGGAAGCCATTGCATTGAAGTAAGCCAATTAAAGTGTAATTTTACATTTCTACAATAGCATTGTGACTAGGTTTGGTGTTCTAACCACTATCATATCTAATATTGCTTTGGATTTCCTTAGTTTGAAAATAAGTGAATAGGATCTTAATATGGGCATCTACCTCAAAACTTCCTCAAACTATTATCCTCAAGGCAACAGGTTAGTTGAGTCCTCAAATAAGAATTTTTGGAGTATCATTAGGAGGACTATGGAGGAGAACCAGAGGATGTGACACACTAGGTGAAAGACAACCTTGTGGGCTAATTGGGTAACTCCTAAAGTTTTTTTTGGTAATTATCCATATCTTATAGTATATAGAAGGGAGGCTAAGTTACCCATTTCTCTTGAGCTGCTTGCATTAGAGCTAGCCCATCAACTGGAGCTACTAGAAGATGAACATATGAATGTGAGATTGATAGAACTCATAAAGCTTGAGGAGACAAGGGACCTTATAATGAAAACATTGGAAGAACATCAAGCAAAAGTCAAAAAGGATTTTGACAATAGATATACAGTAAGGACTTTCAATGAAGGAGACCTGGTTCTCAAATGGGACTCAAACAAGGCCAAACTAGGCAACCATACCATGTTTGACAGCTTGTGGAGTGGTCCTTACTTGATCCATGGATGTAAACAACATAACACCTTCCAGCTTGTGCAATTATATGGAGAGGTATTACCAATATTAGTTAATAATATTCATCTAAAGCCTTATTATTGAGATTTTTTAGCTATTATATATATATATATATATATATATATATATATATATATATATATATATATATATATATATTTCTATACACTTATTTTAGTTTTTTTTTTGTATTTTCCTCTAAGTGCTTGGAACACATTTTTTTCAATTGTGTTTTTTCCCTCCCTAAGTTCCATGGGCATAATTTATTTCATTTTGGTTGTCCTTGTTGCTTCAAGAAATATTTCCAAAAAGAGCCAGCTTCATGCAAAAGTAGTGACTCCATGCCCATTGGATCGAACAAAGCAAATGAGCTAGGTTCTCAAGAATATCAACATGCTTCCCTATGAATCACTAAAAATGTTGGCCATTTTTGGGCCCACATATCAAAGTTTAACTAAGTATGGAAAAGGGGGATTTCAAGCAAGAAAATGGTAGGTCTTTGGGAGGACTTTGGGTTTTCAACCAGTGATAACTTCAAGTTTTTTGAAGGCACAGTGCAAATCAGGTTTCCAGTAGTGCTTAGGTTCTAAATGTTTCATAATTAAAAGTAATTTGGGTTTATAAACCTAAATTACTCAAAAATAGCATATTTAGGGTTCTCTAATGGGCACTACTTAGTTACTTCATAAGTTGTGAGCAGTCAAAAACCTGAAATATGTAAAGGGGCTTGACAAACCTGATTTAGTCTTTAAAAATAGTGCTTCTCAGGTTCTTCAAGGGATGAGTCTTTTTCAAAAATTTGAAGGGTCTTTTTAGGGAAAAAGGGACCAATCAACTTTCTCAAAGGTACACTTCAACTTTTCTGAAGGGCTTTTTCTTTTCTGAAGGTTAGTTTCCAAAGATAGATGCAAACAAAAAGTCTAAAGGAATTCCTTCAGACAAATTATTTGAATAAATTCCTTTGGGAGATTTTCTTGAAATAAATAAGCCGAGAGGGAAGCTTGAGACCAAGTGTCTAAAGGAAATGATGGGCCAATGGATGTCAAAATCAAGATAAGTGACTAACCATTGGAATTAACTAAGTTTGAAAACCCAAAGTCTTAAGGCTTAGGAAGCAATAAAGTGAGAAGAATTCAAGATGGAGAAGCCTGAAGTCAATAGGTTTAGAGAACCTAAATTACTCTGCATAGAGTAAATTAGGTTTTTCAAAGTACTTTACTTAAAAAGGATTTATAAGTGAAGGATTTGGGAAAGTCCAAAGTTGGGGAGTTCAAAGAACCCAAATTACTCTACATAGATTAAATCGTTATTCTCCAAGGGCTCAACTTAAGCTTGGTTAGGTAATGCTAGAATCATGATACAATGAATGGAAGGCTGCCACATGGCATAACTAGAGCAGAAGTGCCAATCAATAAAGGACAAGTGACACAAGGATGTTCAATAAACATGGGATATTTCAAGTGACTAGTAGCTGGGAGTTATGAAGGATATCATCCACCATGGTTCATTACCCACAATCACCATTTGATCCTTAAATGTGTCACACCAAGAAGAAACATTCTAGCTGCTCACATCATGACTTTTTAGATGTGTCAATGAAAGTCTTAAAGATGGGAGAGGCTTGAGAGTATTGGGTAGTAATCTAGAATGATGCATTTATGAACATCAAGGAAGGACAATAGGAGGTTCTAGCCATCTATGACTTCTTTCTTCCCTTTCTCTCTTCCCCCTTTTCTTTATAAAAAGTGGCCTCGGAGCCTAGAAATGTATCCCCAGACTGGTGATAAAATCACTCTATAGAAATTTCTTTGTAAAAGACTCTTTTGAAGCAATATAAGGAAAAAAATTTGTTTTTGTTCAAAGAGTAGTATACATTTTTGGTTTTATTTATAGAATGTATGATTGTTGTTCATCACCTACATTTTCTCTAAGCACCCTGCTTTTGACTCTTTCAGTTTTATGCGGGATTATGTGAAGTGTCTGTGTGTCTAGTTCCCTTTCAAGTTTACTAACTTAGTGTTTACCATAGACATATTTTGTTATTCTTAAAAGCATAAAGCTCTTCTTCGACCTCCACACAAAAGCTCCCTACCTACGACCCTAAGATAGAACTAGAATAAACATGTATCCTATTTAGCTTCATCAATAGTTTGCTCTTTTTTAGACCAAGTGGATCACTCTCTTTTGGTGCATCACCTCCCATTATCTTAGGTTTATTTTCAAGTAATACTCCTACCCCTTTTCCTTGGCCATTAGTATAGTTTAGTGTAGAAATCAAGGAGTTGAAGTGAAGCACCTGAGGAAGTAGCCTCATAAAAAAGTCTAGAGGTTCAACCTCACCATAGGAAACCCACATCCTAAGGTTGTTCCCATGCTTATATATGGAAGTGAGAGAGATTTAATAACTCTCTCAAAAGGGTGCAAATCTAGTCTATAATAGGACTTACCAATTCTTAAGACACTTAAGCAACTATGGGGATTTTTGGGGCTAACTGGTTACTATCACAGGTTTGTCAAAAATTATGGTAGTATTGTAGCTCCACTCACCTCTTTGTTGAATCAAGACTCCTTTCAGTAGACTGATGAAGCTACCGATGCATTTGAACAATTGAAATTGGCTATGTGCACTGCTCCAGTATTGTCCACTTCTAATTTCTCTAAGACTTTTGTGGTTGAATGTGATGCATCTGTGTATGGTATGGGTGTTGTACTCATGCAAGAAGGCAAACCACTTGCATTGGAAAGTTGTCAACCAAAGGGTAAAAATTAGTATAAGCCCATCTATGAGAAGGAAATGATGGCCATTTTGCATGCAGTTAAACAATGGAGACCTTATTTGATGGGTCATCATTTTTAGGTAAAGACTAATCATGATAGTCTCAAATATATTTTGGAACAATGATTATCATCTTATGAATAATAAAAATGGGTAACCAAGATGTTAGGCTATGATTTTGAAATAGTCTAAAAAAAGGAAAGGATAATGTGGTGGTAGATGTACTATCCAGAAAGGATGAATTAGTTGAGGCATTGCCATGTGCCATAATCATTTTTCAAGAAGATTGGCTAGATGAAGCTTGATCAGAATGGGAATATGATAGTGCTACCCATGATTTGATTCAAAATATTCAACAAGGTTTAGGTGGATTTGACAAATTCACATTGAAGGGAATGCATTATGGTATAAAGATAGATTGTACCTATGTAAGGATTCTCTTCTTAAACAAAAAATCCTTCAAGAACTTCATGCAACTCCAATTGGGGGTCATTCAAGATTTTTGAAAACCTATCATAGAATTAAGCAGGTTTTTTTGGGAAGGACTCGAGGGGGATGTCCAAAAATATGTGGCTAAATGTATGATCTATCAATATAACAAAGGCAAAACCATCAAAACCCCAAGTATTTTACAGCCTTTATCCATCCCTAGCCAATGTTGGGAAGAGGTATCTATGGATTTTATTACAGGGTTACCAAGATCTGATGGTCAAAATGTTATCATGGTTGTTGTGGATCATCTTAGTAAGTATGCTCATTTTTTTTATCATATTCATTTATTGCTAGTATAGTAGTTGTTGCTTTTCTCAATACTATTCAAAAACTGCATGGGACCCCTAAGATCATTATCAGTGATAGAGATCCCATTTTCACTAGTAATTTTTAGACTGAGTTATTTACATGTTTGGGCACCTAGTTGGCTCATAGTTCATCCTATCATCTTCAATATGATGGAAAAACTAAGGTACTCAACAAATATCTAGAAGGATATCTCCATTGATCTATTTTTGATAAATAAGATAAATGGGTTCATTGGTTGTCACTTGTTGAATGGTGGTATAATACTTCTATTCATAATTCTTCCAAAATGTCTCCCTTTATGGCACTGTATAGATACCACCCTCCATCCATAAATTCAACCTTGAAGTTCCATCCTAAGGTTCATGTAGTTGAAGAACATATTCACCATTAATAGGATGTCCTTACAAGTTTGCATGAAAATTTAGCTATGGTCCAGAATTGCATGAAGCAATAGGCAGATCAACACAAAAGTGAGAGGCATTTTGACATTGGTGATTGGGTATTTGTTCACTTGCATCCATATAAGAAGATGTCATTGAAGCAATAAAAAAAGGATAACAAGTTGTCCCTGAAGTATTATGGGCCTTATCAGATTTTTCAAAAAATTGGTAGTGTGGACTACAAGTTAGAGTTTCCTTCATCCACTCGCATACATCCAGTGTTTCATGTATCATGCCTAAAGAAATTCATTAGACATAGAGTTACCATTCAAAAATAATTACCATAATTAGATGAGGAAGATAGAGTCTTTATTGATCCTGAGGTAATCCTTCACATGTTCACTAAGTAGCTACATTCTAGAGTGATTACAAAGTACTTGATCAAATAGAAGAATCTGCCATGTGAAGATGTCACTTTGGAGGATGAATCATTTGTGTAACAATATCTAGAGTTACCAAAACATTGAAAACAACATTTTTTTGAATGGGAGGGGCTTACTATACCCTTAACCATTGGTGTGTCTAGGGATATGTGTGGCTGACTTGTGGCTTACAGACCTCTTTTATATACTTGTTACATCTCTCTATGTTCTTAGATAGGTTGGCCTATAGAATAGCCTTGGCTAATTAGACTATATATAGGAGGTAGTGGTTAGTATTTGTTCATTATGTTAAGTATTCCATTATTAGTGCATTGTTATGGAGGTTTCCCCTTTGAAGTGGCTTTGCCATATTATCCAATATTTTGCTCTACTATCAATTATTTTTATGTGATCTCTCATATTTGCTTATTTTGTGTGATATAAAATCATTATATGAGAACATCTATTTGGAAAAGGAGCCAAGATTGGTAATTATAAGGTTGGGCCCAATATTAAAGAGAATGAGTTTACACGTATTAGATCCTTCAAACTTTGGTAGTTTGAGGGAGGAGGTTATTGAAGTCCTTTGTCTATTGGAATAGGAATTTCCACCAACAATCTTTAACATTTCTATGCATATTTTGATACATCTAGAATAGAACTAAAGCATTGTGGCCCAGTAAGAATGAGATGGATGTATCCTATAGAATGATATATGAAAGTTTTGAAAAAAATTGTTCGTACTAGGGAAAAACTAGAAGTAGCATGTTTGAAGGATATTCAATGCAAGAGGCCATGGGATTTTGCATAAAATATATGAAGGATTTTAAAAATGTCAATCAACATGTATGGGGTGATGATGAAGATGAGATAGTTGCAGGTGAAGTATTAGAAGGCAATGGATGTCACTTCAAGCTATCACATCAAAAAAGAAGTGCGATCTATGCCTATATTCTTCAAAACATATCTTCATATGATAAGTGGCACAAGTAAAAAAAATTACACAATAATTTATTTACTCAATTACATTTAAACATTTATATTATTAATCTTACTATTTATACGTTAATATTCTATATATAAAATATGAATAAGAGAATCAAACTTAGATGCAACATTGACCTCAAAAGCGCAAACATCATGATTTGATTATAAGTGATTCTTTTTAAAAATTTAAAGAATGGATTGCCAATGTAGTCAGTGATGCAAAACAAGAAGGTCAAGATATAACAATGGAGGAAAGTGAGCTTTCACAATATGAACTTTTATGGGCTATGCATTTTAGTGGAATGTGGGCCTATGATAGTCATTTGAGAGTGGAAGAAAAAGACAAAGGAAAGACAAATTGTGATTGTGTTGTTAGTGATGAATTTATTCATGAGATTGAGAAGAAATTTTATGTTGGATTCATCCAAAAAAATATTCAATTGGATTTTGGTGAAAATAATCCTATATTATTAAAATGTAAGTGGATCCAACCATCCACAATACAATTTGATGAGTATAAATTTATACACACAAATACATGAAAAATTTTATCTAAGATGAATGAGCTGTATGTTTCCACTCTTAAAATTAACCAATCATTTATAATTGATGATGTAAGAAGCCCAAGATGGTCGTATGTCATTCAAATAGAGTCTCATTCAAAATAAAAATTCATGGAAATTGTTGATCTAATGCCTGATGGGCAATATGTTGATTTATAAAAAACATTCGAAGAAGTGGATGAAGATGATGATGGAGTGTTTAAATAAGATATTTTGATTACCAACAAAGAGATTGAGAGAGAGAATGTATTTCCTGTCACATATGAGGATGAGGAAGAAAATCAAGCAGATGCAGACACAAGTGATCATGATTCTGATGTTGTTGGCAATGCAGATGATTATTATGATGTTTTGTCACCTTAACTTGTTAGCTTGTCACCTAAACTTTGGTTATATGTATGGTGTAATTTATTATTTATTGTAATAAATATCTAAGTATAGGGGTGCTTATTCACTATTTTTTACTAATACATTTTTGAATGTAATCATCATTATTCTACTGGTACATTATATTAAAAACTTGAGATGTTCACTTCTGATTTGAAGTAAAATTTAAAGTTAGGTTCAATCATTCTTCTTATTTTTATTACTTTGGTTGAAATTAATTTTTTTAGTTAGGATATAATTTCTTGTATGTCCTATATATTTTCTAGATGCTAGACTTTTCTAAGTTCTCTAGAACTACTAGATATGAAAAGAATCAAGCAAGGTCTAAAGGTATCAAATAATGCAACAAGATACTTGTGAAATTAAACAAATATTTAAAATCATGGTAATAAATTGTAGTCATTTATCTGATATTTGGATATTTTTAGTTTGTAATACAACTTCTAACCTTCACATGCATTGAATATGCTTGTGTGAAGGAAACAATAATGAACATCTATGATTTAATAATACATATAGATATCTTAACATTAGGTGAACATAAGACCCATGCTCATGGAGTATCTACATTCATTAAAGCAACCCATTCCTCTATTATAGCTTCTAAATCAGCAGATTCACCCCTAATCATTAGGGTAGCCTCTTCTTCTTTCTCTTGATAGTTGTCAACCTTTTTATTTCTTCTTGTTTCATTGAGGACGTATGAGGTAAAGGCATTCAATTAGATATCCCCTAGGTGTATATTGGGATTCCACTTTGTGTCATGTGGAATAACATACTAATGTATGTAAAACTCACTCAATTGTGCCTAAATATCACGGTCAACATGCCTATAGACCTCAAAGAAAGACTTAGAATCACATGCCATGTAGGATTAATCACTGTATATCTTATCATATTTGAATTTGGGCCACCTTTTTTCTAAGTATACAGTGTATACCCTAGAGGGTGATCTACATTCCATTAACATCTCAGTGGTCTCATGCATTTTAGTGATCTTCTCTTTTAAATAAGTGATCCTAGTCTCAACCCTTTCTAGGATTTCTTTTAAATCTTCCTGTTGCTCCCTTGCTTTAACATATACTGTAAAAATTTGTATCAACTACTTATGATAAGTTTCATCATCACTAAACTTTTCTTCAAGAAATCTCAAAAGGTCATTAGTTTTTATTGGCCTAGTAGCTAAATGTCTACATAAATTACTTCTACTATAGGTACTTTTACAATGGTATCTATAAAATAAAACCTATTATGGAATGGTACCAAAGCCAAAGCATTATCTATTGTAAGTTCTTTTATGGGTACACTAATGCCATCTTTAGGTAAGGTGGATGAAGCTATTGCAGCCACTTTTAAGGGAGTTGTTGCAGGCTTCTCCAATGTCCTTTCCTTGCTTGACTCTTCTTCCATAGATGGCTTTATAAATTCTACTAACTTAAAAAGTTTTTCTAGGCCTCTTTTGCCTTTTAAATCTATTATTTTGTTCCTCAACCTATTTATATCTTCCATGGCTTGTTCCAAAGTTTGGGACTCCTAGTCATGAGGAACTGTGTCTTGCTTTGCTGCTTCTTCCATGGTCCTTTCTTCAAGCAATTCTTCCTCTTTTACAAGATGATATGACATTCTTATTTCTTATTCTGTATACCCTATTTGTTTGAGTAGTTCCATGTCTTCTTCTCCCAATTTGGGTTACTTAGGTGACTACATTTCTTCTTCCTTTGTAGCTTCTTCAGTAGACCATTCTGCTATCTCAAACCCATCAGATGTCTTACAAATTTTGGGCTCCTTCTTCTCTTCATCCTCACTGATGTCTATAGGTGAGGATGTTAGGGTTGACCTTTGTCTTTTAATTCTCTAAGACCTCCTAAAAAGAGGTCTCCTTCTCTTTAATGTAGAGGGCTTCTTTCTTTCAATCTCATTTTTCTTTTTAGGAGGGGGAGCTATTGAAACCTACTTCTCCTATGTAGTTGATTATGGAAGAAATTCTTGCTGAGGATCAATTTTTATGGCATCCCCTTCTTCCTATGTAACTAGTGATAAAAAAAGCTTCTTCTTCTTTTAAAAGAGCCATGGTGGAAGAATCTACTTCTTGTGCTGAAATAGTTAGAATAGTAGGAGAAGGAATATCCTATCCATTTTATTTTGATGGAATTTCTTCCTCTGTATCCTAAAGAGGTAGCACTAATTTTTTTCATCTTCTCTATCTCATAGCAACTACAGGTGAGACTATAGTAACTACGGGTTGACTAGTTGCACTAGTGTCTATAGTATCCTATTGTGCTATTTGTTAGACCTATCTTATGGGAGATTCCCCTTTATTGTTTCCCTCCTCTTGTTGAGGTTCACCAATCCTTAAAGTTAGAAACTATTCTTAGTTAATGTCAGGTCTAGTAACTCTTATTCCTTGTTTAACTAGTAACCAAATCAGACAATGATGAAATAAGTCTTTCCCTACCCCCCTTTGGTATTTTTTATACATTTTCTTTAAGATATTCCACAAATGGTTTGGGACATTAATAGTCTTACCATGCCTAAAATGATTCAAAAATTTGAATTGGAGAGTATAGATCAAGGAGTACCTACCTTCGCATGTCATATATTTGATGATATATGAGGCCACTTATCTTTAGGTTGGGGGTAGACTTAGTCTCTCCACACCTCCTTTCTTAATCACTAGCCTTTCATTGTCTTGATAAAACTGTTGTCTAGCTAGTTGGCCATTAGGTTTATCTTCCCAATTTTTCCTAGTTCTTAGCAACCTAGCTTACCATTTTTTTTGTAACTAGAAATGTGATGCCAAATACTGTCACCTATTCTCTTATAAAAAGCCCAATAAATTCTCTAGTGAGATGTTCTAAAAAAATTTGTAGTTTTTTAAAATGGGTAGCCCATCCAACCCTACTGAATATGGCCCAACTATCTAGGTTTCCTTGCAATTGCCTGTGGTCTGAGGGTTTCCTTCTCATTACTAAACCTCCCATTCTAGCTAGTTTATCTTCCTATCAAATTTTTCAAATAGATATCTCTTCAAAACACCCAATTTTACCTTTAGATTACTACTTGTAGTGAAATAAGTTTCTTCAATAATGGTAGCTTTGGTTACAAGATACAACAATGTCTTGCTTAGGTATTTTTGTGAATGAGATTTGATCTCGAAGTGGAAAACAATAAAATTGATTATTTTCCCCAATCAAATATGGGTGTAGTTATGGTGTAATCATGGGATTTCAATCTGCACATGTATATTATTATGTGATTGATTGCCCATAACATTCTTCCCCCCACATGAATGTGTCACATGTCCCCAAGTGACATGGTATGTGTAGGATGCAAAAAGATAGGATGGGGTCATAATGAGGGTTTTAAGTGGTGAGTTGTCATAGCTCATGACAAGACTCGATGAATGATGTTTTAATGAGTAAATATGCTTTTTAATATAATGCATGCTATATTAAAAAAATTAAGTGCTTTTCTATGACTAAAAGATACACCATACCTTTATAACCATTTGTTCTTAGGGTTGTGGCATAAGAAATCTACATGTGAGTGTTTTTCAGAATGAAATCTTAGCTTGTTGTTTCTTCGTGCAATTATTACCCTATTAGTCATGATTTTGTTGTATTTTTACCCTTGGGTAATTATGTGATCACAGTGTCATGTCCTTTAATTATGCCCTCAATAACTTGCATGTAATCATGATGACTTAAAAAGTACTAGAGTAGTGGTCTTGTAGTGGTATGAGGGACTATTGCCATCCTTCCATAAGGTAGTTATTACATATATTTATTTTTTTATCCAAGTCAGATCCTTTATAATCATGGAGGAGGGTGGGTGATGGTATTTCCTGCTCTTGATCTCCTTTATATGAGCTTGCTAATGGCTTGTTTCTCTTTTGTCTTACTCATAGTCAATGAGGATGTTTGATGATGGATTATTTGTTTAGTGAAATTTTAATTTGGAAATTAGATAGTTTATCAAACTTGGGACCTATGCTTTAGAAAATATCCTAGATCTCTCTTATTAGCAGAGTAAAATTATTTTCCATGAAGTGACCAAAAGATGAGAATGGTTCTTTTGTATCCTTGTAGTCATAAATTCTAGTCTGCAACACTCTAAATGGAGGTTTGAAGTTTATGATTTTGTTGTAGCACTTACTTTGTTATTTATGGGTATGGTCATTCCTTAGCAATGTTTGAAGTTTTTACTCTAATCTTCCTTCACTTGTCTAGTTTGTCTAGTATCTTGTATGAATTTCTCAATAGCCCATAGCCAAAGCCATATCTCATTGTTTGTGAGGAATTAGCCCACAGCTACTAGAGAGGTGTATATAGGGGTTAGGATGTACCTATAACAACTATAAGTTGAGCCTGTAGCCACTGTAAAATTGTGCCCAGTGGTGAAGAAGGTGCTCACAACAACTATAGAATAACCTGTAGCAATTAGAGGAATGGAACTTGTTGTCCTTGTAGCATCCACATCTTCATGGAACATGACTGCTAACATATTGACATCTTTTATATCTAACATCCATTCCATATCAAATAGCGAGAAGTTAATTTTTGCTTAATATGTTAGGTGCATGGTTTCCTATCATCTTTTTCTAGTTTCTTATAAATATTTATCGAATGTTTATATGTGTGTTATTGAATGTTTTATATCTCAATATAATGTGTATTTTTTTTTGTTTTTTTAGAAATATATTGATAAAATCCAAGAAGGGGTAAATTTGGGGTGTTGGATCTATTTGATGGTGTTGTTGTGGGCATTGGGTGGATTCACTCACTATTTATTGTACATGGAGTCAAATTGAAAGGAACAAGAGATGAAAATGCAAATATTTTAAAGGTCATAGATACCCCTTGCTTATGAAGACAAAATAGATGGAGCTATCTATCTAAAAGAGAAAGAAGGAACCTTCACACGATATGTGGCCACTAAAATATTTGCAAAAAAAGACATAGTTGATGTTTATCATATCCTCGATGTTAGACAGCTTGGTGCATTACTCTATGTGGTAGTTTGAATGTGTTGTTTAGGGATCTTTATCATGGTGTATTTGTAATAGTTGGAAACTCTTAGAATTTGACATTTTTGATTATATATATATATATATATATATATATGTATATATATATATATATATGTATATATATATATATATATGTATATATATATATATATATATGTATGTATATATATATATATATATATATGTATGTATATATATATATATATGTATGTATATGTATATATATATATATGTATGTATATATATATATATGTATATATATATATATGTATATATATATATATGTATATATATATATATATGTATATATATATATATGTATGTATATATATATATATGTATATGTATATGTATATGTATATGTATATGTATATATGTATATGTATATGTGTATGTGTATATGTGTATATATACATACATATATGTATGCATATATACATATACACATATATACTAGCCTTCTTACTGATGATGACTGACCCATTAATGGGGACAAAAATAAATATATTATTAAACTTGAATTAAAACATAAAAGTAAATAAAAATAGTACATATATGAACAAGCTACAACATGCTAGAAGTTAAAAGATTGATTCAACATCATGATAAAAAAAGGTAATCTACAATAAAAAATATAATAAAAATGACTACCAATTAACTACCAATTAATGGAATCAATCAATTAAAATGACTAAATATACTACTAAATAATGTCAATTAATAACTAAATTGACTAAATATACTATCAATTGACAGAAATCAGTGAATAAATATGACTAAATATATGACCAGTTGATGGCAAAATAATGGTTAAAATGACTAAATATACTACCAATGGATGGAAATAAGTTAATACAAATGACTAAATATACTACCAATGGACAAAAATCAGTGAATAAAAATGACTAAATATGCTACCAATTGATGACAATTAATGATTTCAATGACTAAATAAATGACTACCATGACTAAGTAAATGACCAATTAACAACAATCAATGACTAAATTTACTATAAAATTGATCAATCAAAACAACCAATAGATGACTAAAAATGGTGTAGTCATAAATTTGGTTGCATTATAAATGGTCGGCATGAAATTACTAATGGTCACGTGACTAAGCTTAGTCATTTATATGTAAATTTTAGTAGTTTTTTTAGTCATTTATTGCTATTTTTCTACTAGTGTGGGCATCCCTACTACTTTTCAAGCTACACATTCCTATTTTTGATATTATGTGGTTTAAAATGTTGAAATAAATTGGCTACCAGATCTCCAAAATGCTTTCACTAGTGGGGAAAATCCAAATTTACTCCAAGGTGGTAACAACCATTCATGTCTATTATTCTTCTTGTTGTACTCCCTCTAAGACTGCCAATGACAAGTTGGAATTTTTTTTAAAGACTTTATATGGGATAAATCTAAAGACAATCAAGGGTTTCATTTAGTTTCTTGGGATGTCTATTGTAAACCAGTATCTCTGAGAGTGTTTACTATTTTATAAATTTGAATCCAAGGCCATGTCTTGTGTGTTAAATGGATCATCCATGTATTGGATGACAATGAGAGTTGGAAAATTCTCCTTAAAATTGTATCACTCAAGGAATACATATGGGAAAAGGAGCTTAGAATGGATTGAATCTTTAAACTTTGTTACTTACTTAGGTCCCTATCACCATTATGGGAACCTTTATGGCTGTAGACACATAAAATGTCATGTGAGTGCAATGAGTGTTACTTGAGACCACTCTACCCCTAACATAGCCATAGACCTATCTTAGGTAATATTTTAATCCTTATATAACTTTCATGTGAGTATAACCCATCCCTAGGCATTCTAAAAGTAGTCCCAAATCTTCCCCTAGGCAACCAAGCCTTTAGTGCTCTAGGTTATACCACCTGGACACTAGCACGTCCCTTCGGACACTAGCACATTTTTTTAGTGACCAAGGGATCATGCTAGTGTCCCTTACCTCTTTTTAACCCCAACAAACATATTTACAATTTTCAAGGCACACTAGGGTCAGCATATACCTATTCCACATCTTGATAAGCACTAAATTAGTATATATATTATCCTTTTACACACTAGATGGAAATTAGATGTAAATACTTATGAACAAACTCATAAAAAGTTGTGTAAATCAAGGTCATTAATCCTTATTCTACCCTAATTCTACATATAACTATATACAACATTCTTAAGCTTAGATTAATCAGATTTACAGTGTTAAACACACTCAAAATACTCAAGCTAACACTCATACTAACATTCACTTGCACTTGCACCAAGTGCTTCGATAAGAGAAATATATCATATTTGATCCCCTATCGAGGTATTGGTATGTATAAAAATCTCAACACATCAGAGTGTTGAGGTCATGTCCAACCTATATAACTAACATTAAACTTTTGTTACTTGTGCTCATCAAACACCCTAATAACATGGAGATCTAGGGTTTGCTCCCAAATCAATCAAAATAGGTCACAGGCAGCTAATCAAGGTTCATCCACATAGACACAAGTGTCTCATACTCAATGGAAGGCCCTCCCAAAAGATCACATTCCCTACTTACAAGGGACATTATTGTGCCCCTAAGGACACTAGCATACTATGCTACTGTCTAGTGGACTGTACTATTATCTAGGAGGAGTTTTGACTTTAGATCTTAGTTTATGACAATCTAATCAAATTTTATACTAGTTTCCATCCTCCAATTCATATTTCTTAGTCAATTTATAGCTAAGTACATACTTGTGTAGCTCATTGCTATTTTTAGAATAATTAGACTAGGTTATTTGTTGTACAAATCAGAGGTTGTATTTATTGATTCTCTAATTTAATGTTTCATCCCTTTAAAAACCTAGGGTTTACACTCCATAAATCCCTTAAAAGTTAAATCATTGGTAAACCCAACTTAATTCAAACATATTGCTTAAAACCCTGACACACCATTATGGTTTCCCTTCTTATTTTCAACATTTACTCAATTTTAAGTTTGTAGCCTTTCATCATGATTATCATGACAGATGTCATTTTATAATTTTTGGTACAAAGTCTTGTATCTTGTCTTGTATGTGTATTAACTACCATTTATATAATGATGGACATGTATGTCACTCCTCTCATGGATCATGTTAGAACTCAACCTATTTCACACATTGGTCGACCTCATCTTGAGCCCCCCTTCTATAGAGAGCATTGTTGCATGGCCAATTTTGATTTACCTCCACATACTACTCAATGAAATAGAGCTCAAATGTCTCCTTTGGTTCCTCCTCCATCTAGATCCATTGACTATCTTCACTCACATGTCACCTCTACTACTCATAGTCAATAAATAGTAGACCCTATAGTTTGAGTTGTCACTACATGAAATCAGATGCCTCCTTAGCTTATACAAGAACAATGTAACCCCATGACCTCCCCTCATCCCCAAAATAATACAATGGGCTATACATATCAACACATAACATATGATATTATAGATCAGTTGAGAAATACACCAACTAAGATTTTTATATTAGAATTACTCCAAAACACAATTATTTTCAAAGATATTCTTTTTCAAACACTCAATCATACATCTTTACCTCGTCACACAGAGCTAGCTTATTTTGCATCTATCGTGAACACGATCAAGGAAATTGAGGATTTTATATATTTTTCCAATGAGAATTTTCTCTCACAGTCAATTATTGATCATAATCCATCACTCTTCATTCATGCACATATCAAAACCACCACTATTAAATGAGTTCTAATTGACATTGGTTTAATACTTAACATATGCAACCTCACATTTCTAAAAATAATGGGGGTTGATATAGCATCCATTTAGAATACATATAAGAACATTGGAGGTTTTGATGACATTCACTAACATGCATTGGGTTCTATTACATTTGATATCACGGTTGGGCCAAAAACCCTATCTATATAATTTCAAGTGATGCCTAATCATTTACATTATAATTTATTACTTGGGAGACCTTAGATACATACCATGGAGGCCGTACCATCTACCTTGCACATATGTGTTAAGTTTTTACATGATAAATATTTATACATTTATCTAGCTGATAACCAACTTTTTAGATATTATAGAGTTATTGAGCTTACTTTCTCGAGTACATCTCCAGATTGGGAATTTCACATTCACATAGAGTCCCCACCTCACATGATTCTGATAGAATAGATACACACATACAAGGTTGTGAAATATATCATTATTCCTGCACCAGTTCCAGATGCTCCTACAATACCAATATCTTCACCCATGATGGATACTGACACTCCCCCCACATAGTTCTCCCCATATATGGTAGATGATAATATCCTTAGCATATTTACCCTTACCTAACAACTTTGAGGAAGAGTATATTTGAAACTCCAATATATATTCCCATGCCACCATAGATTATTATACATCACCCATCAACATTGATGATTATTTATGTGGATTGAGATTCACACTAGTACACCCCAAAGAGTGCATAGATGATTCTAAGGCGCTTATGCCTTCATTTTCATAGGCATCAACACCAATTCACATTTTCATAGATACAAGCATGGACACTCATTTACAATTAGAGGTAGTCTCTTCTATATATTTAATACATATGGTTACATCTATGGACATTGACCCAATTATTTAGATTTAGATAGGCAGTACACAGGATAGACCATACAAATGTTATAGATATTACTTGATAGAGGATTGATGGCATTACCCACAGTTCACCATAGATCCATTAATAGATTGTTGTAGCATGATGATAGATAATTATACCATTTTCTGAGGAGTATTGGCCAAGATATAGATACATGCTCAATATTATCATAAAATTTGAATAAGTTCAAGGCTCAAAGAATTATTTGGATTACACAATCTCTACATTCACCAGTACAGGCACCTTAATAGACTCTTCACCTATACAAACATTTAAGGAATGATCTATTGACTATCTAGGTTTTTATCAAGGATAAATACATACCTAACATTGTTATTAATGAGGATTTTAATCTTAATACTTGCACTTTGGCATTCTTACAACACATAAGACACCATGAGATTGAGCTATAACATGTTATACATTACCAAGATTCCTAGGGACATATCACATTACTAGTTACATATGGCCCTAAGATGGTCAACACACTTCTTTTTGTCATGAGCATAGGTACTCACATATATGTTACACTTGGTCATACATGGTTACAGGCAATGGATGCAATAGTTTTATTTGATAGATAGATGTTTGAAATTTAGTTATGAGGAACACATAGTTGACATTCTACATGATGGCACATATGAGAACCACAAGTTTAACGTAGATACCCCATGGTCTAATGTGGTCTACCTTGGGACTGCATAGGAGGCTTCTTACATGGTAGAGCAACATGCCATTCAAATGCACATAATCCATATTAACACCAAGGATATGGATATACTTTTACCTATAACATAGTATGATGATCATAATGATGATGATTTATTGGTTAGATTCAATATTTGACATTAGATGATCTCCCACTAGATCTACCATTTAACTATCCACATCCTATGGATGTGCTCTTAGGTTTATAGAGGTGCTACTTTCTATTTGTACATACTCTCAGTTATTTACACATTACTTGTATATAGTTTATTTTTCTTTGCTCCTTGTATATGCTCATAAAACACAAAAATAATATAATTGTTTAAAATACAAAAACATTAAAATATTTCTTAGAAAATATAACTTCCAAATTGTATGAATTTATATGTTTACATTCCTTATATTTTCTAGATACTTCATGTGTTATATATATTAGTCTAGTCAGTTTTATCATACATACATGATTCACTTATTTTGTTTGATTGTTCATAGATTCTTATAAGACTCAAGTCCTCTAAACAGTTCCATATTTTCTACTATCTACCCACTAGGGGCACATACATAGCTTTAACATTGATACATTCACCCATTGGGGGCATCATACTACATAGAATCTAGTTTTCTAGGTTACATCTTTCTATACTCCATATCATATATTTAGCATTGATTATATCTTAATATTGATCATCTTATACTACTCAATTTTTTTTCTAACTACCTGTACTATATATTTAGTTATGTACATCTTTACTCTTATATAGATTTGTACCACATGTTCATGCATACTTTCATTTCTAGATTTTTTAGTTTATATTTGTTTGTGTCTCTTTGCTTCTATATCTATTCGATGGTATTTGAATATGCCATTATTCTACAAGTTTTTTCCACTTCCCTTCATTGTATGTATGCTTTGGACATGTGGCCATGTCCTTGTATGTGATTTATTGATTATGTATGCAGACATTTGAACATGTCCTCCATGTGGTTCTAAGCCAACCTTGCTTGTTTTTTATGTATTTGGACATTTTAACATGTCCTTGTATGTATTAATTTCTCAAATTTAGTGACATGTGCCCATGTACCTTGTATTATTGTCCCTTGACATAATTTGCATGCATCATATGTGTTGCATGTATGCTTTCATGTATGTGTCATAACCATGACACTTATCTCTTGCTTTTTGATTTCACACACTCAGTTCTAGATGCCATGAGGGACCTCATCCATCTCCCCTTTCTCTTTGGATGCTTTGATGGACATCATGCCTCATCCCCCTAGGTAGTTACTTAGATTATATCCAAATTTTCTATTTATATGCATGATTACATTGTTATAACTATCTTGAAAACCTTGTGAATGTTATATTTAACATACATCATACATTACCAAATTATGCTCAGATTATTTTACATTATGATGTCATGTGTACACATTATACTAGGCTAACATACAAGTTGCATAGCTTTTCTTTTGAGGATAATTATTACACAGGTTTAATAAATCCCCTCAAAATAGGTGGAATTCATAGAGGTTTTTCATAGAGATTAGTCCATTCGAGTGCACTCAGAATATAGTTTTTATCACACAAACACAAAATACAGAGCATAGAATAAGGAAAACATAGTAAAAAGTAGTCATACATAGATCAATTATAGTTTGGCATAAAAAATAGAGGACACTAGTGTAACTTAGTGGACACTAACATGGTCTACTACTGTCTAAGAGATTGTGCTACTATCTAGTAGCCCCCAAAATAGGAAAATCTAAATTAGTTAGAAAGGTACAGTATTTATAGTTTAGGTTTGCACAATATCAATCATAGATTATCAGTTATGCTCAGTTTATTCTTAGTTTTACATATATTCATACCAATTTACTCAGATTAGGGGCATCATGCTTGACATGATCACTTATATTTTAGTTTTAGATATGCTCAAATACAGATTACTATAACTCAATCCCAAATCCATATGCATAAATATCAAAATTAGGGGCATGCGTATGACACATTGTTTCCATTTTATCACTTACACACTATTTGATCAAATGGAATGGAAAAATCCATGCCATTCTCCAAGTTGTTAATATAAATACCATTTACACCAATTTTTCATTAGATTTGTGTCTTACTCTATCTATAGTGGTTGGTATTACCAAGTAGTACCTGAGCTACATACCCAAGTGCCCAAGAGGCCTCTGAATCACTTTTCATTTTCATTTATTTGAGTGGCCCCAGAGCCATCCTATACAATTTTAGTTACATCAAACAACTTCAGATACATTGTGATGTTTTAGTTACATATGCATCTACTACACATGGGTAGGCAATGATGGAGTCATAACCTACTTGAATTCTTAAGCCACCTACATAGGAGGGTTAGACATGCCATCAGTCAAATATAAGTTATTTATAGTTCATGATCCACCAAGTGAAGGTAGTCAATGCTGGAGTCAAAACCAGATTAAGTTATTGATTCACCCACACATGAAGATTGAGCAATCCATTAGCTCAATCTAAGTTATTCACCATTTGATCACTAGTTACACAACAAGATATCACCACATCTTTGCATTAGTTTGTGTACCCAATGAGGTGTATTCATTCATTTCCTCTCTCTTTCTCCCTCTTATCTCTTTATTTAGGTTTTTATTTGCTTTTGATATCTCTTAAAAAAGGAATGATTCATACATATTTGATTTGTAGTACACATAATGAAGCACATTTTGCATACTCATACCTAGATTCATGGGCTTTACCTCATAGCTAATTCTAGGTACACTTCATTTTCCTTTATCATAGTCATTTTGCTTTGCTACATTTATATAATATAGTAAGGGGAGGGGGGAGGGGCGTGGGGGGGGCAAATGTAGTCATATAAAATTTCCCTTGACTATAATGAGTGTTATTTGAGACAACCCTACCCCTAACTTAGTCCTAGACCTATCTTAGAGCCTATTTCAATCCTTATCTAACTTTTTTATAAGTCTAACCCACCCATAGACATTCCAAAAGTAGTCCTAGACCTACCCTTAGGCATCTAGGCCCCTAGTGCCCCAAGTTCTACCACCTGGACACTAGCCTACCCCTTTAGACACTAACATACTTTACTAGTGACCAAGGGACCGTGTTAGTGTCCCTTATCTCTTTCTAACCCTAATGAACACATTTATAGTAATTAATGCATCCTAAGATTAGCATAGACCTATTCCACATCTTGACAAACACTAGATTAGTATATATGCACTAATTTTATCCCTTTACCTACTAGATGGAAATAGATGCAAATACTCATGAACAAACTCAAAAATAGTTGTGTAAATCAAGGCCATTAATCCTTATGCTTCCCTAATTCTAAATATAACCATCTACAACATTCTTAAGCTCAAATTACTTATATTTATAGCCTCAAGCATACTCAAAACACTCAAACCAACACTCATACTAGCATTCACTTACACTTGTACCAAGCACTTAGGCAAGAGAAATACATTAGGCTTGATCCCCTCTCTAGGTATTGGTATGTAGGTAACTCTTAACATAATAGGGTGTTGAGGTTATACCCAACCTATCCAACTAACATTACACTTTTGCTACTTGTGTTCCTCAAATACCCTAAAAACATGAAGATATAAGGTTTGCCCCCAAATCAGTCAATAATACATCACAGGTAGAGAATCAGGGTTCATCCACATAGAGATGGGCATATCACACTCAGGTAAAGGTCCTCTAAAAATATCATAGTCCTTGCTTACAACGGACACTACCAAAACCCTGAGGACACTAATGCAGTTCATTACTATCTAGAGGATTACATTACTTTTTGGTAGGTGTTTTGACATCAAATCTTAGTTCATGACACTCTAATCAGCCTATGTACTAGTTTATAGCCTCCAATTCATTCATATTAATCACTTTCCAACTAATTACATGCTTGTGTATTTCATTTATAATTCTAGAATAATCAGATTAGGTCAATTGTTGTATAAATTAGTGGTTGTATTTAGCACATATTTATTCCCTAATTTAATGTTCCAACCCTTTAACAACCTAGGGTTTACACTCCATAAATACCTTAAAAGTTGAATCAATGGCTAAGGGTATTTGGAAGGCTTAAGAGATTCTCAAAAAAGCATTTGATATGAGAAGGAAATGGGTTTAGATATAGGCTATCTCTCAATTCCAAATCTTTGTGGCAGTATCTAATTCTTACTTTTCATGAGGTCCCTTTCACTCATGTACCTTACATTAAAATTATATGGCCCTTAGAAAAGGGTATCAAATTCATCTCTAACCTCTTTTATAATAAAACTAGGGATTAGGTGCCTTGGCATATTCTACACAACTAATTTTAGTCAAAATCAAGTGATCATAAGTCTATCTCAAAAACTCAAAATGTCATATTTGAAATCCATCTCCATATTATTGGCATGTGATCTTCATCCAAATTGTGGATTTATTAGAAGAGGCTTGTTGAGATCCCATTCCATTGGTTAAACCCCAGTTAGGTTATTAACTCCTCTCTCCCCAATCTCTTCAAATTTAAGCTCTCAATTCCAAAATGAATGTTAATTCCATAGAAAGAGTTTGGAGAAGAAGGTTTTATTATGTGTGGGAGGTTATCATTGAGAAAAACAAACACACTTTTGGTGGTGTATTCTTCACCAAAGTCTCCCAATTGATACACACCCAATTCATCTTGGTATGGCACACCCTATTTTCTTTTTGTGCAACCACTAAGAATCTTTAAAACATTTTTTATAGTTTTTCAAACTTTACTCAGTCTACCTAGTAGTGGATTCACACCCTCTTCCAACCCTTACATATGGAGATGTTTACCTAGAATATGGTGCTTTTAGGGGACTCAACCATGATTCCTACAAAATTTACATAAATTTGGCACATATTTCAGTCTAAAATTCACTTTCAAATATAGAAGAACATGAATGATGATACTTTTAACTAGGCTATTTTAGATTTTTTTTATACAACTTACATGATTGACATGTTATCTAATTTTATGCTCTATATTTAAGTTCAATTTGATAAATTTCATCTAGATATTTCCCACCTTTAGACCCTACTTGATCATTGGGGTAGTGCTCCTTGTGCAATTAGTAAAGTCTTGCAAGACTCACCTCACCATCGATTACCCCCATGGGACCATAGGCATAGATAATGAGGGAGGACCCAATCATGAAATACACATGGTCATGGATCTCCATGGATATATATCCCATATCCATGTTTGGACCTCAAATTTATGGCCAAGGAGATGTTTATGGTAGTGGCTAGGTTGGTAAAAGTATTAGTGCTAGGTGGGATTACTATAGTGTTGGCACTATTTGAGATGGTAGAGGTGGTGTTGTTGGTATCTCTTGGTGGTTCCCACCATGGTAGGAGAATTTTTTTCATTTGGATTTTTCTATTTCTCCTACCAAGCTAGATAATTATGATGATAAAAATAAAGAAATGGAAAGAGACAATTGAGGCATTATATCTGATATTATAAACCCTCTAGCTAGTAGTGGTTGTGGTGTTTGGGGGATAATCTTGATGATCCTCCACCACATCATCCTCCAAATTTCATTGTTGATCATATATTTTAGTATGATTTGTGTTCACAATCTCATATATATATATATATATCCTTGTTTTAGCTTTTTTGGTTGAAAAATATCTCAAATTTTATTAAGTTGGTGATGTAATTTCTTGGCCTTGGTTGATGTGACTCTTTAAGTGTGATTTTTTCCACTCATTTTTTTAATTAATAGATTATGTATCATATTATTCAATTAATATAATTTAAAATTCCTATATACATACATACACACACACACAATCCTGCATATGGCATATATTAACAAAAAAATATTAATAAACATATATAAAACCCAAAAGGTATAATAACAAGCATTAAATACGTAGTTTGAATTTCTCCACTAGAACATGCAATGCAAATATATTTTATAAGTGAATAAGGTAGCTAAGATATGAAGATAAAAAAAAATTAATTTATATAAGTTGTAAGAAAAAGATTAAAGATTTTGATTCCATTAATGAAAATAGAAGGATTTTAAATTTATTGAGATATCATAAGAGCATTTATCATAATTTTATGATTGCATTTAAAAACATATTTTTTTAGTTATTAAAAGATAATTATAATTAAGGTCAACAAGATCATTATCGATCTCACAATCATAGCCACCATAAGTATAAGATTCGCTCAGCCTCTTTACCCCTCCCCCTCATCCTAGATGGAGATTCTCTCCCCTGGGAAAATTTATATTCATTAATCACCTAATCTTGGTTGTTTAGGGTTTTCCCTCTAGATGGTATTAGGCAAGGAAAGTTTCCTCTATTGGATCTAGCCATCTCCCCCTATCATGTTCCTAATGATGAAGCTGGCGAGATTAAGTAATAAAGTAAACAATATAATGGATATACCATACCTAATACCTGCCCTCCCCAACCCCACTAGGGAGGCTATGGAAATAAACTAAATAATCCTCTTCCATTGCCTCCTCCCTCTACAAGGTTGATGTCTCATGTTGCTTAAATTGGTGGTATTGGTATATTTTATCTTTTGTGTTGATGACAGCTATGATGTAATGAACTCTTATATTATTTATTAGTTTTTTAGTGTTCTATTTTTTTGGGTGTGCTTCCATACAACCCATATTTTTGTATCATTCATGTATTATGTTTTCCTATTTCTAAATATATTGCAAGTTTCAATAAAAAAGACAATTATAATGTTTACAAATTTTATATTTGTAATATTCCCATATAAAATGTCATAAGATATAATGTTTTCACTAACGGATGAAACATTAACTATATTTCAATTGTACATACATTACGCCATGGAAATGCTATTTGGAAGTTTAATAATATTATAGTAAATACTAAAGCAAAGAATACAAGGTGTGTAGGAAACTAGATATTATTAGTATAAAAATACATAACATTTATGAAAGGCATGGAGTATAGAAAATTATATATAATGCATTATATATACCAACTTTTTCATAGAGGCAATGTCTAGTTATTAAGTATAGTGAGTTTCTATTTGCAAGATACACATATAAAATGTTAAAATCTATAATTTATACACTAAAAAAATGAAACACTAACCATATTTCAATCACACATACATGAAGTCTAAAAAAAGTGAAGATAGCCAAACATTATTGAAATAAAAGTAAGTGTTTAATAAACAATGCTATACATATATCAACTTACATAAACATTAGAATGTGTGATAGCTAAAAATTCAGAATCTAACTAAATTAAGAAACTAGACTAATGCAACACTATTCTAAAACTAAACTAAAATCTCAAATTGAGCAACAACAAAAAAATAAATCTAAACAATAAGATACTTATAAAACATGTGAAATACACTAATCGCCTTATCCATTGTGAACATATGATTTGTTCTTGCTTCATTAGACATGGGTACTCAATTTATTTCTCTAAACAAAGGTGAATTGGGCAACATATGGGATCAAATAGCTTGGATTCTCAATGTATGTATATGATGAATTTGATAGCAATTAATTAGATTGAAGGTGGATGATGAAAATGGAGTATGACACTTCCATTTATAGGCTTTTAGGGGATGAGATGAATGGTTGAGAATAATCCATATTTTTTTACTTATGATAATAGTCAATGGTTGGATTTGATTCCTCATCCTTATGGATGATGACTAATTCCCATGTGTGTAAGTGGAATATGGAGAGTTAGTTTATAGTTTAAAATGTCTTAAGAATGAGTCAAGGCAGTTGGATGACTTAACAAGGTAGTTGAGATGTTTAAGGGTGACCCAATAATTAGTTGAGGAAGTTAAAGAGATGGTTGGATGACTCAACACTTGGTTGAGAGGAGTGTGGAAGATGTCTAAATGAGGTGGAAATTATATTTTTTAATTAGTTTTGTGGATTATGTGTGTATAATTAATCAATTATTCAAAAAAATATAGGTAAATGATATTAGTGGGAAATTTGAATTTGGGATAATGATTGAGTTAGTGTGTTGATTTTAAACAAAGTTAATTATGACATTAAATTGGAAAAAATTATGTTTCTACATTTTACCCTCTTTGAAAGGGTGTTACAACTTAAAAAAACAATGCCTTTTCAAAGAATAAACCAAAAATAGAGTGAAAATAGATGTAGAAAGATGATGTCGCAAGTGACTTTGAATGAATGAATGATGCCCCCTCAAGTGTTCATACAAGATAATGGATGAGAACAAATGCTCGAAATGAAAAAGGTTATATGAAAAATGATGTATGTAATACTACCATTAAACAATATTATGGATCTCGATAAAAATCTTGCATGATTATAGGCATATGTAAAATGATTTTACCCTAGTGGATTGGTGTTAGGGAGTGGATTTGTAGAAATATAATTTCCCATTTTTAAGTTTCAAGCTTGGATTATGATCCATGAATGATTGGTCAATGGGAGGGGATGTGGGAATAATATATCCCATTCGTAAGTTGTGGGTTATAAAAGGATAAATAAATATTTCAAGGATGACTAATAAAATTTTACTAGATCAATTTACAATCTGAAATAAATATATTAAGTAATCTAATGAATTGGTTTTATGATGTGAAGTTTGTATGAGATTAACCCATGAGTGTTATTAACCCACTTGAGCTACTGCTTACACATTTTGATTAGTTTCGATGATGGATTGATTTCCCCAAGCAATGCTATATGTAAGGAGTGGATTTGGAATGATATATCTTGAGATAAGTTGCACACTTAGATTATGCTTCATGAATGATTGGTACATGAGAGTGGATGTGGGAATGATATATCCCATTGAAAATTTGTGAACTTGGATTTGATTGATTGATTGATTGTCAATTTATTTATTTTATATGGGAGAAAAGATGGATGTCATGATTTGTTGGTTCCCAAATGATAAATGCAAGAAATTCAATGAAAAGATTAAGAAATGATTATGGATGATTGATTTAGATGATTGATGCACAAACATAAATAAATAAGTTAATTTACTACTTGAAATAATGATTATGGAGCACATGATTAGATAACATGAATTTGATTTATTTAGGTGAGATAGATGTGATTATGGGATTTATGGTTTAACATACCTGTTGGATTATTGACAAAAGACACTAAGTGGATTCATGAATTAGCTACAGGTGATTGGAATGAAATAATGATTAGAAAGTATAAAAATAAGTGTCATATGATAATGATGTGAATTTGAATAATGGATTTAATAAATGGATTTATTGTAAAAAATGACTAACAATGTGTCATTTTTATTTATGCATGAGAGACAACATGGACCATAACCTTTGAGTGCTCTATGGGTCAGTCTTCCCCATGCATCATGGGTCCTATGTGAAATACACCACAATATCCTTGTCTGATATGACCGATAGATGCCCTATATGAGGTTAAGAGTGACAACTAGTGTGTAGATGATAGACACATATTTTTATATGTATACGAGATGTATTGATGTACTAGACACATTGGATATATATAATGATTTGATTGGCATTTGATTATGCTATGGATTTGTTCATGGATGTTTTATGCTTAATAAATGTATTAGATGGATGTATGTGATTGTCTCTTCTGCATTTGATATGTTGACATATGTTAATATTTCACATTATGAAAATGTATTCTATAATATACAAAATGGATATAAAAATATTTTATGAAAATGAGATGGTTTGGATAACAAATTTTTATAGGTTTTGATTGGATTTACAATAAGATTTCAAACATGATGTTTTGATAGTAATTGAGCGACCTTATTTTGATATTGTGTAATACAATATGTGACAATGGTATGAAAAAACCATGATGTCTATTGTGTTATATGCGTAAGGGCTGATATAATCACAAATGCAAGACTCAGTTCTTCATGATATGAAAGATCATAATATCATAGTTTGTAATGCACATGTTTACTATTATGGAATTTTTAACCTTTTTATAGATTTTTTTGTTGGATTTTATATACAAGGGATACTAACAAAGGGAAAACATATTATATCATCAAGGAAGGGAATGATAGTGGATGGAGTAGGGATGAATAAGAATTAAGATGATAACTCTAAGGAATACGTTACCTAAAAATCAAATGTATAGTCATCAAAATAACATTGTAAGGTGTTTTAACCTTTTAGATATTAGTGAATATAAATCCTATGTTTGTTAAAGAGTTGAGTATATTAAATCAAGGTATAAATATGCAATAAATACAACCACTAATTTGTTATAGAATTGACCTATTTTGACCTTTCTAAAAATAACAATAAATAATAGAACTTAGTTGGAAAATGACTGAGACAGATGATTTAGATGTTAAAAACTAAGGTAGAGGCTGGTCTAAGTGTTAAAAATAAGATCTAGGTGTCAAAATCCCTTTTAGGCAATAGTTCCACATAGTCCCTATTTTGGTGGTAGTGTCCTCTGTATAGAACTATCTTAAGCTTTTAGGTTCACCTATGTTTGGATCTATAAGGTTTTTTTTCATGTGACCAAGTTATAAAACCATGTAGATGGCTTGTTTTGACTAATTTTATGAGAAAATCTTAGTCATCCATGTTGCTAGGGCATCCAAATGATACAATATGAAAAGTGTGTTTGTTAGTAGGGTAGGTTGGACATATTCAAAACCCTATTATGATGAGAGTTTCCTACATACCAATACTCTAAAGAGGGATTGAGCTTGATGTATTTCTCCCCACCTAAGTGCTATTGTAAGTGCAATTAAAGCTATTATGATAGTTGACTTGAGTGCTTTTAATGTGCTTGAGACTGGAAACCTAAGTAATATGAGCTTAGGAATGTTGTAGATAATAGTAGGCTAAAATAGGGTAGAAGAGGGATTGATAACCTTAATTTTGAACAACTTTTTTTGAGTTTGCATATGTAATTTGGATTTCTATCGAGTGTTTAGAGGGATATAATTCATGTATTTATACTATTCTGGTGCTTGTGTGGGTGCTAAAAGTGGTCTAGGCCAACCTTAAGAGGTCTAAGATTTGAAAAGATATTTATTTGAGTAAAAAGGAGGAAAAGGAAAGTAACACCATTATTATGGCACTATCACCATGTGGAGCTATTGTCCCTAATAGAGCTAGTGTCCAAGTGGTAGAACACTAGGCACAAAGGGCCAAGATGTAAGAATGATGGTTTACAACCACTTTAGGGATGTTTATGGCCTACACTAAGGTTGGATAAGTGTGAAAATAGGCTCTAAGATAGGTCTACGTCTAAGCTAGGGATAAGTGGTCTCAAATAACACTCTTAGCACTTAAGTTTCACTTTTAGGTGATTACATTTGTCCCCCCACCCCCTCATTTTTTCTAAAAATAGATCAAAATGAAATGACTAGGATAAAGGAAAAATAAGCATACTTGGACATACCTAAGAGGTGAAGCCCATGAAGCTAGGTCTAAGTATGTGAATCATGCTCCAATGTATGTCTTATGTGTGTTCATGTATATAGTGATAAATTGGTGAATATATTAGATTAAATTGATAGATTTCTCAATCCTTATGTGTGGGTTGATCAAAAACTCAATTCAATTTTGACTCCATCCTTACCCATCCCTACTTGGTGGATCATGACCTATGAATAACTTGGATTGGATTGATGATGTGTCTAACCCTCTCATGTAGGTGGCTCAATAACTTGAGTAGACTATGAATCAATTATTACCTACCCATGTGTAGTAGATGCATCTGAAACTAAAATTGTGCAATGTAATTAGAAATGTCAGCTCTACAACCACTCAAATATATTAGGCAATTGTGGGCCACTTGGGAATGCCAACCACTACAAATGGATTAAGGCATGAAACTAGTGTGTAACCTATAATATGATGTTGGATGTATATAATGTATAGAATGACATGGAAGTTGTCATTCCATTTGATCAACAAGTATGTAAGTGAGCATATAGAAATAATGTGTTGCACACATTCCCCAAAATATGATATCTAAGCATATGGATTCTATATTGAGTTATAATAATCTATATATGAGTATATAAACTATAAATGGGAATGGTCATGTTGTGCATGAACCCCCAATCTAAACAAATTGGTATGAATATGAGCTAAACTAAGCTAAAACTAGTAAATTTGTAGCTAAACTTGTGCAAAATTAAACTGTACCAATTATACTTTTTTGGCCAATCTAGATTTTTTAAAAATTGAGGGTATTGGATTGTATCACCATATCTTGGATAATATCACCATATGAAACTAGTGTTCCATTTTGGGTGTTAATGTCCGTCTGCTCTAATTTCTATGTAACTATATTAATCTCTATGTCACTATTCTCCCACTATGGTTACCTGAGTCTAATTTATGTAAAAAGAGGGCCTGTGTGTTTAAAAATTTATTGTGAATGCATTATGGGATCCTAATCTTGGTGACAAATCCCTATGAATGCCCCTTTTTTTAAGGGGAGTTGTTGAACTTGTGCAAGAATTTTCCTAAAAAAAAAAAGCTATATAAGATGTGTGTTAGCTAGTGCATACATGATATCTATGTAATAATACAATATAATGTGTATACATAACATAAAAATGTAATATAATATGAGCATAAGTTTGTAATGTGTAATGTATGTTATGTCTAGCATTCATAAGGCTGTTAAAATAGATATAAAAATGTATGTAATAACAAATATGAGTAAATAATTGAGTACATGATGACACCCAATTAGGAAGGGGAGATGCATGAGTTCCCTCATGACATATAAAAATGGAATGTGTAACAATCAAGAAATAAATGTCATGGCCATGATGCATACATGAAATCATACATACAACTCAACTGAGGCACACAAAATAGGCCAAGGGGCCAAAACACAAGGGAAATGGGCACATGTCACTAAATATGAGAAAGCAAGACTTACAAGGACATGTTAAAATGTCCACATATGCAAACAACAATCAAGTTGGCTTAGATCCACATAGAAAGACATGTTAAAATATCTGCATACACAATCATGATAAGCACACACAAGGATATGGGCACCTATCCAAAGCATACATACTATGAAAAGAAGTGGTGTAGAGATAAAGAGTAATGGCATATTCAAATGCCCTCGAATAAAAGAAGCATAGAGATACAATCAAGTCTAAACTAGGAAAATTAGAAATGATAGTATACATGAACATGTAATACAAATCTATGTAAGAGCCAAAATGAACACATACTGAGTCTCAAATAGTAGTATCCAACAAAAAAATTGAGTAAGTGTAGCATGATCAATATCAAGATATAACAATGCTAAAGTTGTGATGTAAAGTATATAAAGATATAACTTGGTAATCAAAACTATGTATAGGGTGCCCCCAAATGGATGAATGTTTCAAATAAAGAACTTGTGTATCTAGGTAAATACTCCCAATGGGTAGATAATAAAAAATCTAGATCAGTGTAGTGGACTTGAGTCTTATAAGAAATCTACAAGCACTCAATATGAACAAGTGAAACATGTATGTATGATAAAAATAAATATAATTATAGATAGCATATGTGCATCTGTAAAATATAAGAGATGTAAACATGGCAATGCATACAATCTATAATTTTGTGTTTTCTAAGTAAATATTTGAATGTTTTGACATATTATTTTTTTTTGTATTTTTTGGATATAATATATGTACAAGCAACATATAAATGAAACTATATACAAGGAGCAAGAGAGAAGAAAAGTATGTACAAGAAGGAAGGAACAATCCTAACATATGATTCTTATGGGAGACTCACTATTAATGTCACTT
This sequence comes from Torreya grandis, assembly GCA_037957365.1. Lineage (NCBI taxonomy): Eukaryota > Viridiplantae > Streptophyta > Pinopsida > Cupressales > Taxaceae > Torreya > Torreya grandis. The sequence continues at coordinate 3,365,555 of JARHVA010001323.1, read as the reverse complement.
GTGTCAAATATAGGAATGGTAATCTCTTGTGTAGTGTGATTTATATGTTATAGTTGAATGGTGTTGCAGTATGAATTTGGGTATTATTCATCATTGAAATCATAATAATCATAATAACCTAAAATGCTAAAGTGAATTACCTCTTATTATGGAGTTGACCTTTCTAAATTATGCTTTGGAATTATTTTAGGCTAGAATTGCACCCTTTGTGGGAGAGTTTCTCAAGCTCTCTCACTCCTAGATATAAGCGTTGGGATAACCTCAAGCTGTGGTATCTTGTAGTGAGGTTGAACCTTTGGAGAAGGCCAGCTTCCTCTTGGTAGATCACCTAAAACTAAAGATAAACTAATGATCCATGGGGAAAAGGGTTAGAAAGGGGATAAGGGCTCTTAAGGAAGCTAACGAGGCAATGCACCAAAATAAAATGGGAAACTCCCATAATATTGAACCCACAATAGTTTTTTAGAGGACAATACTAATTTACACAACCTCAAGATCAAGTTGGTTGCATTAATATTTTGTGGAGGACGTTCAAGAAGCAATGAATGCAAACAAAGAGGAGTTCTAAGACTCACTAAAAATTCACATCAATGGTGGAAAGAGCACTCAAAAAAACCTACAAATAGAATTGAAAAACTCCCTAAATAAGGTCAGAAAGGAGGACCATGGGTAAGGAAGATTCTCCTTGACATAATGCCATGGTGCAAAACTCAATAGACACAAATCCAAGGCAAGAGATAGGCAAAGAAAATTCTTTATTGCATCAAGAGGTAGTTCTTAAAAATGCTTGATAGGGTCAAACCTAATCAAGCTAAGAATATTTTGCAATATCTCAAAGAGTGTCCCATCTCCCAGAGAGATGGAAAAGTCTAAAAACTAGGAACCCTCCAAAATGAAAAGCATCTGATATGTATAGAAAAGGAAAAGACAAAGAAAGGGCTTGCAAGAGCAAGGAGAACTAAGAGAAGAGGTTATCGATGATTGGGACACCTATTGTTGTACTCGATCTCCCTTGAATTCAAAGTGTACAACTACCTTAGCCATGAAATGAATAGTCCAAGATCACCACAAATCTCCTTGAGCCCCTCATGCATTCAAGTCCCTTCCTTTTGAACTGATAGGGCCATGTCATGGGTAGCTACATGTCCCCACCAAGTGTACATGATTTGATCTCTTAAATTTAAAACTTAGCATGTTCTTTAATGATATTATGGACTTTTATGGTCCTCTTATAGATTAAAATTGACATTGTCCTTGATTTTTTGCATGTCTATTGATCTTCAATGTAAGATTGATATGTACCATTGGATCTAGCTCCTGAAATTCTACCATGTGTTGTCTCTACGTTTGGCCAAAGACCCCTTTGATGAATTTTGAATGTCAATGGCTATTTTTAGGGTTCATATTTTGACATTTATGTGCAATTCAATTCCTTGAGTTATTTCCTTCAGACATTTCCTTTCAATAAATTTCCATAGAATTTTTGTTTATCACTTTCCTATAGACAATATATCCCAAGGAATTCATGTCTTCAGACTTTTTAAAAATTCCCTTCGGGCATTTGGAAAGGTACCCTTCAGGCTTGTGAAATGGTCGCTTTCCAAAGGGAAGGTACCCTTCAAATTTTTAAAGTGTCCCTTTAGAATTTTGACAATGAAATTTTCTAAAGGGAAAGAGCCCTTTGAATTTTTTGAAATGATCCTTCGACATTTTTGCAAATGAACTTTTTTGAAGGGAAAGTGACCCTTCAAAAAAATTGAAATGGTCCTTCGAAATTTCAAAATGAACTTTGCCTTTAGAAAAATACCTTCAAAAATATTTCAAAGGACCCTTAAGGATTTCTAGAAAAGTCTTTTTCTCATGAAAAGAACACCTTCGATAAATTTGCAAAGGACCCTTTTATTAAAGAGTTACCCTTCAGGAAAATTGTCCCAGGCAATTTTCTCAAAGTAAAAAGTCTTTTCATTTTGCTTCAGATATTTTATCTAAAAGAATTATCCCTTCAAAAAAATTTGTCTCAGACAAATTGTCTGAGAGAATTCAACACAGACAAAAAGAGTCCCAAAAGAAAAGAACACTTAGTCCACACAAAAATCCAAAAAAAAGAACTAGTAAAGACTTTGTTGAATAAAAGATTTTGCACTTAGCTTTTCCAAGTTCCATAGATTTTCTGATGGAGTCCATAGATTTTCTGATGGAGTCCGTAGATTTTTTGATGGAGTCCGTAGCTTTTTTGATGGAGTCTATAGATTTTCTAATGGAGTTCATAGCTTTTCTAAACTCATGCTTTAACTACTTGGTTTTTCCATGAAAACTACTCAAGAACCTTTTTATTTTCTCTATAGACATGTCTCTTAGAATTTGACAAAATACACTTTAAGCAATCTTAAAGTGTTTCAAAAGCTTTGTGAGAACTGTAAGATTTCTCTAGTCCACTCATTTCATCTAGAACATCTGTTCATTTTCTCATGCATTAGCAACTTGATCCACCTAGGCATATCTTGTTAGGTGGGCCAAATTTTGGCCAATAGGAATATTGATTGTGATTTTACCTTTTGAAATTGTACTTCTTTTAGGCATATGGTGTTGTGGAGTCTCTTTTTCTAGATGCCTCTTGTGGGAATGCTTGTTGTCTTTGCATGATTTTGACTTTGGAAGTGAAGCTCTTTCTCTTTCTATAAAAAAATTCTATGTATTTGGACTTTTTGCCTTGATAAATTGTATCTATGAATGTTTTACCTTAAGATGTTCAATAATCCCACACTTTGTTGACCAACATTATTAACTATTATAATAGGAGTAGTGATTCCTTGGGTCTACTTTCCCAAACCTTGACCGTGATAATCAAACTATTGTAGATATTTTTGACCAAACCCATACTATTTTAAAAGTTGAGCCTCATTTTGGAGAGGTATATTTGCATTTTTTACTTGCTTTACCTATGCTTGTTGTACTATTTCTTGCTCTGATTATGATTTTTGAACCTTTTGTTGTTTTGAGTTATGGTTTGGTAACCACTTTTATATTTTTTTTGAATTTAATCCTTTTTGAATTTGTAGATATGTCATTATATGTTTTTTAGATGATGTGTCACTATTTAAGTTATTTTTATCCATTACTTGTTGTATTTTCCTTTTCAATACTAAACATGAATCAATGTGGTGCCTATGCATTCTATGATATACATAATAATATCTGGATTTCCTCATTGGGTGTAGAGGAGGTAAATTGATCAAATTAGCGTTAATTATCTCCCTTAGTATCTCACTAGAGCTCTTATTTGACCCTTGTAAGATTTTTGAATCACTTATAATAGATGCATTGTGTTGTAATTTATGATTTGGATATGAAAGAGTGTTAGGCACAACTTTTCTAGGTGTATATGCATCTACATGGTTTGCACTAACATATTCTTAAGACTATGTACATGAATGTGATTTTCCAATAATGTGACCTTTTTACTTAATAACTAATTTTGACTCTGTAAATCTGATATTAGCTTGTTCATACTAATAATTTAATCCTTTATAGTCTCACAAGTGCAAACTCTAGTTACATCTGATTGAACATGTAGGCACATACCTTGTAGGGATAGGTGTAGATAAAATGAACATGGGAATGAGTAACAATAGTATAGGTTGATTCATCTCATGGAAGAGTGATAACATGGACCTAGTTAGAGAGAAATTAGTTATCAAGCTCATGGAGATGAGGAGGATAAGGAGATTATTTCATGTGCATAAGATATGACACTAAAACTTGAAACATAGTTGTTAGATTATGTGTTAAATCATCTATGTGTGTAAGGGTTTGATTATTAATGGAATTCGACATAAGAAAAAGACAACATGCTATGAAATATGACATATATTTGAACTAATTTAAAACATCATGTATATATGTGTTTATGTCATCTTTGAATTCATTCTGAATGAAAAGAAACAAACATGCAAGAGAAGCTAGAAAACTTTTCATCAAAAAGTAATTAAATTCATTTATCATTATTATCATGATTATGTGAAATATAAATTAGGTTGAGGGTCATAAAAGGATAAAAATAAAAACCCTAGGGTTAGGGTTTATGTAATATTCAAAGTAAGTCGGGTTCACCAAATGTTTTAACCTTTTAAAACTTAGTGAATGTAAATCATATGTTTGTTAAAGAACTAAGTTTATTAAATAAAGGTAGAAATATGAAATAAATACAACCACTAATTTTTTACATAATTGACCTAATTTGATCTTTCTAAAAATAATAATAAATAATACAAGTAAGAACTTAATTGGAAAATGATTGATATGGATGATCTAGAGGCTAAAAATTGAAGTAGAGGCTGGTTTTAATATCATAAATAGGATCTAGGTATCAAAATATCTCCTATATATTAGCACCCTAATCAGACAATAGTGCTATGTGGCACTGGTGTCCTTGTTTTGGTGGTAGTGTCCTTTGTGCAAGACTATCCTGAGCTTTTAGGTGCACCTATGTCTAGATCTATTAGATATGTTCTTACATGCATGAGTTTTGAAACCTTGTATATGGCATATTTTAACTAATTTTATGGGCAAAACCTAATCCTCCATGTTGCTAGATAATTTAATTAATACAAGCTAAAGAGTGTGTTTATTAGTGAGGTAGGCTAGACATCCTTAACACCTTGATATGATGAGAGTTGCCTACATATCAATAATCTAAAGAGGGATCAAGCCTGATGTAGTTCTCCCCACCTAAGTGTTAGTACAACTACAAGTAAAACTAGTATGATAATTGACTTGATTGTTTTAAATGTGCTTGAGACTAGAAATATAAGTAATCTAAGCTTAGAAATGTTGTAGATGGTAGTATGTTTAAGTATGGTAGAATAGGGATTGACAACCTTAATTTTTCAAAACTTGTCATGAGTTTGCATATGTAATTTGCATCTGATTTCCATCTAGTGGTTAGAGGGATAGAATTCATGTATTTATACTATTTTAGTGCTTGTGTGGGTGCTAAAATTAGTCTAGGCTGATCCTATGAGGTCTAAGATTTGAAAAGATATCTATTTGTGGAAAAAGGAGGGTAAGGATAATAACATCATTATTGGGACACTAGCACCATGTAACATTAGTGTCCTTGTTTTGGTGGTAGTGTCCTCTATGCAAGACTATCTTGAGATTTTGGGTACACCTGTGTCTAGATCTATAAGATTTTCTCCTATATGCACGAGTTTTAAAACCCTCTATATGGCTTATTTTGAATTATTTTATTTGCAAAACCTAATCCTCCATGTTGCTAGGGCATTCAATTGATACAAGCTGAAAAGTGTGTTTGTTAGTGGGGTGGGATGGACATCCTCAACACCTCACTATGATGAGAGTTGCCTACATACCCATACTCTAAAGAGGGATCAAGCCCAGTGTAGTTCTCCCCACCTAAGTTCTAGTGTAAGTACAAGTGAATCTAGTATGATAGTTAACTTAAGTGTTTTAAATGTGTTTGAGATTGGAAATTTAAGTAATTTGAGCTTAAGAATGTTGTAGATGGTAGTATGTTCAAGTAGGGAAGAATAGGGATTGATAACCTTAATTGTGCACAACTTGTTATGAGTTTTCATATGTAATTTGCACATGATTTCCATCTAGTGGTTAGAGGGATAGAATTCATGTATTTATACAATTTTGGTACTTGTGTGGGTGCTAAAAATGGTCTAGGATGATCCTATGAGGTCCAAGATTTGAAAAGATATCTATTTATGGAAAAAGGAGGGAAAGGATAGTAACATCGTTATTAGGACACTAGCAACATGTGGTATTAGTGTCCTTGTTTTGGTGGTAGTGTCCTCTGTGCAAGACTATCTTGAGATTTTGGGTGCACCTGTGCCTACATATATAAGATTTACTCCTACATGCATGAGTTTTGAAACCCTATATATGACCTGTTTTGATTGATTTTATGGGTAAAACCTAATCTTCCATGTTGCAAGGGCATTCAATTGATACAAGCTAAAAAGTGTGTTTGTTAGTGGGGTAGGATGGACATCCTCAACACCTTGCTATGATGAGAGTTGCCTACATACCAATAATCTAAATAGGGATTAAGCCTGATGTAGTTCTCTCCACCTAAGTGCTAGTGCAAGTGCAAGTGAAGCTGGTATGATAGTTGATTTGAGTGTTTTCAATGTGTTTGAGACTGGAAATCTGAGTTATCTGAGCTTAAGAATTTTGTAGATGGTAGTATGTTCAAGTAGGGTAGAATAAGAATTGATAACCTTGATAGGTAGTATCAAGTATCACTCTTAGAACTCAAGTGTCACTTTTAGGTGATTACATAAGGATATACCAAAATGTTTCTAAGAACATGTCTTAAGACATTTCCACTTCCTTATCAAGGTCAAAATTAGGAAAAATGATGGTGTTATGATGGAAAATATTAGATTGATAAGGATGGGTTCCGATGGGGTTGGGATTAAATGTATAAGGATGGGTTTGTTTAGTCAAGTATAGTTAAGGATAGTTTAATATAGTTTTAGGATGGGGTAGGATAAGTAGATATAGTTTAGGATGGGTGTAGGATGGGTAAGGATAATTTATGACGGATAAGTATGTTAAGTATGGTTTAGGATGGGTAAGTATGGAGGGATGATTTATAATTCATAGGATTGAAATGGAATAGGTTTACCCCCAAGTGTAAGGTACTTATAGATAGTTGATTATTTTATGCATGATGTTGAAAACTAATTTTCCTCATGGTACTTTCCTAAAGTAGCATAAGAATGGTTTTCACTTTTTGATGGATTGTTTTTATTTGTCTCTCTCTTTTTGGGAATGTGAATTATGGAAGTGTTTGAGATGCCTGATGCTAACCCATATTGATATTTCAGCTATACGCTCCAAATATGTCTTTAGTAACCTCATTGATTTCTAGGTTGGCTTCTTCCAAATTTATTAGGATACCATCATAGCACCTATGATAGACAATGCTACCAAAGAGGATGAAGTGAAAGGTGTGTTGGATGAAGGATGTGTATTGAGTGTATGAAAGATTTTAAGGGATGGAGTGATTTTGGGGATAGGTTTCATGATATGAAGAGTGATTGGGACCAAAAATATCACATTCTAAGAGATTAATAGTAGTTTTAAGTTGGATGATTTGGAGATTTTATGATTCAATGCTGTGTTTAACAAATGATTTTGATTTTTCCCATGACTATGCTAATGTAGGAGGTATAATTACTCCTTGATTTGGGTGATTTTAATTTTGACCTTGGTCCAATAACACCTCAAAGAGGTTTTCACTATGGGACATGTATTTTTGATTTTTTGGATTTGGATTTTCCCATAGTGCCTCAATAAGGTTTTCACTAGGGGAATTATATTTTAGATTTTTTATATTTTTATTTTTATTTGGATTAAAATATTGATTTTTATTATTTGATAGTGCCTCAAAAAGGTTTTCACTATGGGACAATGATTTTAGATTTGGATTATAGGATTTTTTTTTTATTATAGAACACTTGTTCCTCAAAATACGTTGATGTTTCTTTATGTTCTTCTATCTAGATGCCAATTAGGAGTTATATGATTATTTGATTTTAATGGAAGAAAGCTAATGGTAGGTAAGTTTTTTGGTCCCAATTTATGGGTGTGGGAAATTGAATTACAAGATGGGAGGAAGGATTGGTGGTGTTAATAAAAGGAGTGGTTACAACATAGTACTTGTAGGGAGCATTAATGAATCTTGTTTCGATTATAGATGAGGCTTCCTTAGAAACCACAAAAGTATTACTAACATATTTACATGGATTTTCAGATGGTTTATAATCAATGGCATAGGATCCATTGTTTACTCTAAAATAGATGGTTCTAGAATTACTTCCTCATGAATTATGCTTTCTATAAGTACCTCTATCACCTATGGCATACCACTATGCTATGATTTTTAGACATGAATACACATGGATCTACTTCAATGTCTCCTTTTTGAATCAAATTTTGGATTTTATCTTTAAATATAATGCATCTATGAATAGATTTGCCCTCAATCTTATGATATTGTAGTATTCATTTTTTTCTATACCACTCAACTTTTGGAACATTCTCATGAAAGGGTTTAGTGTGTGAAAACTTGATCATGTTTGTGGTGACTAAATTTCAAAAGAAAACATTGAGTGGTTATCCCAAATGAGTGCAATTTCATTTTTTATTATCTTGTCTAGGTTAACCACTAAGCATGGTAATGCTATGGATATGTTAAGTGCTTTAGATTTCTTGTGGATTTAGAGCTAGATTGGTAGGATATTTAGGATCTTTGGATATGTCATTGGATTGACTAAGATGGAGTTTTATATCTTACAACTCTAAGGATAATTGTAGAGATGTTCAAGGATGGTTGGATTTTGGGATGAGATGCTAGAGTTGTGTTCCCTTTACTAGTATGAAAAGGGATGTTGGAATCAAGCCTACAAATAGTGAATTGGAGACTTGGTTGATTTTGGATAATGAAGTGACTAGTGGTAGGTTGATGTTGATGTGGAATGGTTTTGGGATTCATACTAATGAATTGGGCTAATTAGTTGATATCCAAGTCAATAGGAAGATGAATACTTAACTCTATGATGCATAGAAAGAGATCATCCCTGTTTGCAAATAGGAATTATTTAATGTGGGTTCTATCATATTGGTTATGGGTGCCATAACTCAAGATGGTTTTGTATTCAAGGTGTTTTGGACTCAATATGGATTTTGGATTTAAGATGGTTTTAAATTAATATTGATTAGAATTTGGAATTGGTTTAGACTTAGGATGGTATTGAATTTAATATGGATTTTTGGGTTGTGACCCAAGATAGGTTGTGACTCAAAAAAGGTGTATGACTCAAAACTTAAAATATAAATGCTTGAAAAAAGTTTTTGAGTTACTTAAATTTTGGAATTTATTTATTAAGGATTTATTGATTTTAGACTTTTATTTTCAATGACATTAACTTAGTTTTCAATCACCAAAAATTCAAGTATGTCTTCTTCACAAGGAGGTAAAAAAGAGATAAAAAGAACAAGAAAACTCTTATTTAACCATAAATAAATATGCAAGTCAGATAAAGAGATAAAAATAAGGTAAAAGGACTTGAATGACATGTAGTCTATCATATATATTGTCTTGTTTGTTGGAAAGTGTCGGCCTAATATTTCAGAGCACTAACTATGGAGGTAGGACCATATCTATAACCCACTAAACCTAGTTTTGAGGGTAATGTGAGAGTATCTTCACAAGGCTAACAACTTACCAATGCACTAAAATTCAAATGATTTAAATAGTTATCTTAAGATTAAATTTTATACAAGATTATCTAAAGGGGAGTTCTCTATATACCTTTTGGTATGTTGAGGCCCAAGACCTTGGAAGAAGCTGATTTAATAGACACACACAAATGGGTATAGTCCTAATGTATCCAACCTAACCTTAAGATTTCATTAGGTTGATGTAAAATAAAATCAAACTTCTAAGTTGTTTTTTAAATCTTGGGTATTATAGGATGAAATTCCCTCAGATCACATTGTGCTTAAAACACACAACTACTTAGGCAATTAAAACAACATATCATATATATATACACCCCAATAGTAAATAGGGTTTGAACTACTATGTGGTAGTGAAATCCATAGTCTATAGATCCCCTATAAAGTTTTTAAAAAAGGTTTTCACTTATCTTTAATTTTTAGGTATCATCACCATTGTGATCCCAAGGAAAGAGCATACACACAAGTGTAACCTAGATAGCATAAAGTCACAAAATTATTTTAAATTTTTGAGTATCATCACCAATGTGACACCAAGAAAAGACCATACATAACCCTTTATGATAAAAATAGAAAATATTTACAATAAATGGAAATATGATCTAATTAATAAAATTGTAAAGATAAAAAATTAAATAAGCAAGGTTAGAAACAAAGAAGAATATTTTATTTTTGGTTTAAATTTTCATTTCTTTGGCAAGCATCCTACATAAAATAGTTAGTAATTTGTTTATGAAGATCTAGGAAACCCAAGGATCACACAAGTTACCCAAAAAGACAACAAAAATAAAGATAAAGTAAAAAAAAAAAAAACTCTTTGAAATAAAATTATTGTTACATAGACAAAAAATGATGAAAATGTAAGACAACTCAGAAATTAGAGAAAAATGAAACAAACCCAAATAAATAATAATAAAAATTATTATTATTAGAATTTATTATATTAAATGTACAAACAAAACTATGTGTAAGAACCAATACACACTTCTTGATGCGTGAATGCATCTTTTATGCTTTGCACACCAATGTGCAAGCAACCAATATCTAGTTTAGGTCATTGTAGATTCTTAACTAGGTATTAACATCATCAAAATGTTTTATAATGAATAAAATGTTTCCATTAGAAGCATATGGTTTAGGTTACATTAGTGTGCATATTCACACTGATACACTTGAAACTCTATACCACCTGATTGCCTTCCTAATATGATCATCTAAGGGTCTTTAACCCTAAGTAAGCATCTCGTTCTCCCTAGTGAGTCCAATTAATGGTTAGGGGGAAATAGATAGTTTATTCATGATTGTGGCACTGATAATATGACAAGAAATATCTTTGGTTAGTCCACATAGGTAATATTATAAATCCTAAAGGGTATATAATAAGATTCAAGGTTGTCTAATTAATCATACAACTAAATACACAAATCTAAAAACTAGAAACAATGCAACAATTCAAATACAAAGTTCTAAAATTTCAATAGAATAATCATCATACTAATCTATGCTTAGACAAAGTTTTAAAAATATTCTTAAATCATCAAGCAAGAGTTACAAGACTATTTCTAAAAATAATGCAATATAAGCTTTTGAAACACTTTAATTCTTTAAATTTTTGTGCAAGCAAAAGCCATGTGTCTATGCTATCCCATTTTTGGCCATCAGACCATGATCAATACTTGGAATTCACTGCACCATGGTTACTTTGTTCTAGTATGTCAATAACGAATACATATTTTCATTTGATTTAACATCCTGATGTTATATGAGTCATGATAGTTTACATTGAAGATCAATAATACCTCATAATATCCCATCACATCAATGTTAAATAATCAAAAAAATATTAGTTTTAAATCACACATTCAAGATTCCCAACCATTCCATAGGTTAGTAAATAGAGGTCTTACCTCTATTTTCTACTTACTTTTCCCTTGGTTATTCTAAGTAATTGCATGTTTATTAAATATAAAAATATTAGGGTTGATCAAAACTGCAAGCAAATGTCTCAACAACCATGCTTATATTATACATTATAATATTTAGCAATATCTGATTAATTATTATCTTAACTTGGTTTATGTTGAATAATTAACCTAGTTGTATAAATCAAACATTCATATCTTTTATATGTTTCACCACACATGTATATAAAATTGATACACCATATGCATACTTCAATGCTTTTAAACGATGCACTATATCTTTTTTTCATTAATATATTATTAATTTTTAATGAATTCATAAGAATAGAATTAGATAATAAGCCTCTTAGTCCAAGGATACAAGAAAAGAGGAGCCTTCAATATCCATTTATTTGTCAGGCTATCTCAATGTCCAACCAATGCAATAATAATAGTATATGTTTTAGAATGAAACCTAATTTTGACTATCACACTTAGTGCACAACATTTTTATTGATGCACAAGTTAAAACTCAACATAAATTAGTAGTAACAAAATGCCAATTATCTAATTGAAATAGTAGTATTACATTTGAAATATAACTATTCCATCCTAAAAAGAGTCAACATCCATTTCAACTATCAACTGATTTATATATTTTAATGCCTCGAAGCAACTAAAATTCATATAAAATCAATTAAGATAATAAACTGAAACTAAATAATAATTAAAATTTCATCTTACTTACTATTCCATGTTACAGTTTTGGTAACCATGCACAACCTTAATACACTTCCCATACAAGAGACAAGAATAACAACGAACAAAAAAACTAACACAACCCTACAGGGGTTAGCCCTTTGATCAATATCAATATCCCTACCACTATGACTACAAAATCCATGTGAATAGTAGTATTGAAACCACACTAACAACTTTAACTTATAAAACATTGAGTAAGACTTTTGACATGTAAATGTAAACCAATATCTATTTGAATTACCTTGAGCAATAAGCATTCAAGACTAACATTAAATCCTTCAACTTAGCTATTTTAAATAACACAAGTTACTATTATCAAAATACATATTGATTAATCCATACAAAATTAGAAACATATAATCCTTAAACAATCATTCATTAACTTAGCTCTATATACTTCTTGGGATATTGAAACATAAGTCTTAATCCCTAGATCATTATAGCCTAATCAATTACAACTACAACATGAGTAAAATAATACACCCCTTTTCATATTTCAATCATAAATCAAGACCCAATGTTGTTATACATACACTGAGAAGAACTTATATTTCAAAATTGGAAGCCTAATTAATATTCATGAATCAATAATACTAAATAATTAACACAATAATGCTCTTATACTAAGCACTACAAATTAATACTATCTCCAATTACTACCAAATTAGCTCATAATGTAAGCATGTAATGAGAGAATAATTAAATATAAGCAAGTAAGAATGACTAAATGTAACTCTTCACTTATTCAAACACTTTTAAAAAAACAACTGAGATATAAGAACATCTACATCAAATTAGGAATATGCCACCGAATTGAATCTAACAAGAAATAAGGAGTACTTTTAGGAGATAAAAATACTCATGCCTAGTCTTATGAGACCAACCATCGGTGACCCTAACCACCCCAACCATCAACTTGATGATGGAAATTAGACATCCAGGATTGGAGAAAGAACATGAGCATGTGATTTGAGATTGAATCCATGAGTCAAAATTAAATCAATAGCCACACACCAAAAAAAAAAAATCAAGCAATTAAACCTTGATAAAGCATTTCAACAAAAAGTTTACTAAAATCAGTTCAAACATTCCATAGGAATATGCATACAGTCACAACTACTAGCCTATTAAAAGAACTAGTTATCATCCAAACACACCAATCCATTTGATAAATTTAATGATGTCTCTCTCAAGAAGTTCACTAGCATTTAACTTTAATAATAACTTATAAATGAAAAAAATTCAAAATATAAGCAAAACAAGATAATCTTCCAACTTTCCTACAATTAAAAAAATACCTTGACAAAAGCTTGATAATACCAAAAAAATTAAGAATGATTAAAACTACAACATTCTCCAAATTCCATGTTGGGAGTGGATTCATTAACTAAGAAAACATAACTAAGGACACCAAAATCCATGCATAACTATACATGTTATAAATCATGAGTGAAAAACAACACAATAACTATGTTTATAAGAAATGTCCATCTACATCTGAAAATAACATTTCCACATTATAATCATTCATCATGCCAATAACTACAACAATAGACTAAAACACCGTACCAATAAAACCACTTGAATACTCTTCAAATATCCTCAAGACCAAATGAGGTTTCAAATGCAGCAAGATTGAATACTCTTCAAATATCCAAACAAATAAGAAAATAAAACCTAGTATTCCACAAACTTTGCCCAACTAGGATAACAACTAAAAGAGCTTACATAAGTGCCATAAGTTAAACTTAAAAAGGTAGTAACAAGAAATAAAGACAACATGTCTCAAACCAAAAACCCAATATTTATTCTTTAACCCACACAACATTAAAATTGTTTAATATGATTACAATATGAATGTGGGTTCGCTGTGAAGTCTTACAACTTCATGGTGAATCAATAGTCATCTAGGTTCATGAGGGTTTTACCCAAAATAAAATTGAATTTGCATTCCATCAACCATGTTGAACCTTAAAACATTACTTACTTGGAGCCAATGTCATTCCCATAGAAAAGGAAAATGGTGAATTCCTTATCCTTTTGCTTCTGACCACCATAAGGAAAACCAACACCCAACAACTTCCTTCTCTCCATGCACCCCATTTTTTCCTTATTGCCATTAATGGCTAATGTAATAAAATCCACCATTATTCATTCTTACACTATCTTTTTTTCCCTAAGGTTCTGGGCTAAAAATATCTGGTTCAAACAAGGCTCAAAGCTTATCTAACACTACATGCCCCAACTCAAAATTCAAGTTTTTACAACCAAAACCAAAAAAATAATTATCAAAACAAAAACCTAAAATTACATCAACTGAGATTCTTCATGGTGCCAAGGGGGTAGGTCAAAAAGGCCACATGAATCCCATATCCATCCTAACCACTATGCCATCCTAGTAAAATAACATCATGGTCCCCTCCCAACTCAATGCATGGTCAAATAACATGATCCCCTAAGGTTATCAACATTTAAATTAATCATGGCTTAACAAGTCTATAATCATAATGAGCTAAAGATGCACCACAATAACAATCCAAAATGACTGAATCCCACATAAAGCACAACTTCCATAAGTAGGCAAGTTGAATAATGAACACAACTAATCATGTGAAATAAGAATACAACAATAAACCAAGAATCATAAGATCAAATGTGGAAATGCATGCATGTAATGAAAAAACAACACTTACAGTGCAAGACATCCATCAAGATAAACTAAAAATCATTAAATCAAGACTATAAAAAATTTGGAGAGGTAATCATATGGATCAATATCTCATTTCCATTATTCTAAATATCAATGTCAATCAAATTCTCAATGCCCTTTCCTTGTCACCCATCCTATAGTCATGACAATGAACATTAACAGTATCTGAACATGATATTATATAAATAACATAATTTGAACTATACATAATGTAAGCATGATATAAAAAATCATCTATAATCATCCACTATGACACTAGTCAACAATATACTAATAATCTATGAATTCAAACATAATGTTACAATTATAATCACATCTACAATACATAGTCTAAATAAGAATCCAAAATCAAGAACAATATGCTATAAAAGTCTCAGAACCAATAACCAAATGTATCATAGGATCGGGTCATGACAAAAACATAAAAAACAAAATAAAGGTGCATATAACAAAACCATCAAAATGTTGAACAAAACCACCAAAATATTAGTCAAAAATACTGATATCTGCAATGAAATTTTTTTTATGTTCTTTAAATTTAATGGTTTTTGCTATAAATCTATTTTTTTCTACAAAATTTGTTGTTCTGCAAAAAACACAAGAATAGAAAAAGGAAATAGAAACAAGAATATATAAGTCAAATATGTGATTTTTTAGACAAAAAATTCAAACCCAATGTGGAATATTTTTTCATGGTTGCATGCTCTTTTTTGATATCTTCATTTTGGCATGAACAAGAAATCAAATAAACACCGGAGTCAAAAGTTATGGCCTTTGGAATATAACACTCTAGGTGGAAGGATGAATTCATTGTTTTGTGCTACAAATTTGTTGCTATGTGTTATGATTCACCTTTTAAAAATGATGAATTTATTCAAAAAAAGGGTGAATTTGTTCAACAAAACATTGAATTCATTCAATAAAATGATGAAGTCTTTAAAAACACATGAAACACAAAGAAAGGACAAACTAGAAACAAAAAATGGTTACCTTATAAAATCACTAAAATGTTAAATGAATTTATAAAAAAGTTTTGTAAAACCATTGTTTTGTAGGATGAAACCATTGATGGATGCTAAAAAACCATCATTCAATAAAACTCAAAAAATAGATAATAAAGTAGCACAAAAATAGAAAAGTGATGAATACAAGTTTTTAGCAGGCCAAGAAATATAAAAAAGTCAAATAAAGAGCTGAAAATAGTCAAGCAAAACTCAAAAAACCACTTAAAAAAAAACTACCGAAATATTTTGTAAACCCACTGAGATATTTTATAAACCCACCATTCCTTAGGATGAAATTGCCATATGCAAGAATATGTACAACCACACAAGAAACTTAAAAATGCAATTGAAAACTAAAAAAACAACTTTTAAGAACAAGATTAAATAACACTACAATCTGAAAGAAACAACTAAAAACCCATAAATAATATAATTATGATGAAAAATATGTGGGAAAGGTCCCACCAGGCACGCTAGAATATGATAGCTAAAAATTCAAAATCTAACTAAACTAGGAACCAAACTAATGTACCTATTATTCTAAATTTAAATTAAAACCTCATATTGAACAAAATAAATAAAAGAAAGATAAACAATAAGATACTTATAAAACATGTGAAATACACTCATCATCTTATCCATTGTGAATATATTATTTGCTCTTGCTTCATTAGATGTGGGCGATCAATTTGTTTCTCCAAACAAAGTTGAATTGGGTAGCATATGGGAGCAAATTACATGGATTCTCAATGGATGTGTATGATGAATTCAATAACAATTCAATGGCTTAAAAGTGAATGATGAAAATGGAGGATGATACTTTCATTTATAATCTTTCAGGTGATGAGATGAATAGTTGATAATAATAATCCATATTTTTTTAATTATGATAATAATCAACGATTGGATTTAAGTCCTCATCTCAATGGATGATGACTAATTCACATATGTGTGGGAGCAATATGGAGAGTGGGTTGATAATAAAAAATATCTTACAAATGAGTCAAGTAGTTAGATGACTCACTAAGGTAGTTAAAATGTTCAAAGGTGACTCAACAATTGGTCGAGGAATTTAAAGAGGTGGTTGGATGACTCAACACTTATTTGAGAGAAGTGTGGAAGATGTCTGAATGAGGTGGAAATTATGGGTTTTAATTAATTTTGTGGATTATATGTTTATAATTAATTAATTAATATATATATTAATCAATTATTAAAAAAAATGGAGAGAAATAATGTTAAGGGGAAATTCAAATTTGGGATGGTGATTGAGTTAGTGTGTTGATTTTAAATAAAGTTAATTACGACACTAAATTAGCAAAATTTAGGTGTCTGTAGAAGGTATTAAGGAAACGTAGGTAAGTCTAAAACTTGATAAATAGTAAAAACCCACCATAAAGGTGTATAATATTTCAAACAATAATGTAATTTAACTATATACAAGCTAACTAGTAAAGATTTTTTTATTAGTTGTTTTTTGTGTAAAAAATAATGCATTTAAATTATTTTCCACCTTTTAAGCCTCTTTTTTATCAATGATGTGAAAATTAATGTTGGTTGACCATTTGATAAATGATTTATTGAGTCAGCTTGTTATATATAGCCAATGATTTTGAATCTATTGCTTTTTATTCCCATGATTTATTTTAAAAATTCATCAAAAACAATAATTGGATATACCTTTACAGTATTATCTTACAATTCAAGTTGAAGGGCATACTCATAATCACATTCAAAAGAATTTGTCACATTTGGAAAAATACCAAGTAGATTTTAGGTGTGGAGCCTGATTATCTTCTAGGATCAGAGGTTAAAATTATGATGTTATTTCAGCCAAGTTTTGGATCCCATTATTTGTATCCCTGATGGCATGAGGGGTTGCAAGGGGGGAACCCCCTTTGCAGGGTCTTGGGGGGGTCATTTTTTTATTAGAATTGCCTTGTTAAATTGTAATTTTGTAGTCAATATGGACCATTAATTAAAGGTTTCTATATCTGACAGTAGAGAATATGTTTAGGCATTTTTACCATAAAAATGTATTTACATATGGATAAGATGTATGAGTATGCATTATTATACGTAGAGAGGAGGTGAAAAAGGTAGAGAGGTGTAATAGGGTTTGTTACATGATTTTTTTCTCCCTTCTATTGCTGAAAATAGTATATTGGACAAGTTTGGTGGATATAGCCCATCTTGGGTAAACCACGTTAAATCTGGTATCTCCTGTTATGTGTATGTTTATGTTTATTTTTAAATGTTTGATTAATTCATTTCATAGTTTATCTTGTATGTGATTTGGGGATAAATATAGGTTTCAATTTATCCTAATAGTATAACCTTTATGTTTGACAATATTTTTTTGCATTATTTATCATCGACCATCAATGCACAAGCCAACTAAAATAAAATTTCCATGAGGACCTTTGTTATAGCACCTTCAATTGAAGCCCATTTTGGTTTTTTGAAATCCCCTTTTTTTATAAACTTAAATAATGTTAATCTACCGATTAAGTCCCTTGGAAGGCCAATGCATTTTTTAGTCAAAGAGGGGGAATAAACACTTATTTTTAGATGCAAGCCAAGTGCATAGTTTTTTATTCTATTAATTGCAAGGTTGATAAAACATTTAGTGCTGGACATAGTTTCAATTGTATTGCCTTCAAAATTAGATGTTCACCCTACTTTTATTATAAAAATAGGAATGGTTGGGTTACAAATAAATTTTTCAATTTCTTTACCAAATATGTCATGATGTGCACCCTAAAATGTTATATAATACCCTAACATGTTTCTAAGTTGTACCACTATTTTAGTAGCTTTAAATATTTATTTTTAGAAAATAGAAAAACTAGATGAATTGGCATTACAAATTTAATAATATCCACCATATATTTGTTGGTAATATGTGGGATATCACTTATTTTATTGAAATGGAATTGATGGATCAATAAAAGGATGGATTTATCATAACAATATTTTATTGTTGATTTAAGTTGACAATTCATTTCCCATACATTGTTCAAATGATTAAAGTATTTATTTTCTTCTTTAAACTTTCCATTCAAGAAAGTGTAGAGTTGGCCAGTTTGAACTTGACCATCGAATTTGTTAGCAACTTTGTTAGAACATGTTATATGTATTTCCCCTATTTCACTGTCAATAAAATAAAAATTTAATAATTTTCCATGATTTTTTTACTATCATAGTCATGTAGTGTAGTTTTTTCAAGCGCTCTTACTTTTATCAACCATTTTTTCTATTGGATTAAAATTTGTGATATTTACAAGTGTAGATTTAATGTTTTCTTTCATGGGCGATGCAACTAAAGGTACTGAAATTAAAGGCTAGTTTTTGGAGAAACTATGCCTTGATAATAAGCCTAATTGAATTTTATGGTTATATGTGTTTGATAGTGTTGATGATGAGCCTAAACTATTTTAGAGAAATGCATCGACTTGATAACTTCTCGATATTATCATTCTACATCTTAAAATACATTTCAATAAACATATATATTTGTGTGTAAGTATACATATATATGTATATACACACACACATATGTATAGATAAATACATATACATGTATATATATACACATATATGTACACACACACACACACACACACACACACACACACACACACACGTATGTATGTATACACACACATATGTATATATATAATATACATATATGTATATGTATATACATAAACACACACACATGTATACACACATACAAAGGTGTGTGTGTGTGTAGAGTCTTTCCTTAGTTTTATTTAGGACCTTATCAACGTATAAGGTGGCATTAAAAAGGTGAAATAAACTAGTGAAATAGACATATACAAGCATAATAAATGAGGGTATGGTCAATCACGCATATAAAAAAAAGATTAAACATGTAGTGGGTGTGAAGTTTATTGAGATGGACTCACTCTATGCATAAAACTCTATCCCAAGATAAAAAAAGTCTTAGGGAGAGATAGAGAAAATAAGAACAAGATAATAAGAAATAATTAAGGGGATCTTATAAAGGTTAAATAAAAACACAAAAATATAAAAATAAAGATAAAATGGGGCAAGAGATAGGATAAAATTATAAATGCACTAATAGACCACTAATTTTAGGTAATGAGATATATATATAATATATGATACCAAAATTATTACAATTGTAGACACCTAAATAGTGTCTAACCCTTGGTCCCTTTCCCCCTTAGTCCATTCCTAACCCATTCCTAACAATTACTAATTTAAAATAATTAATTTATTTTGAATTAACCCCCCTCCCTAGACACATCACCCATGACACCTCGCCTGGGACACCTCACCTTGGACTAATTCTCCTCCTATGACTCACTCAAGATCTATTCCTAATTCTTCTAACCACCTAACAAACTCTCATGCGTATTTAGCCCAAACCTCGACATTCTCCAACGGATAGGGCACTTGGCGGATGAAAAACGGGCTTAGTGACTCTTTTTACCCGTTCTAACCCCGCCGACGTTGGCCAAGTGTCGACCGATGCCGGTAAAATCACTGACGTCGATTATACTTAACCAATTTTGCAAACTCTTTGTAATATCTGAATCAAAAAATCAAAAAAATCCCTGGAAGCAACTGACGAATCTTAATCTTCGACCATCCGTCAATCTGCGAAATCTCTCAGTCAAGCCTCTGACTCTCTCTCTCAGGTTCTCCATCAGTAACAGGTTCTCCATCAGTAACAGGTTCTCCATGCAAGCTACATCAACAACAGGTACGGGAATCATTGGTAGCACATCTTCCACAAGGCACAGGTAAGTATACTGTCTATGTTTTTATTCTCTTTTCAGTTATTACTTTCAAACAATATCTCCCTAGACCAGACTGTTAACCAACCTAGACCTGAATCTTGATTTATCCACCTCCCTATTTCTTCCGTCCTCTATCGGATCATACATTCTGCCTATTTAACCCGACCCTCAGACTCAGACCCCAGACCATTCAACCAAGCCCAAAACTTTGTCCACAGACCAAAACCCTGATCAGACTCTGTCCACAGACTATTCAAATAAACCCAGACCCTGACCAAACTCTGTCCACGGACCACAGACTTAACCAGACTCCATCCAAAGACCTTTGCCCCAACCGACACTGGTCACTACCCCAACCGACACCGGCAGTTTAACTGACGTTGGCACATTTACCAACCGACGCCGGCGACTGTAACCAATTCGACAGCTTCTCTCAAGTAAGTCCTTGCTTCTCTTTTCCATTCCATTTCTTTATCATTTCAATTCTTTATCATTTCAGTTATTCATTAGACATTTCTTTTCATTGATTAGTGGGTTTATATCCCTTAAGGAAGTTTTCATACTTTTGGGATCAAGCTTTCGCTTGACAACCCACCATCTATCCATTTAACACCTTCTTTTGTCCAAGCTTCTTTTCTTTGCAGGTGTCATTCCTCCACAGCCAAAGAGGAGTACTCACAGCATCTGGATTACGGTGCGCAGACTTTATCCAGGTACACAAGCCTTGACCATTCCTTCTTTAGTTTCTTTCCTTTGAAATTGAAAGCAAAATTTGAATAGAAACAACAATAAAGAGGCTTGCACCAAATTTAGCTGTCTAAAGCCTTCAAGGGTTATTTTTCAAAAACCAAATTGATGATTGTTTTTCAAGAAATAACAAATTCAAAATGAATACCACTTATGTCTTAGGTATTCTTCTTCCTCTAACTAATGAATAAAATTATGAGAATGTCTAATACATAACTTGTAAGGAGAAATAATTTGGAGAGAAGGGTGATAATATTGAATAGTTTTTTTAGAAACAAAGATGTAAATGGTTGTCAAAGGAGTACTATAAAACTATTGTTTATTTTCATCCTTAGAGGACTCTACCTAGTAATGACAGGGATCCCAAGAAGTTTTTGCTATCACCATGATATATTTTTAATGCATCCTGAGTATGAACAACCAAACTAGGGTTTAACAATATATTTTTGAAATTTAAAACACTTAATTTAAGGTTTACATAAATACCCTTATTTTGTCTTATTTTTTTAACCACCGATAGTGTTCCAATCATCCTAATTTACAACATGAGAGTTATCAATTGTTGATTTTAAAACTAGGTTGGCCCTAAAGGGCAACAAGTGGAAATATTTTATCTTATACTAAAAGGATTGACAATATAAATAAGTGTGCCTAAAACTTATACTGTGCCTAGGGATATATGTGGATGATAATTGGCCTATTATACACAATAAAATATTGTATTATGTACTTTCCAATGTCAAATTTGACCTAACTTTAGCTTAAATGACTTATGCATACACATATGTATTTTATACACAATTCTCTCACATATACATGCTTTTCATAGGTCCAACCTTCTAGATTTACTTTAATCACTAAAATAATTCTATAATCTATGTACAACCTATTCAAAATAATATTCATACTATCTCCATATTATGGTATCAGTATTCATGCCTCCCAAACTGTTCTAGAATTTTGGACTCATTTAAACCTATGGGATTCATCCCATGCCAAGAAATGGTTAATTTTAAAATTAGAAATCATCTTATGGGTTACCCTATATGTTTCATATGTCGATGGTGTGAGAAAGTACCAAAAGAGTCCCATATAAATATTGGCATATTACCTATTTAGCATTTTTCATGCAAGCCTACTATGTACACATTTTCACATTCAAATGAACTACTTAATTCTTTCCAATTAAGCTATCAATCATAAAGAGCAAGTTTTAACCCAAGTTTGAATCACCTCAAAGCCAAGCCAAACTTATCATTTTCCATGTGTCAAAATCTAGATCACAAGTTGCATCCATTGAAGGAACACTATTGCTAACATACACCTAACAGGGAGAACTACATGTGGTTTTACTTCCCTCTTCAAAGTATTGGATATATGAAATGAATGAATTGATATGTTTACCCATATGTGTGAAGTTAATGAATTTAATGTGCTTTTATAAAGTGAGAAAAAGACTCATTTGAGAGTTTATAAATCTAAAGGATGACCCTAAGGATAATTTCCTTTTTGAATTTTTACTTGTGTGAGGGAAGGAGAAGATCAATATACAAGGACAAGAATGCTAGGTGTCCTTGTCCTGTTGGGCATTCTTATCCCTTCTGGAAAGGTATTGAGCTTGGGGTTTGAGTAAGAGCATACAGATGTATAGAGATGTTTTTAAAAGTAATATCATTTTTGTAAATGACAATAAATGGCCTTTTAATGAATTTAAGTTTCTTCTTACACTTTTAAATTGATGAAATAAGTGTTAATTAAGTGCACATGTCAATTAATGGCCAAAAAGGGATAAAATAGGCATGATCAAGTATTCATGACCTAATTTAGGTTACTACATTCCTCTTCCCCCAATCAAGAAATGTAATTACTAGACGAGAATTAAACCATGCCTTACTGTGTAAGACACAGGTTGTATTTGAGTTGCATACTTAAATTGTACAAGGCGATGTATAGTTTGAAAAACCCTAAAAAACACTAAATTAGCTATTTTTTTATTTTGAAAACTAAAATTTGAAAACTTGAGTTTGAACATTTGAAATGTTTCTTGAACTTTGACAATTTGTAATTTGAAACAAAATTCGTTAACATTGAAAATTGTTTATATTTGAGTAATTTAAAAATTGAAATGAGAGCATAGAATGAATATACATGTAAGTGTGACATCAATGATGTTATTTTTGAATTTGATTGGTGATGATGTTTTATTGAAGCATTGGATAATTGGTGCCTCCTATGAATCACTTGGAGAAGATGTTTCCCTATCCAAACCATTGAAATAAATTGGGGGTGGTCAAACACCAAATTGCATTTGATCTTTTGAAGTGAAAATGTTTCCCATTGAATAATTTTAAAACTTGATTATGTATTTACATATTTGTAACCCCAAGATGTAAACATGTTAAAATCCTAATGGATTCACATACATAATGTTGGAGTTGTCAGTGACTCCAAGTCATGCACTATGAAACTAAAATTGAATCAACCACTATAGATGGCTTGTAAATTCAATTGTAAAATCTTAATATATCATTGTATTTAAAAACATAACCATAAGAGAATGGAGTACATCCATGCTCCTTCCATGTCCATGAAATAAAGATCATGACATTAAATTATATTATTTCCCCCACTATAATTGTATAGTTTTAATTGCATGTGAATGTTCATTGTAGCTTATGGTTGAAACTTTGAAACTATGTGAATTGCTCTTTGGGACTAGAAATAAGAGTACATATGCCCTCACAATGTGTGAAAATAATAGAATTTCCAACCTTGGAAATTTTAAACATGCTAATAAATAAATTTTATCTTTAAAAATGGCTTATCTCATGCATGAAAAGCCCACTGAAATGCCCCCTCTTTAGGTGATTTAATTTGCTCCTGAAAAGTCACTCATCTCAAAATAAAAGTTAACTTGAAACATACGTAGTAAGATATTATCATTGAAAATTGTAGCATATGTAAATGTGTTTGCATAAAAATTAAGAGGCAAGGCTTGTAAAATGTATCAATGAATCTCATAGAATTAGTATGCTAGTATTTTATGAGTGCATGACATAGATCATGGCACCTATCAAACTCAAAATCACACACACAACAAGCAAAAATATAATAAAATTTACATAGATTGGCCAAGGGCCAGGAGAAAGGACATGTTCAAATTTCACAAACAACACACTTAGACATGAAGAATGTCATAAACAAGGGACATGTTCAAGTTTTACACACACATAATGCTAAGGGCCAAAGCAAAGACATGTTTAAATGTCACACACCATACATAGGGCCAAGGGCCAAAGCAAATACATGTTCAAATGTCACAAACAACACATAATATCTCATATAGATACATCAAGAAAAGAGTATAACCAAGGACTAAGGGATAACACAATAGAAAATTAATTTTGTAACCTATTATATACAAGTAAGCAACATCAATAGAACATAAAATTAGCAAAAGTAGTCTAAGATATGCATTTTCCATGTGATCATATCCTATCAAATAACATATTCATGTACACTACGTAAGATAGAAATGTTGGCAAGACATTTTTAAATAATTGAAAGCTCAAATATATAGGGGTTATAGAATGATAACACCTACATATTTTCACCTATGAATAAGATGTCCCAAACTCGGCAAGGCCAATAGGTAGAGTAGAGTCCAACAACTTAATATTTATAAATGTATGGACATCTTGCACAACACTTTCTAGATACATATGAAATGCATTTGTGATATAGAAAGAATATGTTATCTATTAATCATGAGATAAATAACATATTATAAAGATATCAACTTTCTTTCTAATCATGCAAGTCTTGGTTTTGAATTTTTGAGAAATATATGAATTTCATTTTGTATTTTTGAAATATAGAAAATTAGAAACAACAATTGAGATGAAAGAAGGTGCATAAATTAGAATAAAAGAGAAATTATCTGGACAATTTGTACCAAGTGTCAATGAAAGATGTGCACTAGCAAGGAATGAAATTATTTGATAGAAGATATTTACCCCCTATGGAATGTTAATTGGAACTATTATAATTCTATAGGAAACTAAAACATGTATACAAGTAACTAACTTTACATTCTAACTTCGTCAAATGTACATGTGTTAAAGGATGTCACATGTATGGAATAATTGAGCTTGAAATCAAGAGATTTTACATGAAAAACTAGAAATTACATACTAAGACTGGGCAAGTTATCTAAAAATTGAAATAATTAAGGATCTGTGTTTTAGAAATGTTGATTTTGGGCAGAAAAGACCAACTATGATAGTAGGGGTTGATGTCTCTATCCTTATAGGTAATTATGTTTTGTAGGAAAAATGATAAAATTTTGGTAAAAAATTATTCAATCATATAGGTAAATGTGAAATTTTAATGAATTTGATCATTGTTTTGAGACTGTCTAGATTTAAAAAGAGGGGGAAAGGCAAAGAGACCAATAAGCCAATAAAATCCAAGGCCATGTAATAATGGATCAAATGATCACAAATGCAAGCAAATGGAGGAAGAAGGTGCAACCAACATAAACTATGTATAATCAAGTATTTATGTTTTTATTTTCAATAATTTTGTATTTTATAAATGCATAATATATCTAATGATTCCATCAAGATCAAAATTGACCCAGTCTATAATAATTGATAAATGTCATACCTTAGTTGAGTGAAAAGTATTTAGTGTGTCAATATTAGAATTAGAACATGTATCCTTTTTAGTAATAAATCTATCCAAATGACCATTCATATGATCTTGAGAAGGAACCATGGATATAGGAGATACAAGATTACATGAAACCTCATGAGGTGTTGTATAAGATTGTGTTAGTGTTGGACCTTTGAAGGTACATGTTACATAGTATGACTATCCAACTTAGGAGATGTTGTGAATGTGTGTGATTATTAAAAAGGAGACTTGTTTTTGCTTCATTTGAAATTCAATGTTTTAGACATATTTATTATAAATATTTTAATTATATGCCAAAATAATGATTTGCTTATGCTTATATACATCATTAAATTGTGGTATTGGATGGGGAGGAGGAGGAAACATGGAATGTATAAGATGTTTATATGTTATCTTAGAAATTATAACAACTCGATTAAAATAAATATATTTCAAACATTTATGAACTATACAAGGTACTATTATCAACAAAATTTTTAGCCTTGAGGAGGATGTTCAAGCCTCCTCACTTAAGTGATAGCATGGGAACTCTTCAAAGGTTGTGGGTGACCTTATAGCTAAACATAACATCTAGATAGGGCTATATCCCTTTATGCATCACTTAGAACCAATCACTAACATATTATCTTTCAATAAAAAGGGAGAAATAAAAATATAAACTATAATGGAGGTGATACACCAAATTTTATGAGCACTACCATTTATTTTCATGTACACTAAGACATATAAGACTGCAAGAAACATACACTTCTCTTAAAGAGACCCTATCACATCAATAATTTTCAAATAGGCAAGGTCATGTAATACTATAAGGGAATATATTTACCACTTATAAACCCATGAAACCCATGATAACACTCTTCACAACCTACAACAATGAGTAAAACTTTATGAAGGTAAAGATATTGAGACAACAACCAAGATGAACTTAATCTATGCTTGATCATATCAACCATTCAAGGTATACACTAAACACAACCATGAGAGGAGATAAAAATAGTCATCATATTAATAAATAGGCATATAAAATATTAGGTTATGTCATAATCCTAGAGGAAGGATCCATTACAATTTTAAAACTAGGCATGCATATAGAAGAGAACGAAAAGGAGAGAAAATAGGCATAAGATAGTCCTATGACAAGTGTCACTTTATGAAGGAGAAATTTAAAAATAAGAATGCATAAAAATAGGTAGTTTATGAATATTTTATAACATGTTCCATCTTTTTCTAATTTGATGTTTCATCAAGGTGGCGTAGGAGATCATCATTGTCCTCTATGACTCATTTATCTTCTTTGAAACTACCCATTATGAGTGATTATGAAGTGAAAAGTCAAATTCCTAGAGTATAATTGATTGTTTTTTATTCTACACCTATTTAAAATCCACATACCATCATCATTTGACCTTTATTCTGCCATTTCATTCACAATTCTCACATTTTGCTCTCTTTGAGGCTTATTCCTTGTAACCTTGTTTTAACAAAAAGTTCCTTAGTTTGAGATATTAAAAAAATATATATGAAAAACAAGGGTATATTTTAGTACATTTTATCCCATTTTATCTTCACCCAAATTTTCATGACCCAAATCTCAAGGTAGACCCACTTTCTCAACACCCATCTTTCCCAATTAGGCATAATTAGGCCTAAAGCAAGACTATAATACTGGAGACCACACCAGATTATAAATTACATATCCAAAGCCTATAAAATAGTTTTTATAATATTAAATTAGTCTATATGGGAAATTTTCATGCATTTTTATGGGTTATAACTCAAGTTATGCCAAATTTCAAGTTTCTAGACCTAGTTTGCAAAAACACAAGCCTAAGGAGGCTGAGAGCAAAGAAAAATGGATAGATAGAGTTTTAGGGAAATTAAATCCAATAAAATATCTTTATTATGTCTTAAACATATTAATTAAACTATTACAACCATTGGTTATGTATGATCAATCTCAATGAGCCTCCACCAAGCAAAAAGAGCAGAATTTTGTGTGCAAAAAGGATTGTGTCATGGTTGTAGGTGTTTTTTATCTTTTAAATGAAATTATAAACCATAAAAAACATTATAAATGGTATATAATTGATCTTACACACTTATTTATCCATTATAACCCAAAAATCAATGAAAATATTGCATATTCTCTTAGATTCTTGTAAACAAGCTTGCAAAAGGAGCTTTTTAGTAGGCTTGTTTATCTTCTTGGGTTTGATGCTTGTTGAGGTTCAAGAAATGGTATTTATTTAAATTATAATATATATTATACCCAAAATATACATTCCTAACTCATTTTTCATGGTTTTAACTTTTCATTTGAATCTTCAAACATCAACTTTCTTGCAAGGTTAGCTTTCTTGGGTTGAGAATATAGATCTACAAGTGTGCAGCCTTGTAGGTATGCATTCTCTATTATTTAGTCCATATATTATATGTTTTTGGAATTAATAAAATATTTTTAATATCATTTAACTTTTTATATCATATTTAAATCTTAAAAACTCATTGGAACACCTTAAATGTCTCCATATACTTAGTTCTACTTGTAAGCACTAGATTGATGTTTTTTTAGGTGTATGACCTACTAGTGTATTCTAGAATGATGTTATGAGTTTGGTAAATTGGTAAAAATTATTTTAGGGTATCAAATATCCATATTTAAGTAATAAAATTAATATTTTGCCTTTTCTACTTCTCAAAACCCTCAATGGAATTTGCTTACAATACCATCTTTCTTGACCTTGAAGGCTGTAAATGCACATTTGGAACGTATAAGCATTGAGTTATAAAAAAACATGTGAATATTTTATATGATTTAAATTTAATATAAAATTTTAATTTCATCCACAAATATTCCTTTTACCCTTTAAGAGAACTAATTATTCAATGTACCTTAAAACTTACATACTTCTCTCAAGCTTTATGTGCATGCCTGTGTGTAGGCATGCTAGGTTTAAGGCTTGTTTAGGTGTCTTAAAACCATATATTGATTTTTTATGTAATATATTATTTCATTGGAGTCTTTATAATCATATTAATTCATAACATGAGCTTAAAAATACCATTAGAGGCCTATGGGCTTCTTTGACAATTCTTCTTAACATGAATCTAACAAGATTGCTTATAAACACCTTCAAACTCTGCTTGAAAATCATGAGAAGGTTTGTTTATTACCATTATATTACTTAAATATACTTATCCAATGTTAAAAAATGTATACCATATATTCTTAGGCCTCATATGACCTTAACAAGGTTTGCAATCGGGTTTCTTATGTAAAACACACAGGGAATCTTCATCTGGGACTATCTTAAGGGCATTGGTAGTCTGTATATCACTTGAAGGTAAATTAAAGGGATTTTACAAGGCCATATAACCTATACCAATTCTAAAAAATTCCTCAAAATTGGTCAAGATGATTTCACACAACCAAATCCTTGTAAATAAGCCCAAAATTGCCACTTCTAGGCCATTTTTCATACCTTTTCCTCTTCACACGTGCTAATGATGATGGAAGATGATGTGATAGGGATATTCAAACCTATGAGGATATACATAAACCATATATTTTCATATATTAACCTAAAAAAATTTTAGGACAAGATAAACCCTGCCTACGGGGTTTTATGAGTGTTTTGGGCTACTTTTTTTGTTAACGATTGTTCAAAAAGCATAACTCTTAAATCCTTAAAAACAATGTTTGGAATTTTAAGGTAATAAGGGTAACTATCTACCCAAAATATAATTGTATCTAAATCTCTTTCCTCTTCATGAACTGAAAAATTAAAATGGTCTTCACTAGCTTACAAAGAGGTCGATGAAACATTTTTAAAATTATTTGGACCTACCAACTTTGTCACAAGCATGATTTGACACTAAAAACCTTTTTGAAACTGGAAAAAAACCATTTATAACATTAAATAACCATATCTACATTGAAATTTAGCTTTGAAAGCCCTTGACAAGTGTACTTCTACGTTATACTTCACTTTATTGATCTTTGAAGGGTCTCACCTCTTTTGCACATTGAAACCAACTTGGGTGAACATGTGTGAGGAGTAAATACCTTGACATAGATTTGAGTAAAACTATAGGTCTCAAAATTCACTTAATACTTCAAGTTAGTAAAGGTAAATATTACCTTAATTTCTCCAAGTTTACCATAACTTTTGATAAACATGAAATAACAATGTTTTCACCTTGGCATACCTTGTCTCTAGAAGGTCACTTTAAACATAGGAAATCATAACTCATTGGAAGGAAAAAATACCAATGCTCCACCATGGGTCAACATATCTTGATATTTACAAATTAACCTTAAACTTTGCTAAGATACCTTAACCATTCCAAACACCTAAACAAGATCTTAAAGAATGGGGTTAATGACAAGATTAGACTCTTGACTCACTCTCCAATACCTTGTAAGAGACCTTAAAAATACTAAGAACTTGAAAAGACACCTTTTTATGACCAAGTTTGACCAATAGATCAAGATCAAGTATTTCAAAAGGCTATCAACAAGGTTAGGCAAGCCTAGAAACAAATTGTTAAATTGTCCTCACTCATGGTGGCCAATTTTGGCTAACATCTTTGGTGACCTCCTAGAATTGCATGCTTGATATGCATCTAGACTAGTTGAATTATGCCTTCATTGGGATATGGAATCACCTATAATTCAACCTTAGATTTCATTGGACCTTGAACCTGATTGTAAATGCCTTGAAACAAGGATATATAATTGATGATGCCTTTAACAACACACTAAAATAAGAAACAAGGAAAACACACACAACAAAAAAACAAAGACAAAACAATGTGTTATAAATCACTTAGAAGAAAGATGACAAAAAATAACTAATATACCCTATACTAACTTACTCTAAAAATTTGATATAGCCGTAAACAAAACCATTAATTGGTAGAGTAAACTAGATACTTTTTTTCACCAAGCTCATGTGACTAGTAAGCTTGATGGTAGCCATGATAGAATAAAATTGGGGCAACTAATGATATTATTGACAACCTCTTCACCTTCAAAATAAACCTTGTACACCTCTTCCACATTTATTGAAGCATGATTATTCATAAGTGTGTGTTTAGACTGATCTTGGATATGTTTAGGCTCATCTTCATGTTTTAAAATGAACATGATAGGCAATGTCTCCTCCATGTTATCTTCCAAATGAGCTAGGTAGTTGATAGTAAATGCTCTTGTAGTGATGTACACCTGATCATTATTCACCTCATGGAAAACTTTTACCTCTTCAAGAGCTGATGAATCAAGCTAAATGTATTGACATGTTTCTTACAACATACTTGTAGAATTGGCTTCAGGAGGTGAAGTTTCTTGCTATTTGAGAGGTTGAGGCCAATAGAGGTTTTTATTATTTTCCAATAGTGACCAAAAGTATACAATTGAATCAAAAAGTTGATATCCTTCCTTGAAAACATCCAATAAGTCAAATTCAAATGAAGTAGCCTCTTGGAAAGATAAGCTTGGAGAGATGCCTTCTCGTTTGTTGGTTTGCTTAACCAAACTATCTTCTTTAGTATAAATAAAACCATAAATTCCATATATAAGAGAGTAACCTACTCTTATGACTTCAAAAAATTCCTCCAATTGAACCTCACTTGGATCTAGCTCATTTAAACTTCCTTCTAGCTTCAAGGGAATTGGTATAGAGGTATTCACAGCAAAGATTGAGAGGGAATTAAAGTTTATACCTCTTTGATCATGATTTTGGGGATCAAAAAAATATTTAACCACTTATAATTAATCCTTAGGAGCTACTTCTACTATTGAAACAACCTGATAAAAACTTTTTTCACATTGGGAAAGGTCATACCTTTCAAGATCTATTGTCAATTAATCAACTTGCACTCCATCAAGGTCACCTTTCTCTTCAACTTTGAAGGCTAATTTAATTCTTTCTTGACCAAAATATGTTCTAATTATGACTTATTCATAATATACACTTGAATTATCCTC
The DNA here is from genome assembly GCA_037957365.1 of Torreya grandis. NCBI lineage: Eukaryota > Viridiplantae > Streptophyta > Pinopsida > Cupressales > Taxaceae > Torreya > Torreya grandis. The sequence continues at coordinate 3,333,669 of JARHVA010001323.1, read as the reverse complement.
TTCATATCCTTTTTTAGGCTCACTTATAGATGCAACTTAACCTTATTCATTTGCCTCCCATAGAACATGTTCTTCAAGTGTGGGCTATTCAAAATCACATACAAGCTTTGGACTTTCAAGATCAATGAGATTATCATTCCTTTCCTTCCATTCACCAATCAATCCCTCAAATATTGATATGTTTTGGTCTTCAAGCCCCTCAACAAGGACTTCTTTATTATTTTCTATGATTTCTTAGATTGACCTACATGATGGGAAGGTTTGAGGTTCTTGAGGAGGGATGGGTGGGGCTTGAATGGGAAAAGGTTCATCTTTGGTCTCAATTTCCAAATCTAGGCATTTTTCATCTTTCTTCCCCCATGACTCTACCATTTTCTTCCAACTTGGAATTTTAAAATTAGGATCTTCCTCTAGAAGGTGTGTTACAACTTGAGGGATAGATGAAGGGCTTGGGAATATTGAAAAATTTCTTATCTTGACCTCTAACACCTCTTCCTTATTTTTATTTTAGATGGGCATGGGAGGAGGTTTTTATAAAATATCTTGTATAGGCATAGGTTCCTCTTTGGCCTCAATTTCCCACTCTAAACCTTTCCCATTTTGCTTATCCTATGACTCCTCCAATCAATTCTAACTTGGAAATTTAAAGGACTTTTTAAATTTTTGGGGAAGGGAAAGGGATTTTTGTTCCAAGATAGCCTCATTTTTTCCCTCTAAATAGGAGTCAAACACTTCAATTCTGATTTATCTTGGTCTTCATGGATAATTCCAACTTAAGGAATGGGTGAAGGACTTGGAAGGCTTTGAAACTCACTTAATTTGTTTTTTAAGGAAGAATGGATGGAGAAAAAGAGATCTGATATATAGTAAGAGAAGGCACATGAGGATGATAATACTAAAATTACCACATTTTATGAATCACTAACTTGCCCTTTATGTACCGAATTAGGCCACCTATATCTAGCATATCATTTTTTAGTCTTTGTTGGTTCTCTCTCTTAATAGGTGCTCACTTACTCTTAACTAGCTATAATGAGTCCCTCATATTCTAAATGAGATGAATAGGGACACTTAGCCCATACTACTTTTGTCTATCAATCTCTATCATATGCCTTTGATAGCCTAAAAGAGTTTGTTTGAAGCTTGAGATAGACCGAGTAGAAATGTAACTATGTTGACTAAGGGCAACATTGTTTTGATAAGGCTAATTAGAGGAATGAATAGATTGAAAATGAGGTTTATTTGGGGTGGGAGGGGGAATATATGATTGATGGAAAGCTTGGTTAGAATGATATGAATATTGACAAGCTTGGTAAAGTTATTGAGGAAAAGAAGAAGGATAATAATCTTGATAACAAGGTTGGTCATATGGATAACTAGAGTCATATAGGGGGTAAGTAGGGTCATTGTATGACTGATATGACTTAACATGGGGATGATATGACTCAATATACTATTGATAAGGATCAACATGTTATTTATAAGGATAAACATGTTGTTGATATGGCTCATCAACTTGAGTAAAATATAAATACACTCTAGACTCAGCCATCAAACCTCATGAGAAAGGCAAAATAGAAATAATGCTTGCTTGAAAGAATGCCTAGGCTACTAAAACCACTTGAATAAACTTAGATTTGTCATTGATGCTTTTTTTCATGCCTCCAAAGGATAGTACATTGAATATCAACACCAATAAATCTTCAATTAATGAAATACATTATTCCACTAGGCATGCCAAAAATGTTATTAACAAAAGTTACACCCTTAAGGAGGGTGTTCAAGCCTCCTCACTTAAGTGATACTATGGGAACTCTTCAAAGGTTATGGGTGACCTTATATTTGAATAGAACCTCTAGATAAGGATATCTCCCTTGATGCATCACTTAGAACCAATCTCTAACTTACTAGCTTACAAGAAAAATGGAGAAAGAAAACTATAAACTAAAAGGGAGGGGATACACCAAATGTTATGACCACTACCATTGATTTGAATGTGTACCAAGACTTATAAGACTACAATAAATATACACTTCTCTTAAAAGACCCTATCACATCAATAATTTTCAAAGAGGTAAGGTCTAATGAGACTAGAAGGGAAGATATTTTCCATTTCTAAACCCACAAAACTCATGTGACACTCTTTACAACCTATAACAATGAGTCAAATTGCATGAAGGTAAAGAGAATGAGATAAAAACCAAGATGAACTTAATATATGCTTGATCATATCAACCATTCAAGGTATACACTACACAAAACCATAAGAGGAGGTAAAACTAGTCATCGTATTAATCAATAGGCATATAAAAGAGCAGGGCTACACCATACTCCTGGTGGAAGGATCCATTACAATTCTAAAATCAAGCATACATATAGAAGAGAATGAGGAGAGAAGATAGGCATAGGAGAGGCCTATGACAAGTGTCACTTCATGAAGAAGTAAGTTAAAAATAATAAGGCATATAAGTAGGTAGTTTATGAATATTTTTTAACATGTGTCATCTTGTTCTAACTCTCTTTTTCATCAAGGTGGCATAGGAGATCATCATTGTCCTCTATGACTCATCTGCTCTTCCTTGAAACTACCCATTAGGATGATTATTAAGTGACAAGTCATATTCATGGAGTTTTAATTCTTGTGTTGTCTTATACACCTATTAAACATCCACATCCCATCATATTTCCAGCTTTTTCTACCATTTCATTCATAATTATCACATTTTGCTCTCTTTGAGGCCTATTCCTTGTAACCTTGTTTTAACACAAAGTTCCTTGTTTTGAGAGATTAATATAATTTTCAAGAAAAATAAAGGTATATTTTAGTACCCTTTATCCCATTTAAAATTCACCTAAATTTTCATGACCCAACTCTCAAGTAAGACCCAGTTTCTCAACACCCATCTTTCCTAACAAGGCCTAAAACAAGCCTATAGTATTGGAGACCATAAAAGACCATATATTAAAGATCAAAAAAACCAAAATACTGTTTATAATATTAAATTAGGTGATATATAAAAATTTCATGCATTTTCATGGGTTAGAACTCAAGTTATGCCAAATTTCAAGTTTCTAGCCCTAGTTTACAAAAACACAGACATGAGGAGGCTAAGAGCAAAGAAAAATGGATAGAGAGAGTTTAAAGGAACTTTAAGCCACTAAAAGACCTGGATTAGTTACTTAAAATATTAATTCAAATCTTAAAACCATTGGTTATGCATGGTCAATCTCAATGAGCCTCCACCAAGAAAAAAGAGCAAAATTATGTGTGCAAAAAGGACTATGTCAAGGCTATAGGTTTTTTTTGTATTTTCAATGAACTTATAAAATATCATCAGCATTATCCATGGTATTTTAGGGATATAAAAAACTTATTTATCCATTCCAACCTAAAACTCAATGTAAATATTGGATATTCTCTTAGATTCTTACAAATAGGCTTGTAAAAGGAGCTTTTTAGCAGGCTTGTTTATCTTCTTGGGTTTGATGCTTGTTAAGATTCAATAAATGGTCTTTATTTCAATGATCCTATATATTATACCCCCAAAATTATTTATTATTGTCTTTTATGTCAAAGGTGCATCTTATGAAGGTTGATATCAAATGTGATTAAGGAGAGTTGGCATTATGTAATGTGACAAGATGCATGAAAGACTATTGTCATGAGAGAAAGAGAAAGAGAGAATTTGAAGGCAACTAATGTCTTTTGTCTATGTGTAAGGTACAATTTATTGATGTCAAAGTGAATAGGAATCCTATTCATGACATGAAGAGGTATGTGCATTGAAAAATGAATGAACATAGGTAGGTGAAGGTTATATGACACTGTTTGAGCATGTAAGTAAGGTATATAAATAATCATGAGAGTTTCAAGGTAAGCCTATAGGGGTAGGACCTTTAGTCTAAGTCTACACCTAAACCACTCTTAGACCTTTCCTAGACTAATGATGTATGAACAATAGATTTAAAGGCAAGTATGCACATGTGAGCATGGACAAAGGTGAGATAAGTTTTTTTAGGCTTAATCACAAAGTTTGAGGTCAAGATTTGAAAGAAAAGTGCATGAATCACTCTTTTAGGCCTTCTCAAGCTCACATAATGAGGTTTCAAACCTGAGAAGTAATTTTAGACATTCTTTCACATGTGTAACATCTACATATGAGTCTAATCTATTAAAGAAATATTGGGTAGTGTCCTAGCTAAGATATCCAAGCATTATTTTTGGATTCAAGTGGCAGCCCTTTATGAACAATTGTTAACATCAAAAGCTATGTTAAACCTCCCTAAAATGCCAATAAGGACCCAATATGAATTTTTTTATTCAAAACATATTAGTATGGATTTAAATGACTAGATAAGCTATTGGATCATGTAGTCAAATCTCCCAGTTACCTCTAGGTGGTGGTGGTTAGTCAGATGAGAGAGAAAATACACAACTATAGGCTTATTTGTCAAGAAATTATTGTATCTCTCAAAGTTTGTATTGGTCAAGAAGATAAAATGGATGGGAAAAGAAGTTAGAACTCATTTTACATGTCCATGATGATTTATGGATAGTTTATATCCTTTAAGTGTTATAATTTGGTCATCCAAATAAGCCAGTCACAGATAGACCTAATGGTGCAGATAGTGTAAAACCTAGGCAAAGATGAAGATATATATTTGAAGGTCTATGCATGATATATTAATGAAATAAATTGCATTACAAGTTTATTTATGAATTTTATGTCATGATCATGATTTTGAGAAGCTTTAGAGGTTAGTGTATATGGTGAAAATTTTACTCACAAAATGGTTTGTTTGGTTCAGATAGAACTATGAGATGTAAGGTCAAGAAATTGGTATACAAGACCAATATTTTCCATTAGGCCATATGAATTTTCTATCTAAGTATGTTATGGAGATCTCATAATACTATTTATATTCATTATGAGTCATGACAAGTGTCTACATAGGTGTTGGAGGTCTAATTCATCATGATTGGTTTTTGACGTGAATTGGTAGTTCCAAGTAAGTGAGTTGTAGAGATGTTCTTGAGCCTTTATGCCCTAAGTAAAGGTGTTCCAAGAATTTTTTTATGACCCTAAGGTCATGTATAATTTTTATACATGTTTCAATTTTCATATTTGAATATCTTAAGGGTGTTTAAGCTTCATTACTTCAAGACAGACTTTTGAGGTACATAGGCCTAAAAGGGCAATTTGTCTTAAAGGAGATTTCATGGTATGAATAAAAAACACATGCATAATAAATCATGTAATATGTTATTAGAGGTAATTGGATATGTTATTGAATGGTTTTTATTGTTAGAGAGGACCATATGGGCCTAATAATATCAAGTTTTGGCATTAAGAGGAAAAACCTAATGCAATTAAGTCTCTATGTGACCTAAAGGAGGAGTAAGGCCTAATTATGTTGCGACAGACCAAAATGGGTTCAAATTATGATTAAATCATGTTCATGAGATGTATTAATACCTATTTTTTTGTCTGACCTAAGATGTTGAAGGTGTTTGGCCAACTAAGTGGTGTGTGACCTTGAGACTAGTATATGTATAAGGCAATTTAGGCCTAATTTGATATATGAAAAATAAGTGAATAAAATATTACATAGTTGAGTAGAAGGAGGCCTTTAAATGAGACCATAATAAAATATAGGGATGTGGTGATCAAAATTCATGAGATGGCTAAGTCACTTAGGGAGTTGGTGCTTCCTTACAAATAGGTGTTTGTTAAACCCTAGTCAAGTGGGTGCTTGATTTTATTGGTGTTGGTGCTCCAAGTTGAGTTGGTGCTAAAAAAAAATTGATCTTTTATTTCATAAAAAAATAGTCCATTTTAAAACGTCATAGTGGGTTTTCTTCCCCTTGAGGTTTTCCCACTCATATATATTTTTTCTTATTTCATGTTCATGTGAATGGTTCTTTATGCTTTCATGGTTTAAATAATGTTAAAGTATAATTGAAAGAAAGTTTTTAAAAAATGATTCACCTCCCCCCCCCGCCCCTCACTTCCCCCCCCAGTGATTTTGATTCCAAAAATTGGTATCAAACCTTGGTCCTTTGAAGTAGGCCCAATGGCTTAAAGGAGATCCTCTAAGCAAAAGCATGTCTAGTCATCAAGTACAAGGAGGTTTATTAACCAACAAGGATCCTCTCTTTAGTGGGACTAACTATGCATTTTGGAGCATCAAAATGAAGACCTATCTAATGTCCTTGGGCTCTAACATATGGCAATCTACTGTCAACGGGTTCACTCCACCTTCTACACCACCAACTAATGCAACAAGCAAGAAGGCAAGTGAAAATAACTCTAAGGTAATTAATGCCATCTTGTGTGATCTTTTCTAGGTAGAATTTATAAAGGTCATGCATTGTGATACATCCAAAGGGATTTGGGAAAAATGTTAAACCATATATGAAGGAGACATCAAAGTCAACTTGGCAAAGTTACAGACCCAATGAAGGTAGTTTGAAAGTCTGAGAATGAAAGAGGATGAAAACATTGCATCTTATATGTTAAGAGTAGATAAAGTGGTAAATGTCATCAAAGGTATAAGAGAGAATTTGGAAGAATCAACAATAGTAGAAAAGGTATTAAGATCCTTAACATCTAATTTTGATTCAAAAGTCTCTGTCATGGAGGAGATAAAAGATCTTAACATACTATAGATGGATGAGATTTATGGCATCTTGACTACCTATGAAATGAGAACAAGTGATGGAAGACATTCTAAGAAGGAATATGCATTCAAAGCTGAGAAAAATTCAAAAGGTAAAAAGGTCAATGGATGATGTTGATATAGATATTGATGATGACAAGATACAAGCCATGTTTGTTATAAAAATAAGGAAAGGATTAGGTAAGTATATGGGCAAGTTTCCATTCAAATGTTCTAACTGTGGTAAGATTGGTCACTTTGCATCTAAGTATCCTAAGAAGGATAAAAATGATAATTATGGAGAGCATGATGAACATCATGGTGATGATAAAAAGATCTATAAGTTTGACAAGATCAAAAAGAGTTTCAAGAAGTAGGAAGGCAAGAGAGGGTCATTCGAGAATAAGAAAAGGTTCTAAACCAAATAAGATAAATCCTCTTATATAAGTGACACAGGTATATCTGATAGTGATGATGATAGTAATGAAACATTATTCATGGCCATATAAATAGATAATGAAGGTTGTTCAAAAGGGAAAAGTCTTATGAAAGATGAAGAATCAAATGAAGAAGAAGATGAATTGAACCTTGAGTTATAATTAGTGAGTACTCTAGAGGAGTTGAAGTTCCAAAGAAGAAAGAATAAAAAATTGATATCATTAGTTAAGAGTTACGAGGAACAAATAAATCTTTTAAAAGAGAGACTAAGTAAAAACACCAATGAACATGAGGATATCATCAAACAATTGGAAACTCAGATTAAGATTATCACTTCAAGTCTTAAGACCAAGGAGGAAGAATACACTAAGTTCATAATAGAAATGGAGTCCTTGAAGATAGAATTGGATTAGGCAATAATCAAATTGAAGACACATCATAAATTTGAAAAGAGAAATAAAGTCCTTAGTGATATATTGAATATCCAAAGGTATCCACATGAAAAGACAAGGCTTGGGTTCAAAGAAGACCAAAAGGAAAACAAGGAGAGTCAAACCTCAAAGGTCAATGGACTATCAAGAAGTGATGGTACGGATAGAATAAAGACCTATGCATAAGCTCTCAAATGTGAGACTCAAATTGATCATCAATAAGTCAACAAGAATATGAGTCCTTCAAGAGATAAAAAAGGTAGAGGTGCATTATTAAACATCAGACATATAAGGTATGTGAATCCTTTTAATGGTTATTGGTTCTCATGAAATCAATATGGACATAGAGCTATGGATTGTAGACATCATGATAAAATCAATTCCTCATGGAGGAATAGGATGTATGTTTATCTCAATAGTAGAAGCATAATTTTATATAATTGTGATCAAAGAAGACATATTACAAGGTATTTTAAGATAATTCATATGAGAAATATTATTCAATACAAAAGGTTATATAGTCATACCATTGAAAAGTGGATCAAGAAGTTAGACCCTATGGACAAGGTGAAGGGGGAGTAGAAGACTAAAGGAGAAGAATATATGCTAATTGAGATCTCCTTTCACATCAAACATGAAGGAATGAAATAGTATATATATAATTTTTGATCAAGCCACATGATATGGGACAAAAACAAGTGATATTTGTAGATAACACTACTGGCAATATTGTTGGCAAGGATATCTTGAGTTTGGACAATGGGAAGACTAAGATAGAGAATATGATGTATGTGTAAGGCTTAAGACATAACTTTTTTAGTGTAATTAAAATTTTAAACCAAGGACACACACTAACCTTTCATGAAACGGGGTGTGATATTAGGAGAGCCAAATTAGGAAGGCTAATTACCAATACTAAGAGGACTAATAAAAATTTGTACGTCTTAAATGAGATCAAGAAGGAGAGATGCTTTATGATCAGGATGGATGAATTTTGGCTATGGCACAAAAGGTTGGGCCACCTAAACTTTGATAATATATTCAAGATAAGCTCTAAGAAGTATGTTAATAGTACGCCTATAATCACCAAACCTATAAATATACTTTACAAGGCATGTCAAAATGGTAAGCAAAATAGGAGGTTCAAGTCTAAAGAGTATTATACTACAAGACCTTTAAATATAATACACAGTAATATTTGTGGACCTACAAGAATTCAAGGAGATATATACTTCATGTTACTCATAGATGAATAACAATAATGACTTGGGTAGCATTCTTGAAAGAAAAGTCATAAGCTCTTGATAAGTTCAAAGCATTCAAGGCTCTTGTTGAGAATGAAAATAATGGAAAGCTAAAATGTATAAGATATAATATAGGAGAATATTTTTTTTTTAATGAGTTTGATGACTTTTGTGAGTTCCATGGGATAATGAGATAGTTCTTAGTAGCTAGGACACCTCAATAGAATGGGGTAGTTGAAAGCAAGAATATAACAGTTCAAGAAATAAGAAGTACTATGCAAAATAAATCAATATTATCTAGTGGATACTAGAGAGAGGTAGTGATCACTTTATTCTAAATTTTTAATAAAGGATAGATAAGGATTAATGGTAATAAAACCCCCTATGAATTGTGGAAAGGTAGACTTGTTAATGTGGAACACTTTAGAGTGTTTGTAAGCAAATGATTCATCAAAATAGATGAGGAAGACTTAGGTAAGTTTGATTCAAAGTCTAATGAATTAATATTATTGGGATACTCATAAATGAGTTAAACCTATAGATGTTATAATAAGAGGCTATAAAATATATTGGAAAACACCAATATAAAGATTGATGAGACCAGTTTTAAGAAGTCACATGCTCAATCAAAAGATGCGTCAAAGAATTTGGAATTTAAGAATGAAAAAGAAATAATAGAGATATATGAGTAATAAGAGGAAGTTGAGGGAAAAAATACTCAAAAGGACCCTAAAGATAGATTCAGATAGATTATCATGAATCATAAATCATTGGCAACAAGGATGCAAAAATGCAAACAAGGAGAAAGCTAGTAACATAAATCAAGAAAATATTTCTCTATTGTATAAGATTGAATCTAAAAACCTTGTAGAAAAAATAAATAACTTTTGGATAGGTACTATGAATGAGGATTTAGATCAAATATAAAATAATGAGACTTGGGAACTAGTTCCTAGGCCTAAAGACAAGAATGTCATTGGCACAAAATGGGTGTCTAGGAATAAGTTGAATGAAAAAGAATAAGTCACTAGGGACAATGATAGATTGGTATGCAATGGGTATACACAAATAAAAGGGGTAGATTTTGAGGAGACATTTGATCTAGTAGCAAGATTGGAGGTTATTAGATTGTTTCTAGAATATGCAAGATTAAAAAGGTTCAAGGTGTATCAGATGGATGTCAAGTCAACTTTTTTGAATGAAAACTTGGAATATGAGGAGTACATAGAGAAACCTGAGGGTTTCTCAGTATTGAAAAAGGCTCTTTATGGTCTAAATCAATATCCTAGAGTTTGGTATGCCAAATTTGACAAGTATCTATTGGATCAAGGATTTAAGAGAGGATTTGTAGATAATAATCTATACATAAAGACAAAAAATGATCATCAATTGATAGTGGTTATCTATATGGATGGCATCATATTTGGTGGAAATAGTGAGAGTGTGAATAATGCCTTTGTAGATGTGATGAAGGATTTTAAGATGTCCATGTTGGGATAACTATCATTCTTCATTGGGTTACAAATCAATCAATCAGAAAGAGGTATATTCATTTCACAAGGTAAGTACATAAAAGAGATGTTGAAAAAATTTGAGATGGAATATTTCAAGTCTATTAGCACACTTATAATCATAAGATGTAAGTTAATCAAGGAGGATGAATCTCCAAGGGTAAATCAAAGATCATATAGTTAAGTGATTGGAATTTTACTATACACTACTACCTCTAGACCTAACATCATGCAAGCAATAGGTCTTATGGGAATATTTTAATTAAAACCAAAGGAAAATATTTTACAAGAAATCAAATGGATACTTAGGTATCTTAAGGGAACTATTAAGTTTGGGTCATGCTATCTAAGGAGAAATGAGTTTAACTTGATATCCTATACAAATACAGACTGGGCAGGGAGTCTAGATGAAAAGAAGAACACTAGTGGATGAGATTTTTTTCGTAGGAAAGTGCCTAGTACCATGTATAAGCAAGAAGTAGCCATTTATGGCATTATATACTTGTGAGGATAAATATATTTCAAAAACTTCATGTTGCACTCAAGTCCTATGGATGAGACAAACCTTAAAAAACTACAAGGTAGAGTATGATATTCCTAGCCCTATATATTGTGATAATACAAGTGCATAATTGTCTCAAAGAATCTTATCATGCACTCAATAACTAAGCACATTCCTATCAAGTATAATTTCCCAAGAGAGAAGGTAAGTGAACAAATTTTTAAACTTAAATATGTTTTTAGAAAGGATCCAATTGTAGACATTTTAACCAAGCCACTCCTAATGACAACATTTGAACATCTAAGATAGGAATTGGGTGTAATTCCTACCCATCGAAGTTATTAACAAAGTCAAATGCTTAGGGGGAGCTAATCAGGTGATTCATTATCTCTAAGAGAAGGTGAATAGTGCCAAGAAGGTATACATGGAGATAGGGGGAACATATTTGTATGGTGCTTCATAAACTCATAATCATGTGTGTTGAGTGTTTCAGTTGAAAGAGGTGTGATTCAAGAAGCTGCATACATCTCTTTGTCATTTATGTCAAAGGGAGAGAAATTTTAGAATGAGGGATAAATTTCCTATTGAGAGAAGTCTTTGAGAATGGTTGCCATCAATGATAAAGGGGGAGATTATTAAGTATTGTCATTGATGCCAAAGGTGCATCTTATGAAGGTTGATGTCAAAGGTGATTAAGGACATTTGGAAGTATGTAATGTGACAAGATGCATGGAATATTTTTGTTATGAGATAAAAAGAAAAAGATAATTTGAAGGCAACTAATGACTTTTATCTGCATGAAAGGTACATGTCATTGATGTCAAAGTGCATAAGAAGCCTAGTCATGACATGAAGAGGTATGTGCATTGAAAAATTAATGAACACATTCATATGAAGGTTGTATGGAACTATTTTATCATGTAAGGTATATAATCATTCATGAGAGTTTCAGGGTAAGCCTATAGGGATATGAACTTTAGTCTAAGTCTACACCTAGACCACTCTTAGACCCTGCCTAGCCTAATGAAGTATGAAGATCAGATTTAAAGGAAATTATGCACATGTGAGCATGGAAAAAGGTGAGATAATTTATTTTAATCTTGATCACAAATTTTAATGTCAATATTTTCAAGAAAAGTGCATGAAACACTATTTTAGGCCTTCTCAAGCTCACAGAATGAGGTCTCAAACCCAAAAATCACTTTCATACATTCATTGGCATGTGTAACCTCTGCATGGGAGTCTTATCTACTAAGTATAGATGGGTAATGTTCCTAGATAATATCTCCAAGCATTAATTTTGGATTAAAGTGGTAGTCCTTTATGAATAATTGTTAACATCAAAACCTATGTTAAACCACCCTAAAACCCTAAGAAGGACCAAATATGATTTTTTTTTTCAAAATAGATCAAGATGGATTAAAATTACTAGATAAGATATTGGATCATGTATTAAACTATCTTAGGTACCTCCAAGTGGTGGTGGTTAATCAGATGAGAGAGAAAATGCACAGATACATGTTTATTTAACAAGAAATTATTATAGCGCCAAAAATTTGTATTGGTCAAGAAGATAAAATGAATGGGAAAAGAAGATAGAGACTCATTTTACATATAAATTATGATTAATGGATATGTTTTATACTTTAATTTTTCTAATTTGGTCATCCAAGTAAGCTAGTCACAAACAGACCTAATGGTGCAGATAGTGTAAAACCCAGGTAGAGATGAAGAGATCAATTTAAGGGTTTGTGCATGATAGATTAATGAAATAAATTGAATTAAGAATTTATTTATTACTTTTATGTCATGATAATTCTCTATATAATATTTTTAGGTTAGTTTATATGGTGAAAAATTTACTCACAAAATAGTCTATCTGGTTTATATAGGACTTTGAGATATAAGGTCAAGAAATTAATTTGCAAAACCAATATTTTCCATTAGAACATATGAATTTTTATTTTTATGATGTTTTATATATATAATATGAATTTTTATAATCATTATTAGTCATGAAAAGTGTATACATAAGCATTGGAGGTCTAATTCATCATGACTGGTTTTTGAGGTGAATTGGCAATTCTGAGTAAGTGAGTTTCAGAGATGTTCTCGAGCCTTTATCTCATGAGTAAATGTGTTAAAATAATTTTAATATGACCCTGAGGTGATGTATAATCTATATAAATGTTTAATTTTTCATATTTGAGTATATTAAGGGTGTTTAATCTTCATTATTTCAAGATAGACTTTTGAGGTACATAGGCTTAATAGGGTAGTTTGTCCTAAAGGAGCTTTCATGGTATGAACAAAAGATATAGGTCTAATAAATCATGGATGAGGTAAAGATAGGTAATTGGATAATTTATTAAATTGTTTTTTAATTTTTAAATAGAGCCATTTGGGGCCCAAGAATATCAAGTTTTGGCATTAAGAGGATAAACCTAATGTAATTAGGTCTTCATTGGACCTAAAGGAGGAGTAAGTCCTAATTATGTTGTGACAAACCAAAATGGGTTAAAATTATGATTTAATAATGTTAATGAGATGTATTAATACCTATTATGTGGCCTAAATAATATTTTAAGTGTGTTTTTCCATCCAAGTGGTGTGTGACCTTGAGACTAGTATATATAGAAGGTAGTTTCAAACTAATTTGATATATGCAAAATAAGTGAATAAAATATTTCATGGTTGAGTATAATTAGGTATTTAAATGAGATAATAATATAATAATATAGGTGTGGTGATCAAAATTCATGAGTTGGTTGAGTTGGTGGTGATCATTTAGGGAGTTGGTGCTTCCTTGCAAGTAGGTGCTTGTTAAAGTCTAGTCAAGTGAATGCTTGACTTTATTGGGGTTGGTGTTCCATGTTGAGTTAGTGATCAATATAATTTGATATTTTATTTCATATGAAAATTTTCCATTTATATATATCATATTGTGTTTTATTCCCCTTGAGGGTTTCCCACTCATATATGCATTTTCTTGTTTCATACTCATGTGAATGGTTCTTTATGCATTGCTATATCACTATATTGATTTCATGGTTCAAAGAATGTTAAAGTATAATTAAAAGAATATTTTAAATAATTTATTAACCCAAATATAATATATTATTATTCCAATAAAAATAAATTCCTAACTCCTTGCTCATGGCTTTCACTTTTCATTTGCATCTTCAAACATCAACTTTCTTACAAGGTTAGCTTTCTTAGGTTGAGAATATAGACTTTTAGACCTGTAGGTATGCATTATCTATCCTTTAGGAAATTTATTATATGTTATTATACTTCATATCCTCTTTATCATCTCATTTAACTTTTTAGATCAGCTTTAAAGCTCAAAAACTCTTTGGAACACCTCAAATGTCTCCATACACCTAGTTCTGCTTGTAAGCACTAGACTAATGTTTTTTTTACGTCTATAACCTACTAGTGCATTCCAAAATGATATTATGAGTTTGGTAAATTGGTAAATATTATATTATGGTCTAAAATATCCACCTTTAATTGCTAAAATGAACATGTCACTTTTACTACTTCTCAAAACCCTTAATGGAATTTACTTACAAGACCATCTTTCCCAACCTTGAAGGCTATAGATGCACATTTGGACTATATAATAAATGAATTATACACATACATATGAATATTTTATATAATTTAAATTAAATATATAATTTTAAGTTCATCCACCAATATTCCTTTCACCCTTCAAGAGAACTCATTAGTCAACATACCTTAAAACTTGCAAACTTCTCTCGAGCTTTATGTGCAAGTCTATGTGTAGGCATGCTAGGTTTAAGGCCTATTTAGGTGTCTTGAAATAATATATTGATTTTTTAGGTATTTTATGATTTAATATGAGTATTTATAATCATCTTCATTCATAACACCACCTTGAAAAGACCATTAAAGTCATGTGGGCTTGTTTGGCAATTCTTCTCAACTTAAATCTAACAAGATTATTTATAAACACCTTAGAAATTTGATTGAAAATCATGATAATGTTTTTTTATGAACATTATAGGAATTAAATAGACTCATAAAATGTTCAAAAAGGTATACTATATATTTTTAGGCCTCATATGACCTTAACAAGGTCTGCAACTAGGTTTCTTATGCAAAATACATAGGCAATCTTCATCTTGGCCTATCTTGAGGGAATTGGCAGTCTATATATCACTTTAAGGTCAATTAAATGGATTTTTTAAGTCCATATAGACTATTCATATTCTCAACAAGTCCTCAAAACTGGTCAAGATGCTTACACACAATGAAATCCTTGTAAATAAGCCCAAAACTACCACTTTGAGGCCATTTTTTGTACCTTTTCCTTTTCACATGTGACAATGATAATGTAAGATGATGTGATAGGGATATTAAATCCTATGATAATATCCAAAAATCATCCATTTTCATGCATTATCCTAAAAACTTTTTGGGACAAGAAAAACCCTACCAATGGGGTTTTAAGAGGGTTTTGGGCTATTTATTTTGTTAATGATTGTTTATAAATCAAAAGATTTAAATCATAAAAATAATGCCTATAATTTAAAGGTAATAATTTCCCATATACACCCAAAATATCACTAGATCCAACTCTCTTTATTCTTCATGAACTAAGCACTTGAAAATGGTCTTCACTAGCTTGCAAAGAAGTAGATGGAGGAGATGAATTTTTTTTTGCATTATTTGGACTTTAAAATGCTAAAAAAACATAATTTAACCCTAAAATCCTATGATATACCTTAAAAAATCTATTTATGACATTAACTTACCACATCCATGTTGAAAGGTAGCTTTGAAAGCCCTTGGCAAGTGTACTTATATGTTATACTTCACTTTCTTGATAGTTGGAGGGTCCCACCTATTTTTCACATTGAAACTAACCTAGGTGAACATGTTTGAAGAGGAAATACATTAAAATAACTTTAAGATAGATTATAGGTCTCAAAATTCACTTTACTTTGAGTTAGCAAAGGTAAACATCACCTTAATTTCTCCAAATTTACCTTAACTTTTGCTAAACATGAAATAAAAATGTTTTCACCTTGCCATAACTTATATCTATAATTTCACTTCACCATAGGACATCATAATGCATTGGATGGTCAAAATATGAATGATCCAAAATTGGTAAACATATCTTTATCTTTTCAAAGTAACCTTAACCTTTGCTAAGATACCTTAACCTTTCCAAACACCTAAACAAGATCTTCAAGAAGGGGCTTAATGATAAGATTAGACTCTTGACTCACTATACATGACCTTATAATAGACCTTTAAAAGACAAAACACTTGACAAGACAACTTTTTATGACCAAGTTTGACCAATAAACGAAGACCAAGAATCTCAAAAGGATATCAACAAGGTTAGGCAAGTCTAAAAGCAAAGTTTTGAATTGTTCTCACTCATGGTGGCTAATTTTGGCTAACAGGTACAACATAACATTTTTCAACCATGGGCATCCCAATATCATATAAAAAATTCCATTTTTTGTTAAAAAATCAAAGGGAGTGGATAGTATAATAGGGCCCACTTGAAGAGGTAACATAATATGTCCCAAAGTCATTTATTGCTTACCATTGAAAGTCCTAACACTTTTTAGCATGTGCTTGTATGTCACTTTATGTGTAACCTAATTAATAAAATAAGTTAATTATGCATGCATTTTTTCTTGATCAATTATCAATTAGCACACTATGAATAGGTTATTTATTAATATGTGTATATATACACAAATTATGAAAGTCAAAGTCATAATCAATTATTTCACTACCAAAAAAGTAATCATAGGACGTGATGTAACATTTGGAATAATTATACCAATAATACCATCCAAATGGTGATCATGTGATGTATGAGGTGGATAAACATTGTAATTATGATGCACATTTGAAGTTTCCTTATTGGTATCATGCTTATGAAATAGATCACTAAAAATATTGACCTTAGTATTGTCATTTTATTGAGGCTTTCTTTCCTCTACAAGGGCATCTACCTCAATCACATTATTGTTAATAAGAACCTAAATGATATGCTTGAATTTGAAACACTTGTTAATAAAATTACCATTGCATCGATGATAATCACACTATGCATATTTATCAAAGGATTTGATTTGTGGTGTATTCATGTCAACTTCATATGGAGGAGGCAAAGTGATTAAGTGACACTCAATCAAATTTTATGGAAATTTGTAAGGTGGATGTGATAATCTATAAAATTGCCTTTGTGGTTGATTTGATAAAACAATTTTGTTAACAAGTTGAGAAATAATATTGACTTGTATCTTTACTTTTGCTTAAGTATATTGTGCCTTTGATTTGTAATATGGTTTACTTTGAAATTTGTTTGTAACAATTGTAGTAGGTGCATATGTGTATTTAATCTTGTTCAAAGCATTAATTTTGACTTCACTATCTTTTATTGTATGAAAAATCTCTTAAAATGATTTAAAATTCTTGTCTATTATGACTCATGTAAGGGTACAAGAAAAATTTGTTTGAATATGTCTTGTAATGCATTTTTTTCTAGTACATTATTCATTATATCAAACACAATCTTATAACAAAGCACATACTCATTGATAGGTTCGTTAGTTACTTGATTAAGCTTAGAAATTTTTGCATACAGAAATTTCTCATTAATGTTAACAACAAAGTGTTTGAGAAATAAATCCACTAAAGTTTTGAATGATTTCATAGATTGAGAAATTATTTCATAAAACAAACACAAAACATAGTCTTTTTAGCTCCTTAGAAAGAGTTTGTTTAACAATTTATCATTAAATGCATAATCTAAACATGTTCTGTGAAAATACTTGTGATGTTCAACATCTCCTTTACCCTCATACAAAGGAAGCTTAGGAGCTACAAGTCTAGTGGGTAAAGGATATGATGCAATATCATGTGCTAAATGATTATGAAGAAAATCATAAGAACCTAATGATTGGGTAGATTTTGGAATACATTACTCTAATTACAACACCTTGACTTGTAGAAATGTAATTACTTGCTTGAGGGATTGTAAACACTTTGATGAGGTATGTGGTATAGTGTGCATATCTATAAAATGATTAGAATGGATTACTTGGTTAGGCATATGCATTAAAATCTAATGAAAACCATGTGTTGCCCCTAAAATTAAAGATGTGGATAAGATAGTAGTACCAACACTACTGTTGGCCACACTTGTGGTAGGGTTTATATTGGGAAAAGGTGGTTCTTGTTGCACATTAGAAATTTTGTATTTATGTACTTGTTTGGAAGATAATATTATCTGAATTACTTTGGGAATGTCTTATGGAATTGGGTGAATTCCTTCTCAAAATTTAGAAATATGGCCGATTTATTCTTGGTCAACTCCATTAAGGTCATCAAGATGAATCCTATCTAAACCATCATTAGTATCTTGTGTATTAGCTCATTTTCTTGGTCATTTTTTATTATGTTCTTAAAAAATTTCATTATAAATTTTCTCATCAAAATATGAACCAATGCGTGCATTACCAAACCATTTTAATATTTGTCAAAATAATTTGAATGTGTTGAATTGGAATATTACTTATTCTAACACTTTTCCTTAAAGGAGTATTAGAGACATATTGCTTAGGTGGCATAGAATAATATCATGAAGAGGAATTTATAAATGTGAAAAAGAGATAAAATTGAAATAAAAAGACAAATTTTTGTAGATCCTTATGTAAGAATAAATTGACACCCTAGAAGGTTTAAACCCTAAGGAAGACCTAGGTTAAACAAGGTTCAAACAATACACGAGTTTACTAAATATTTTATCTGATTGTGAATAAAATTAAAAATACCAATATTAATTAGATAAATTGAATAGTACAATTTAGGGAGATGGAAATATAATTTTTAATAGAAAACTAAAGATAAATGACTAAAATAGACAAAGTGAAACATAAACAAACAAGGTTAGACTATGAAAAATAGAAATAAACTTAGTTTTTTGAGTCATATGAATGTTTATGAAAATAAAGTGCATGAATATATGGAATGAAAAAAACCCATAAACATTAAAGAAGCTATGTTTGAGTGCTTTGATGGGTAGGAACACGCAGTAAGGGATATGAATGACTGTCAATGTTGTCCATATTGGTTGATTCTGATTTTTTGTAAAAAATTATAACTTCCTAAACAATCATGTGCAACAATGATAGTTAGGTATTTTTACACTAAATTAATCTTAGGGGAATATAGAAAGACTTATATATGCCTTATTGAAGTTATAAACCCTAGATTTGTGCCATAAAGAGATACATAAATGTGAAGGAGTAAAAGGGGGTTAGCAATGGAATTATGGTAGACCTCAACACCCCACTATGTTGAGCACTACCTATATACCAATAATCCAAAGAGGGATAAAATTTACATGTAGTTATCCCACCTAAGTTCTTTGTGCAATTTTACTCTTTTGACTATATGAATGCATCTAGAGTTGGATTGAATACTTGATCATGTTTGTCTAGGGTTGCATAAAACTAAATTTAGACTATGCTCATGACTGCTTGAAAACTATTTTTTTATATTATAAAATTATTTCTAAAAGACTATACATCTAAAGATGGAAACATAAAAAATAAACTATACTATAGTAGCTAATCACCAAGAGAAATAATGTTCATGATATCAATACGATGTTATAATATAAAAAGCCACATAGTAGTGGAAACAACAAAGGAAACAAAACACAACATAGAAAACATAGGCCACACAACCTATTTAGATGAGCTAATATACATCAAGATAATTATAGGAAAGCCACTATCATCCTCAAGCTCCTTATGTTCCACAAGTCACTTTTGGTGCTCAGGTCTTAATTGAGGACACCCACTAACATTGGAAACCTTTCAACCTTATTGAGAAGCACGAAAATGTTGGAGGATTTTACATATTTCCTTAGTTATTAAATATTAGTTAATCTACCAAAATCAATCACTTTTTCCAAATGAGCCATAATGTTACTAAAACAATCCTTAATTTGAGTCCCATAATCAATCAACATCAACTGATCACCTCTACCCAGTCCAATATCAAAAAAGGGGTTCTTTATCAATTCCCATTCATATTTTGTCAACTATACTTCAGAAATATCCTCATGAGTAGTTGTCCAATCAGGTGGGTTGGACCTTTTAGGAAAACCTCTAGTATCTTGGAAGAAACAAGAAGAGATATTCAACATTCCAATCTGCATAAATTTTTTCAGTTGCTCCTGAGGAATCTTGAGCTAAAAGAAAGTATGTAAGGAAAATATTTTAGAGAAAATTCAATGCTAAAATTAGTAAGCAACCTTGCCTCAAACAAAAAAAAATCCAATTTTCTTTATTTCCTAATAAACCAAAGAACTTTGGTAGAGACATGGAGGGTTTTGGATAACACACATAACGAAAAGTAATATTATACCAATATATTTCATAGTCAAACAAACAAGACCATCATTTGAGACATTTTTTACAAATATTAACAACAAAAGGACAATAAATAAAAACATGTTCAATAGTTTCCAACTCTCCACAAAATAAACAATCAGGCTAGAAAATTTTAGATTTAGATATGAAAGACCTGAGAGCCAACTTATTAAACAAAATAAACCAATGAAAACATGATTTCTTGGGTTCCAAAAAATAATCCCAAACGATATTAAAATTCTACATTCAACTAAACAAGGGGTCACACACATGCCATAAACAATTAAGGTTAGGAATGACATTTGGTAAAAGCAAGTTTCTCATACATCATCTTATTGGAATATTCTTGAAAGGTAGACCATTTAACCATTTAATATTATCCAAAAATTCACTTTCTTCATAAAAAATAACAATATTATGAGTAGACTTTAGTTATTCAAAGGAGGGTGAAAGTTATTTTTTGAGAAGGAATGTGAAATTTATTATAAATCTCAACCCAAGTAGCCCAACCACCATGAAAAAAGAGATCCCTAAAATTTATTAGGCCCTTCAAGTATCAAACATAGGTAGAGCATCCCTTAATCAAAGCCAAAAATTATTTGTTGATAGAGAGATTCCAACAAATTGACCTATACCCTTGATGTCTAGTACCCAAGCCACTGAATATAGGTGGCACTAATACAAGGTGTTTAACTGATTCCCAAGATTTCCAAATTGAGGCAAAAATAAGAGACCCTACCACTTTAACTAAAAATGATCCCACTAGGAAATCAAACATGTGTAACCCTTTCCCTTTTGGTTTGCCTCCGGGGAAACCTCTAGAAATGTTATTTTTGGTCAACACTTTCCATGGGTCATCTCCATTCAAAACTCTTACTATCCATTTGATAGCTAAAGTTAACCTTGGAGTTAGATATATTTCAAGCCCAACCCACAAAGCTTTTGAGGGACAACAAAATTTCCAAGCCACCATATGTCTTTTTTTGAGACCCCTACCATCAGACCATAGAAAACACCTTACAATTTTTTGGGTCATGTCAATCTATGTTTTACTAAACATCCATCAAGAGGCATAGTAGATACTATATGAATAAATAACTTATTAACACACTTGAATATGCCCCAGTGGACATAGGAGATGTCCATGCCATTTGGAAATGTTTTATTGATATTTTTATACAAAAAATCACACATATTCTTGAATGGAGTGATATGAAAAGGGATACCCAGATACCTAAACAAGTGGTTATTTCCTTTACACACGCACCTAAGCCCAACCAAACAATTTAGGGGCATCTTATTCTAACGAATCATAAAAGACTTATGAAGGGCAACTTTAGAGCTAGATTCAGAGCAATAAATGTCAATCTTGGATTGAAATTGATTGAAATTATACTTTTCAAGTTCCAAAAAAAGGAAGTATCATCAGTAAATAAAACATCAATAAGTCCAGAGCTATCTGGAAAAGAAAGGCCTTTAACTAGGGGGCAATCAAAGAGTTTATCAAAAGATAGTGCAAGGCCTTAGTAGCAAGGACAAATAAGAAAGGTATCAAAGGGAAACCTTATCTTACAAAACATTGAATTTCAAATGATTGAGTGAGTTCACCATTTACTTCAATAACAATAGAAACATCTTTAAAGGGAACATTGACCATTCTACAAAATCTATCCAGAAACCTAAAAGCTTTCAACACCAAATCAATAAACGACCATTCAATCCTATCATAATATTTTTAAAAATCAAGTAAGATCCTACCCACATTTTAATTAGATTTGAGAGCCCACTTCATACCTTCCCAACTCCAAATTAAATTATCTAAAATATATCATCCTTTAACAAAACCTGTATGTGTCTTATAAACAATAGAAGGAAAAAAGGAGTAGAGCCTCCTATCTAAAATGTTAGAAAAAATATTATATGATACATTCAATAGGGTGATATGTCTCTAATTTATAACCTAAGTGTGGTCTCCTTCCTTAGGTATCAGATTAATAACCCCTCTATTAATATTCAACCCTAAAGTGAAAAACTCAAGATCTTACTTATACATAAAGAGGCATTCTTGATAAATCCAATCTATATTTGCCTTGTGAAATTCAGCAGGAAACCCATCAATCTCAGGATCCTTATCATACTTAAGAGAATCAATATTATATTTAACCTCATCCAGGGATATTTCACTATCAAAAAAGGCAACAAGTTCTTAGGATACTTTTCTAGGAATAAATTTAGCACATAATTATCTATTTTTAATCACCTCGGGTTCTACACAATCAAAGAGAAAGAGATTTGAATAAAAAGAAAAGATGAATAATTTCATCTCTTTGGGGTCACTAGACAAATAACCTCCACATTCAATCATAGAGATATTTTTCTTGGAACTATTGGCAGTAAGAAACTTGATGAAAAATATTGACCCTTAGTCCCCAAGCTTGAGTCAATACAACCTAGAGCAAATTTGGGCACCCTTAGAGATGAAGTCTTGATGTTGCCTAAGTTGATTATTAAATAATTAAAGGTTATCCAAAATCAAATCATTATTTGGGTCATTTTGAATAGCAATTTCTGTAGAGATAAAATTTTCTTGGGTAACCAATGTTATTATCCTTATTTTCTTGGCTTTAAACTGACCAAAGCTTATAGAGAATTTCTTTGACAAATTCATGCAAGAAATCCACCCATCAATAACAAATGAGGACTCTGAGGTTGCTTTACCTATATTTCAAGAAGCATAAAAACCATCTCTAAATTTAGCATCCTAAAGGTGAGAGACATTGAATTTATATAGCCCCTTATAATCCAAGGATTTATCATTCTTAATTTAATTCACAAAGAACTTAATCTCAATTGGATGATGATAAAAAATAGTAAAAGGGAGAACCTTGATAGGGTTAGAGTTAGCCTCTTGTTGAACAAAAAAACCCTTATTCAAATAGAATATGTCAAGCCTAGAGTATACCCTCCTATTGTTACATTGGTTATTACACCAAGTAAACTAGATGCCTTTGCTTTGTATTTTTGACTTTTGAAGTGGGTCGAGAAACTTGTGTATCCTTTTAAGCTTAGACCAAAAGAAAAATTCACTACCCTACCAAAGAACCAAATCCCCACCCTGATTGTCCTCTCTCTCCTCAACCAATTTAAACTCCCCCCAAAGATCCAAGGGATATCTCTAAGGTGGGAGGCTAACCAATTCCACATATTTGATATGTCCCTATAACTATTAGGGGTATAAACATTACAAATTCCAAAACACTATCCAAAATTTTCAATTATAATCCACACAACTTTTTAACAAGGAGAAGATCCATAATCTGACACAAACTCAACCCATTCCAAACACACAAAGATGGAATCACCCCCTTTACCTTTAGGATGATTATTTAAAAAGTGGGGGGGGCATTGGCCAAATAAAATTAAGTATAGAGTCAAGATTAAACCTAACTACTTTAGTTTCCTATAGAAAAATAAAATCAATATCCTCTCTTGACTACCTAAATTTTCTAACAATGGGCTTATAGTCAGGGGACTCATGACCCCTCACATTCTAACTGATACCCTTCATAAAAAATAGTAGAGGGGGTTGCCTACTTAGGCAAACCTGAGTGCTCAGTGCCTCCCTTATTCTAATACAACCTCACAAAGCAAGGAGGAACATTGTTTTATTTGGCCTTAATCTTCAAACCATCATCAATTGAATGAAGCCTAGTTTTGGGCTTGCTAAATGAATCCCCAATCATAGGGATAATTAATTGACTATTGTTTGAGCCAATTTTGAGCCTTTTATATCCTCCTCTAACATTTTTAGGAGGCACTACATTCTCATCAATAATACCCAATAGGGTCGGGTCCCCCTAATTAATAAGAGTCAAATCCTTATAGACCAGTTCAGGGGAGAATGCCATGGGGGAAGCAAAATTAGGTCACTCTTACACAAAATGTTTCATCAAGGTGTCATGGGCAGAGGAAACCATTTTAGGGGGCTTGGATCTGATGTCAATGTATTATTTAGACACCCTATCCTTAGAGAGGGGGATAACTTATCCATTAATAATACCACCCTCATCTTTAATAGAATAATCAAGGTATAAAGGAGAATCAAGTGGAACCACAATACCCACATCTTCCTCTACTAGAACTTCAAAGAGGGAGGTAGGAGGAAGATCAAAAGATTGGTGAACCATTACATAAGCTTTCTTTGAAATATCATTATAGCTATTAACCCCAATAATCTTTTCTAAAAACACCCCACCTAGGCTAGGAGGAGATGCATTACCTTTGCTAGAGTTGAGGTCAAAATAGGGATTATCTCTCTTAACAAAATTTTCATTATGTTTAGGAAAATAATCATTGGGAGAAGAAACATCCTAGGGTAAAGGTTCTGTCTGCACTTTTATTTTACTCATATTCACATCCTTATTTATTAATAGGCAATTTTTATTGATATGCCCATTTTTTACAAAAAAAAATAAGCATTAAGGCCACCCAAACCCTTAATGGAGCATAAAAAAGTAGCTCCTTTTAGGTAAAAACCTAGGGTTTCAAGGAATAAATCCAAGGATTTTAAAGATCTTAGTACCCTAGAATTCATATGCGCTAGAGATTTCCTGGTGTCTTCCATTCTCAAGACATCTCCTAGGGTATTAAGACCCTATGGAATAAATTTCCATAGATGTACAAGAATATTTCATTATCAACCCACCATGGAGTCAATTTAAAGGCTAATTCCTCATAGTCCACAAAAGGGTTCCACGGGATAACTTTAAACATTCACTGGCCAACATTATATAGTAGTTTACTAATGAATCTTCTTTGCATGTTTGAATTTTTAAAAAGAACCATAAAAATCCCTTGCTTAAACATTCTACAAAATGTGACATATATACCCATTTTTTTCCCACACAAAATTAATCTAATTATTAAAAAACATTCCTTGAGGGTAGAATATTTTCATTTAGGCACACAAAGAAAAATTTGAAAGTGTTGAATTAGGTTTCTTCCAACTAGAAATCTAGAACCATTAATTCATTAGGGCACAAAGAAAGGGTCTTTCCTAGGGAAGGAGACTTATCTATTTCTATCGAGTGTTGATCACTAGGTCCAAAGGTGGTTGTGTCTCTGGTACAAAGAATGAAAAGGGATCCATCTAAAAGATTTAGTGTTTCTTCCTACTATAGAACCTCACTAAATAATTTATTGCCTGTAGCTAGTTTATCTTCTTATTTTTGTCCTAAATCTTCTACAAAAAATTTCTAAGAACAATCTTTATTATCTACCTGGGAACCCAAGGGGTCATTAATGCCCCAATATTTTAAACCATCAATCAATGTACATGGGAATCTCTCTCAACCACATCCATATGCACTTACAATGAATGCATAAGAAACTTTTTTGACTCACAGTTCAAGGAAAAACATGCAAGAAACCAAGCAAAATAAAAAGAAAATAAATGGAAGGAAAAAAGGAAAGAACAAAAACACCTACCAAAATCAAAAATCTAATCATAAAGCTACCCAACTAGATTAAAAACCAAGGATAAGTGAAAATCAAGGTAGAAAAGGTGTCTAATGCTAAAAATTGGCAAGATCAAGGGCTTGAAACTCATCAATGGAGGATAACTATTCATCTTCCACTTGCATAGCTCCATGACCCTTTCTTTTCCAATCCTAGTACTTTACAATATTAAAAACTAAATTGGGAAGAATATGGACATTTTGTTCTATTTGAACTTTTGTAAATAAACTCTTATAGAAAAATTTATAAGCTTAACCAGATGTGTGAAATGAATTAATTAAATGTGCTTTTATACATTTTGAGTAGGAAAAAGACTCATTGGATAGTTTATAAATCTAATGGCCAACCCTAAGGATACTTTACATTTTAAAATTTTGACTTGCATGAGGGAAGGATAAGATCGACAAACATTGACATGAATGTTAGGTGTTCCTATCTTGTTGGGCATTCATATCCCTATAGAAATGTTATTGAGTTTGGGGTATGAGTCAGAGGATAAAAATGCATAGAAGTGTTTTTAATAGTAATATCATTTCTATAGATGACAATAAATGGACTTGAAATGAAAGTAAGTCTTTTATTAGTCTTATAATGATGACCCAAGCCTTCTATCTTGCCCATAATGCTTAAGACCTACTTATCTTCCACCTCTACAAGTTCTAAGTCTACACCTACTTTCTTGCTCCTTAGACACTAATGTCTAGGACAGACACTAACATCAACACTAGTGTCCTAACCTGACACAAGTGTCAAGTGCCCTAAAGTCATATAACTTGTAAATAAAATGTATCATAATGGTCAGCCTAAGTGATGTTGGAAATATTGTCATTGATGTCAAAGGTTTAGAATTATTGGTGATAAAAGTCCCATTTCATTTAATGTTGTTTGTAATAAATATATCTTGGCTAATATGAGTTAATATTAATGAATATATTTTTGGTTGCATATGAGACAAAAGAAGGGCCCATGGAGAAGTCAAAGAGCCACAAGATAAAGACAAAAGAAGGATGGGACGTATTTTCCCATAAAGAGTCATCTTGGGGAACACCAAGAGTCACCAAGTGAAGACAAAAGAGTAAGGGCACAATTTGTCATGAAGGTACACTTTGAGGAACATGAAAATTCACCAAAGATAAGGACAAAAGTGGGAAGGACATTTTTGGTCATGAAGGGTCACCACATGACTTTTCAAAGGCTTGAATATGCAGGTCATCCAAGATTGGTGCCATTTTCTATGAGGATTGAAGGGTCATAAAGGGGGAAGGCCAAAGGTCATTTGGAAAGCTATAAATAAAGGCTTGAGAAGCCATTTGTAAATATGAGAGATAGATTTTGATTTGATATTGTAATATCTAGCTTAAAAGAGCAATTATGAGAGATGAATATGATTTATATTTGTTATATCTATCTTAGAAGAGCAAAGGTGAGAGAGAGGAAAGAGATGTTGTATTGATCTATCATTTTTTGAGATAGCAACATTGAGAGATAGGTGTGTGGTATACACAAAAGGGTTGGTGATCCTATGGGTTGGTGCACCTGTGGGTTGGTGCTCAGGAATAGTAGCCAGGTTGGTGCTCGGCAAAGCGGTGTGGTGCTCCTGTGGGTTGGTGCTCACAAATAGTAGCTAGGGTGGTGCTCGACAAAAAGGTATGGTGTTCCTACAAGCTTGGATTGTGAATATTGTTTGGGTTTGTGCTCATTCATATACTTGAGATTGTTCTCTATGGTTTTTCCCACATTGGGTTTCCACGTTATATTTGGTGTCTCTCTCTATCTTGTGTGGTGTTTGTTTTTTGAGTTTTATTGCATTTATTGAATGTTTGATTAAGTGAAATTTGGTTAAAGGAAAGTTTTATAAGATATATGATATACTGATTCAGCCCCCCTCTTAGTATATCCCATGCTTAAAAATTGGTATCAGAGTAGGTTCCTTTTTGAAAAGTTTTACAGCTTGAAGGTAGATCAGGAAAGCATGTTGGATGGGTCACAGGAAGGATTTTCTACAAATAAGGTACCTTTGTTTGATGGGATGAATTATGCTTTTTGGAGCATGAGAATGAAGGTTTATTTGATGGCCCTTGGATTCGACATATGGAAAGCAGTGGTGGAGGAATATGAAGAGCCACAAACATTTGTAATTACTCTAGTAGAAAAGAAGGCAAGTGAATGTAATGTTAAAGATTTACATGCTATTTTATGTGGTTTATGTGAATCTTAATTTGTTAAAGTTATGCAATGTAAACTGATCATGAGACTTGGGTAAAACTTGAGAATATTTACAAAGGAGATGGAAAGGTTCAGCAAGCTAAGTTGCAGACTTTTAGAAGGCAGTTTGAAATTTTGAAGATGGAAGAAGAAGAAGATATAGCAAGTTATCTTTTACAAGTTGATCAAATCGTAAATCAGATTCAAGGTCTTGGAGAAACATTGGATGAGTCAACGGTGGTGCAAAAGGTTTTGAGATCTCTACCAATGAGATATGATGCAAAGGTTTTGGCAATCAAGGAGATGAAGAATTTAACCAAGCTAAAGATGGATAAGCTTCATGGTATTCTCACAACATATGAGATACGGACAGAACAAGATAAACCCTCAAAGAGAGAAGCAGCTTTCAAGACATCAAAGAAGGAGAAAGCTAAGATTCAAGAATCAAGTGATAGTTTTAGTGATGATGAAGATGACAATAGAGCACTTTTAATTTGCAAGCCAAAAAGAGGAACAGGTAAATATCAAGGAAAATTACCTTTTAAATGTTTTATTTGTGGAAAGATTGGACATTTTTCAGCTAGATGCCCAAATAAGGGTAATTATAAAGAAGAAGAAGAAGAAGAAGAAAATCCTACATACAAGAAGAATTTCAAAGGAAAATCTAAGAAGGGATTCGAGAAGAAGAGCCTGTATTCTAAGGATCCTGGCTTAGTTGAAGATAGTGGAGTCAGTGATTTAGAAGAAGAAGAGATTCTATTCATGGCCATACATGAAGGTGATTAAGAATAAGAAGAGGAGGAAGCTAAAGTGAATATGGAAGGAGAGCTCATTGGTGCCTTAGAAGAGTTAGAAGCTATTCAGAAGAAGAATCAAAGATTAAAGTGCCAGATTGAGAAACATGAACAGGAGTCAAAGGAAATGATTGAAGATCTACAAGCACACTTTGAAGAAGCTAAGAAGAATGAAGAAAATCTCATAGCATAGTTGGAAATAGCAAGAAAATAATGTCAAAGGTATGTTATTGAAATTTCCTCTTTAAAAGAAGATATTAAGAAATCAGTAGTGATTCAAAATTTGAAGATAGCACTAACATGTTGAATAAGATAATAGAAAGTCAAAAAGCATATTTAGATAAGACAGGGATCAATTTTGAAAATAAAAAGAGCTATGTTGAAGCTCTTACACAAGAGGAAACAAAAAGGGGAGAAGTGAAGAATACAGAGGACATTCCAAATAGATAAAGCTGGAAGGAACAAAGCTACAAAAGGAAAATAGGTTAGAGATATACAGATAGGTCTTATTTTTATGGCTATTATTTTTATTGTAATGGATATGGTCACAAAAAATTAAAATGTAGAAAAAGAGTTAACAATTTCATAAATAAGGAGAAGGAAATTCAAGTAGAGTCAAGCAGAAGCCACAACTCTTTTGCTTCTCTATCAAGCTTTGATGAAGAGACCATAGTATGATACAAGTGTAACAACTTTGGACACATAGCTTGGTATTGTAGAAGTGTGTTTGAGTCAGTCAAAAAGGATCAGAGTTTCAAAGCTCCATTCATCAAGAAGAAGGATTAGAGTTTCAAAGCTCCATTCATCAAGAAGAAGGATCAGAGTTTCAAAGCTCCATTCATTAGGGAGAAGGTTCAGACATGTTCATGGTAGAAGAAACAACTTGAAGATTCTATGATGGTTCAAACAGCTCTGCATGTAAGAGGTAAAGATCAGCCATGGTTAATTGATAGTGGATGTTCGAGGCATATGACAGGTGATAAAAGTAAGTTCATATCTCTAAAGAAGATCAATGGTGGTACAATGAGATTCAAAGATAAAACCACTACCAGGATAGCCAGAAAATGTACTTTGAGTTTGGATTATGGTAGAACTAAGACTAAGAATGTTTTATATGTAAAATGTCTTAAGCATAATCTGTTGAGTGTTAGTCAAATATGTGATCAAGGATATACATTAAATTTTCATAAAGAAGGTTGTGAGATTAGAAAAAAAAGATTCAAATGAGTTGATTGCAGATGCTCAAATGATAGGGAACAATGTGTATGTATTGTCAGATATCTTCTCAAAGGCACGATCAAAGGATACATTCAATGATCGGCGAGAGGAATTGGGAGTAATTTCTATTACTTCCTGCCATTGATGTTCAGCATCAAGTGAGGGGGAGCTAAGTGTTAGATCTAGGTAGGTCCTTTGCCATTGATGTCAAAGGGGGAGAATAATAGGTACAAGTATAGGTGTAGCGAATAGGTATAGGGAATAGGTACAGGTTGCTATAGTAAGGGGGAGTTATTGTATGTTTTTAGATGACAATATGTATAGGTGATAGGATGTGGCAATTTTAGGATTGAGGTTGCCATCAATGACAAAGGGGGAGATTGTTGAAAATATTGTCATTGATGTCAAAGGTTTAGCATTATTGGTGATAAAGGCCCCATTGCATTTAATGTTATTTGTAATAAATATATCTTGGCTAATATGATTTAATATTTATTTAATATTAATGAATATATTTTTGGTTGCATATGAGACAAAAGAAGGGCCCATGGAGAAGTCAAAGAGCCATGGGATAAAGACAAAAGAAGGATGGGACACATTTTACCATGAAGAGTCATCTTGGGGAATACCAAGAGTCACCAAGTGAAGACAAAAGAGTAAGGAAAAAATTTCTCATGAAGGGACACTTTGAGGAATATGAAAAGTCACCAAAGATAAGGACAAAAGTGGGAAGGACATTTTTGGTCATGAAGGGTCACCACAGGACTTTTCAAAGGTTTGAATATGAAGGGTCATCCAAGATTGGCACCATTTTCCATGAGGATTGAAGGGTCACAAAGGGGGAAGGCCAAAGGTCATTTGGAAAGCTATAAATAAAGGCTTGAGAAGCCATTTGTAAAAATGAGAGATAGAGGTTGATTTGATATTGTAATATCTAGCTTAGAAGAGCAATTGTGAGAGATGAATATGATTTGTATTTGTTATATCTAGCTTAGAAGAGCAAAGGTGAGAGAGAGGAAAGAGATGTTGTATTGATCTATCATTTGTTGAGATAACAACATTGAGAGATAGGTGTGTGGTATACACAAAGGGGTTGATGCTCTTGTGGGTTGGTGCTCACAAATTGTTTTTAGGTTGGTGCTCGGCAAAGGGGTTGGTGCTCCTATGGGTTGGTGCTCATGAATAGTTTCTAGGTTGGTGCTCGGCAAAGGGGTGTGGTGTTCCTGTGGGTTGGTGCTCAGCAAAGGGGTGTGGTGTTCCTGTGGGTTGGTGCTCACGAATAGTAGCTAGGGTGGTGCTCGGCAAAGGGGTATGGTGCTCCTGCAAGCTTGGCTTGC
This sequence comes from Torreya grandis, assembly GCA_037957365.1. NCBI lineage: Eukaryota > Viridiplantae > Streptophyta > Pinopsida > Cupressales > Taxaceae > Torreya > Torreya grandis. The sequence continues at coordinate 3,302,372 of JARHVA010001323.1, read as the reverse complement.
AAATATTGTTTGGGTTTGTGCTCATTCATATACTTGAGATTATTCTCCATGTTTTTTCCCACATTGGGTTTCCATGTTATATCTGGTGTCTCTCTCTATCTTGTGTGGTGTTTATTGCTTGAGTTTTATTACATATCTTGAATGTTTGATTAAGTGAAATATGGTTAGAGGAAAGTTTTATAAGATATATGATATACTAATTCACCCCCCCCCCCCCTCTTAGTATATCCCGTGCTTAACAAGTGATTTAATGTAAGCTACTTCTCCAAGATATTGATATAAATATAAGACCAATTGTCATTAATTTCTCACCTAAAAACTTATTACCTACTCACTAAGAAACTTATAAAAGGCATTAAATCAAGCACTCAAGTGAGAAAAACTTCCTTATTTTCTCTTATTTCTATATCAGTCATAGGGATAACACATCTATAAACCTAAATTACTCAAGGAGTAGTCAAAAAGCTATATTTTCTAAGTTACAAGCTATGTCACTATTATACTTGCTTATCGCATATTGTATGATTCATACACAATCTAAAACATAGGGGATAATTACATAAGTCTAAGGACCTTTTCAGAATATTTTTTATTTAGGTAGGGCTCACTAATAAATGGGTATTTAGGGTTAATTGGAAATAATGTGCCCACTAACCCATTTTCCCCCAAGGTCACTATGAAGATGAAGAGCTAGAGTTTTGAAAATTCATGAGTAGTGACAGTTTATGACCCATATATGAATTCACTAGAGTGAAGTGAAGTCAAACCCAAAAGCATCTAGGTGGTCACATCTTTTTATAATAGTTATTTGGTATAGGACATTTATGTTGAGCTTAGATATTAGCATTGACACAACCATCCTAGGATGATGTTAATGCCTACATCTCTATATGCATCCAAATTAAAATTTAATGACTATTCCATAATTGTCTTCCAATCTAGTTCATTATTATTCCAGATCTAGAACTAATTAACATCAAAATAAGTGAAATACACTACTTCTTTATCATTTCTATATCTATCATAGTTGTAATTACTATTTTTATCATAACTCAACGTAGGAAATTCAGTGCATGTTTATATCTAAGTTTAAAACCCAATTGGTTTGTTATAGATATGATTATCACCCTTGTGCTAATTAATTTATATTTACCCCTTTAATAATTTATCTAAGTAATCTCAACCTAGAAAATAAACATTTTAAGTTAAAACAAAAATGTATTTAGACTTGAGCTCTGGGCTACTAGGGTTGTATGTAATCAGAATTGGAAGAAATGCATATTCTTCTCTCAATGTGCAAGTGTGATTCTAGTGATTTTTGACGTAGAAGCCTCTTGTGTGAAAAATGTTTTGAAAAGTGTTTATATATTCATATTATTGAAAATCCTTTTAATGGGGCTCATTAGATACATGGACTGACCTTTCTATAGCTTTGAATTTTGAAAATTAATCATTATTTGGGGGGAAGGCAAGAGAGTGGGAAAGGACACTAGAGCACTGTGCTCTTATCCCTTAGGAACTCTTATATAATGGCTCATTTTACCATTTTAGGGGTTAGGTAGGGCCTAAAATGTGTTTAAGGCTAATAAGGATAGGGTGAAGTTTATTCAGGGTTCAACTTAGAAGAGTGTTCAAGGTGGTCAAAAGTGATCAAAATGGGTCCTAAGATAGTCTATGATAAGTGTGTAAAAGAGTGGTAATAAGTGCATGATTTTAGCTTAAATTTTAATTTTACGTGTCTATATTTTCCCTCCTTTTATTCTAGTAATAAAACAAATCAAGAGTACTAGAGTAAAAGGAAAAAGAGTGTGTACCTAAACTTACCTAAGGGAAGGAGTCTTGGATGTAGGCCACAACACTAAACTATGCTCCATGCAAACCTGTAGTGAAACATATATAATATCAACATTTAATTAGGGTGAATATTAAGAAGTAAAATAAAAAAATCTAGAGAGTGATAAGTAATAAATATGCCTAATTGAGTACGTGAATTTTTGTGCATTTTTAAAGTAAAAACTGGTGATTGTGATATGTTGTGCATTTGTATTAACATTGAATAGATTGGATTAGACCCTATATGCCAAAATATTCATTGATAAATGGGTATTCTCATGAACTCAAGGTGTGTTTGGATCCATCATTGTCATCCCAGAGTAGAGTAATATCTTGGGATCCCTAAATGAATCCTGATATATATCTATTGAAAAAATTGGTATAGATATTGGTGTAGATACTGGTGAAAATAGTGAACCAACCATTGAATATGTAATAAGGTTTAAATATTGTTCAAAAATAGCACAAAACTAGTGTAAATACTAGGTATAATGTAGTTATGGTGTAATCAATATGGAGAATGATGCAAATTTTCATTCCATGTGATAAATTGGTGCAATGAGGAAGTGATGTACCACACACATGCCCCTAACTGATATTTAGTACATATAGATTATGATATTGAGTCAAGAAATTTGGATTCTAATAATAACCCTATGTGTCAAATTATAAAAACATATCACACATGATTACCCCAAAACTAAGCAAATCTGAGATAAACTATGTAATTCTAGGAATGAAGATTGTGAAACTATTGAGTATTATTATGAGTAAATTGAGATTCTAAGAAATTATATAAATAACTATTTTTTTATGCTTTTGGATAACATTGGGAAGGACACTAGAGTAATTCTCTCCTATCCAATGTGGCAATCCTATCCAAATTGGCTTAGTGTGCATTTTTTGATCCTGAAACTGTGTCAACTATGTAACCATTGTTAAATATAGGTTGTGTATTGATATGGGAAGCCTGGTCTTAAAGAAAAATATCTATGAATGCCCCCTCTTTTGAGATGAAATTTTGATCCTATGTAATAACTTAAATCAAAATAAAATATTATGCAGTAGGTTATAGTGATGTAAAAAAATGTAAATTTGAGTAATAATGACATCATGGAAAAGCATGACATCATTGTGTATGTAAATTGAGCATAGTAATAATGTAAAATGCATGTAAAAATAAGAATTTATAGTGTGTCTAGATATATGTGATAATGAGGCATGTAGATAAATTGATCAACTGAGTATATAATGTTGAATAAAACTACTTAAGGAGGAATGAATGATGTACATCATGACATTGTAAGGGGTTGGATGCATGATGTCCATTGGATGCATGATGTCCATCATGGCATACAAATCTGATCAAAGAAGAAAAAAAGTGTTATTTCCATGACACACATAATCAAACAATACATGCACAACACATAAAACACATAATATAAGGCCAATGAGACACAAATAAAGGACATGTTTAAATGTCATTCATTAGAATAGAAGACATATAAAATGCATGTTCAAATGTTCTCATGCATATACAAAGAAACAATGATGGCTTAAAGACACATATAGGGACATATTTAAATATCCTCACATGCATATAATCAGAGATATAAAGTCTTAGATCCACTTGGAAATGACATATTAAAATGTCCTCAAAGTAATAAAGAAGTGCATACAAGATATGAAGCTAAGAAAAATAATATAAAAAGCATGCATGATTATGCATTATAATGAACAAGAGATAAGCAGTAATTTAAACATGCATGATAATCTGATATCACTAGGACAAGAGTGGCATGAAGGACACTAGAGAACTATGCTCATATCCTTCATAATGCTCCTATCTAAATACAATTTCTAAGTGTGTAACAGTAAAAACACCTGTAATTATTCTTGAAAATGATGTCCTATGTACTCTATAGTCACTCATATACACTAGTGAAACATGTATGATATAAAATTGGTTGAACACATATATATTATTATGCACAAATAACCTAATGTATGACAAAGAACTTATAAGCATGTATAGGTCCTGATTTTTATTATTTTCTATAATATTTTGCTATTTTTGTATATTTGAAATATTAAACTGAGAAAAAGAAAGAAGGATATTAAACAATGATTCCTTTAAGAGTCTTAACATCAATAGATTTTGTATTAAACAAAGGAATGGTGATCTCTTGAAAATTAAGAGTGTCATGAAGCCATGCAGATTTTGTAGCATTACCATATTCATATTGTATATAGCCAACATCATTAAGACCATACCAATCTAGATTGTTAAAATCATCGTCTAGATTTTGAACTTGTGAAATACCACTCGTAACTTCTTTTGTATCTTGATATGAATAAGGAATTACCCCATATTTTATTATTGACCTTTTTTATTTTTCCTTTGTAATGTGTATTATGTAATGTGCCTTTATTGATATGCCATTACTTGTATTTGTTTGTATGCTAGTTGTTGTTGTTATTTCTTTGAAGAAACTCTATCTTCTCTTGAAACTATTATCATTACACTTTCATGTGAAAATTTCATGTGGTTGGAATCTTTACCCATTTTTTCCCCCATTGCTATTATCCATGATCTTCCTAATACAATTTTATATTATGCCAAACTAGGACATATGTGAAATACCATTAAACATGTTTTTGGCTCAACTATGCAAGGTAACCCAATGGATCTAATAAATAATTTGGATAATGTACTTTTACCCAAATTTTGTTTATCATATCCAAGAAAATGCAAGAGTGTCAAGCTACAAACATTCATTTCAATAATGTTATTGATCACAACATTGGTGCATTTCTTTCCAATCAAAGGTTCTAAGAATGATGAACTCTTTTTAGTTGACTCCTTTGAAACCAGACTAGGAACTATATATTTTGTAGTTATTTCATGCTTTTTAGACTCTTTTATGAGAAAACCTCTTTTAATAATGTTTTTATGCTTATCTTGAATTTGATTTGATAACTTTTCTTGTAGTAATTTCACTTTTTCTTATTATAACATGTGCTTTTCAAAGTGTTGCCTTTGGAATTGCTCTTTTTGATCTTGTTTCTTTTATTCTCTTGCTTACTCTAACTTAGCTTGTTGAACCTTTTCTTTTTCTAATTTTGCCTTTTGAACCTTTTCTTGTGCTAATTGGGGATTTTTAAATTTTTCTTTCTTAGATTTGTCCTTTGGTAACCAATTTTGTATTAGTTCTAATTTTATAACTTATGCTTTAGGGCATACACTAATAAGGTGAGTGGGTTTCTTAAGTGATGTATTAATGATAAGATCATGATTGTCAAATATTTTTTATATTTTTATTTCAAAGCTAACAATGATATATATGATGCCTATGCATTCTATGATATGCACGATAGTATTTTGATATCCTTAAAGGATGTAGAGTAGTTATTTTGAATCATTGCCATCAAAATCCCACTATAAATAGTATTATCCATTTGCATTATTTTTTAATAACTTATTGTATATGTATTCTATTTGAGTTTCTCATTTTGATATAAAATCTTGTTAGGTACATACATGTTTAATACCAACCTATTTTAGATTCTTTGCACATGTAATATAATGTTCCAATAATGTGATCTCTGTACTAAAAAATAGTTTTGTTTTTGTAACTATGATATTAACCTACCCATACTAATTATTTGATATTTTAAACCCTCACAAACACAAACCTTAGGTGTTTTAGATTAAACTTGCATACATACACCCTAAAGAGGAGATGAGGGAGGTAGAGGGGTTTGAGGAAGGATAGGTTGGTTAACTTCATTTGGAAATATAGGATGGGATGCCTTACTTCTTTGGATAATTATATCATCAACCTAGTTAGATGGAAAGTAGATATCATAAGCTTGAGGGTTAGGAGGAGCTTATTTGTTAACCGTGTTAAATTTTACAAATAGTAATATGATAAAAAGAAAAGAGAGACATAGGAAGGCTATAAAACACTCCAACATGATAATGAAATAATAATTGAATTTGAAACCCAAGGAGGATAACATTTTAGAAGGAAATCTTAGGGAAAACTAGGGCTTACCATGTTCAACAAAAATTGGGTTCACTGATATGTTTGATCAAATTTGGGATTTGTGTGAAAACCCTAAATGATAATATTACTATGAAAAATAAAGAGATTAATATAAAAATGATAACATTCACTAATTTAGAACTATTATATTCTGGGAACATACCAAAAATAGAAAAGTGTAAGGAGAAAAAAAACTTAACTGGAAACTGTGCCTCCAGGAGGAATCAAGGTTTGAAACTTGTTTTATAGATAGGTATGGTGACTAGAATCAGGTATTTGAAACTAGATCTAGGCTTGGAAAATAATGTTTGGAAGAGGACACTATAGGGGTGACACTCCTATCCAACCTATGGTGATCTTATCCACTATCAATGAGAAAATTAAGGTTTATAGATTCTCTATACCTTCAACTATAGATCCTGGATCTGGTGTAGGAGATTATGATCAATTTTGAGACCATTGGGTAAATAATTTTCCTTGAAAAACCTTATATTATTGACATGTGAATACCAATAAAAATTAATGGGTAAAAATGAGTCATTGGTTAAAGTTAGGAGATACCTTAACACCCATGTGTTGAATGTTGCCTACATACCAATACTCTGAAAAGGGATCAAACTTTAGGTAGTTTCCCATACTATTGTGTGTGTGTGTGTGTGTGTGTGTGTGTGTGTGTGTGTGTGTGTGTGTGTGTGTGAGAGAGAGAGAGAGAGAGAGAGAGAGAGAGAGAGAGAGAGAGAGAGAGAGAGAATAAATGGTGTAATATGATAGATTTTAGTGTAGTACTAATGTGATTAAGTTCCTTAACCATGAATTGTGACCTATAAAATGTATTAAAACTTGAGCTCTAGGCTACTAGGGTTGTATGCAATTAGAATTAGAAGAAATAAGTATTCTACTCTCAATGTGCAAGTGTGATTCTAGTTTTTTTTATGTTGAAGCTTCTTGTGTGAAAAATGGTTTTTAAAGTGTTTATATAGTCATATCATTTAAAATCCTTTGACTAGTTTGATTAGGGACATTTACTAACCTTCTTATAAATTTGAATTTGGAAAATTAGCCATTATTTGGTGGGAAGACAAGAGAGAGGGGAATGACACTTAATCAAGGTTCTTCTATCCCCTAGGGTGCTCATGTTTAATAGGTAATTTTACCATACTAAGGGTTAGGTAGGGCCTAAAAGGTGTCTAAGGCTGATAAGGATAAGGATAAGTTCATTTAGGGGTCATATATTAGCTTAAAAGAGAATGAAAGGTGGTTGAAAGTGATCAAAAGGGGCCTTAAGATAGGGATAGGTATAAGTGTGTAAAAGAGTGTTCAAAAGTGCATGATTTTAGATTAAATTCTAGTATTATGTGTCTACAATAGGTCATTTTTGAAAATTTTAAGTCTGCAAACCTAATCAGGTATTCGGGGTTCAATTTTTCCATGCTAAATTCAAATCATAATTTTTATTCTATTTTAGTTATGTGTTCAAATTTATTAAGTCATGTAGACCTAATCAAGTTTCAAAACCCGATTAGATATAGTGAGGGGTATTTTATTGTTTTAGTTCTCATCAGGTAGTTAAGTCATGATTAGGTCTTAAAATTTGGTGAGGGATGAGTCTAGTGTTATGTACGTATGGATTCCTACTTAGGTCTTGGATTGGATTTTAAAAACACACAGTGTTAATTGGGTTGTAGACCCTGATTAGGTTTGAGGCTCCTTTGTTGAGTCTAATGCTTTGTTAACTAAGGTGAAATCCCCGATTAGGTTGGGTAATGTTTTACCCTACATTATTTTATTATTTGGGCCTGCATAATTGATTAGGTATATGGGTCCCCTCCACTCATCCCATTGTGTTATACAGGATTTAAAACATAATTACTATAAAATTAAACTATCATACCCACCAATGGCATTTACTTGGTTTGGTGGAGGTGGTTATTCTATGAACATCCTAGAGCCTAATCATGATATGCCTAAGTATACTAATAAAATTTGTCCTAAATTTACATATAATGGGATTCAAACTATAAAAGAGCACATTTAAGCATTCAAATATGCCATTATCCATAGTCAAATCCAACATGAAAATGTTTCTTTCCATTTATTTCCTTACTCTTTGGATGGGGTTGTTTACAAATGGTACATCAACTTGCGGGATGGATGTTTTACCTCATGAGATACCTTTGAAAATTCATTCTTTAACCACTTTAACATGCCCATCAACCCTGTTACTCTACACTATCAATTTTATATAACCCATAAGGAGCCTAATAAACCCATGCACATGTTTAATACTCAATTTCATTAGTTATATAGGAGGTTGGAAGACCCATTCCTAAAAATGGAAGTGATTGCTATTGAAATATATATATTCTTTGCCTTCCATGCTTATCCAGAAGACTCTATCTACACTCACCTTATTGGCATTGACTTAATAATAAGCCTTCATGATTAAACAATAATAAATGTCACATGGTTATGTTGTTGACATGTTTTATTTTTTAGGACAACTAGGTTTCTACACCCAAAATACTTCAATTTACTTGCCCAAAAGTCAACTCATGGACCAATATGTGCCTTATAGTAAAAGATTACCTCAATCTTAGAACCAAAAAAATCTCCTTGTGACCAATGAGTACCATACTAGTATATTTAATAACTTTAATTATGATAATTCAAAATTGAACCAGTAGTTTTTTTTACCTTGTTTTAGTGATTGATTGTCTTTTGGTGTTGTTACTAATCAAGTATTATTTTTTAGAGGAGATACCCAACAAGAAATGCATAGGTTGACCTATTAGACTACATTCCAAATTTCATAATTTGGGGTTTATGAGACAAATGATAAAGTGATATTATTGACTAAGAATGTTTCATATGTAATAACCATTTTAAGAGATTAATGATGATGAATCTGATGACCAATTTGAATGGTCATTCCAAGCAAGTTCACGAGTGAAATTTAGAGTAGTAAAGAGTCACATACATAAAAAGATGAATACAAAATTGCCTGCAATTAGCTTGTAGAAAATTTGAAATTATTGGAGTAACTAGATAAATAAGATGCATTCTATGCATCTAAAATAATCATATCATATGATTTTATTCCTTCATTTAAAAAGCTAATTCAGGAAGCTCAACAACTCAGTTAAAGTAGTTTAACTTTGATCTCATCATCGAAGATGGATGAAATAGAATAAACTAACATTGATCTTGATTGCCCCTATGAAGAGGAAGAATTAATCAAGATCAAAATTAAGGATATCCCATTTCAAAGTAACATCACTTTTGATCTATTTGCTATAGACCTAAATGGTGTAGTTGTGAGGGTTCTCACCATTGAATAGCATCCCCTGTACATTGTTGTTGATAAGTGGAAAGAGGCTAAAGATCATGTTATTTCCCTTACATTTGAAAGTTTAAATTATTTGGAGAAGCTTTTAGAGTATGATTGTAACAATATCATGTTTCTCTTAATAGTAGATGCAATAAAATTAGAAATAAACATTCATGAGCATGATGGCTACACTGAATAAATGAGACTGATGAGAATAAGAGTTTATAACACCTTAATCTATTGTAACTCTCTAAATAATTCAACCACTAATGATAAATACACAATATACTTAACATGGGAAGAACAAAGCCTATGCCTTTTGGATGATTGAAACAACAAGGAGGATGTTGCCAAAGTATTCCTATCAGAAAGAAAGCAACAAATAATTGATCCAATAATTGGTTGCCATGAAGAACATGCCTCAAATAGGTTGGTTGATCCAATCTCTTTGGTATGTGTTGATACCCACCCATGTCCATCACTACAATTCATTATATGGGCAAAGGTATTTCTCCAACCCTATCCCAAGTGCTCTTTATAAATTAAACATAAGTACATTGATGAATGTAATATTGAGAAATTACTTAATTTGCATGAAAACATTTGCATATAAGACTATTTGGTATAGTGTCTATGAGTATAAAGGGAAACATTACCATAAATATGAATATCCCTTTAGTAGGATCCCTACCAATCTTCTCAAAATCCTAAACAAGAATATGTTTCATCTTAGGTGTCTAATCGGTGAGGAAATCCCATTGCCTATTTATGGATGATTCATCAAACCCTTACTTTCAGGGCTGAATTATCTTGGAAAGCCCCTATAAATGGCTTCTTTTTACTTTCTTGATTTCTTTCCTACTTTCATTTATTTTTCTTGCTTTCATCATTGGTCTAGCCTTATGTTTTCCTCCTTTTTCATCCAACATGTTTATTTTATCCTATGAGTTACTCGTTAATCAATGAATGAGGAAGAATGGCTTGTACATAGGTAGCTTAAGTGATATTCTGGTACATAAGTACTCTAATTAGTTTGTGGATTAATATTATGTTTCAAAATAAGTTTTTAAAGCTTAGGTTGTCATGTGTGTTTTAGATTTTTTCATGTTTGGGCAAATTTGGGTAAACTATTTAGCCTCTTAAGATACTCTTTCGAAACCACACAAGAAAAATCACATTTTAATGGTTTATAAGTTTGCTTGGATGAACATGTTGTGATTAATATCTAAAGTGAAAAATCTATAGTTCTAGATTTATTTTTTCATGATAGTCCCCAACCCAGAATTGAGATGGTAAAAATAAAGAAAGAGAAAAAGATAAATCAAAATAAAAATCAATTTATAAAAAAGTAAATTCTTGGGTGATTCAGGCAACCTCTATCATGGATATGGATTCATTTTGGTAGTAGAGTAAGACCTTGAGTGGAATCAAAGACATCTCCATCAAGGCTATGGACACTTGTCTAGTAGCAGAGCAATGTCTAATTAAATGCTTTTAAGGTAACATTTAGTAGCTAGATGGTTGGATCCCTAGTAGTTAGTCCTTACAAGTTCTAAAAAGTGGTAATTAACTCATTTTCACACACTAGGTCAATGAGAATGTTAGATTTGGTCATGTAGCCATCCCTTATTTTACTCTCTCAAAATTGGTCATGTTCCACATGTTGCCTTAGTCATAGATTTTGGGTTTGAAGACACATTTTTCTAGTTTCAAAATACTCAAGAGAATTTTTTAGTAGAGTCATCATTTATTGTTGCTTGCACAACATACCCTAATTCCTCAATAATCATGGAACCCCTTTTTTATCCTCTTGCTATGCTCTTGATCACATTTATGGCTAGTTGGTCTCATCCCTCTCAAGTTGCCTTACTGGGCCACCTTAGTTTGCATGTCGAATCAGGCCCTATAACAACTCTATTAGAAATACCAATCCCATGTGAGAAAACTTCATACATGACACTTAGTGTGAAATCAAAGTTTTGACCTCCCAATTTGCATATGAAAACCTTACCCTCTCAGCTCTCTAGAGTTAGTCTAGGGGGTCATTTCATTTTTACATTCCATTTTGACCTTAGAGACCTATATTGTTGAGGTGACCAAGATCAGGTGAGAAATTTTCATATTAGGTAGTTGGTCTTCTATATGCCCTTATGATTCCCTGGTTAGGTTTGTTGTTGGTCATTTTTTAAAATTTCAAACTTGTAGACCTAATAAGGATTTCAGTCACCAATGAGGTCTCTAGGTTAAATTTATTCTTACTCAATGCTAATTAGAGTTTTTTTTTTCTATTTTAGGTTTATGTTTAAATTTCCTATGTCTCATAGACCTAATCAAGCTTCAAAACCTGATTAGGTCTAAGGAGTGGTTGTTGAGTATTGTCATTGATGTCAAAGGTGACTAAGCCTAGTTGGTAGTATGTTGATGTGATAAGGGGAATTGAGAGAGTATTATCATTAAAATATGTTGTCATGAGAAAATTTAAAGTCAAGAGAGAATTTGAAAGAAACTAATGTATTATGGTTACATGAAAGTACAAATCATTGATGTCAAAGATGTATCATGTCAAGCTTGACTATGTGTGATATCAAAAAGCATCTTTTGATGGTTAATGTCAAAGGTAACTAAGGACAAATAGAAATATGTGATATGTCAAGGTACATGAAAGAGTAGGTGCATAAGAGAAAAGAGTTTTTCCATGAGAAATAAAAGTGTGATTTATGAAAGAGAAAGTGTTGCTTGAATAAGAGTTGTCATGAATATTATGAGCATGGAAGGTATAGATCATGGATGAGTGTTTGAAGACAACTAATGTCTACATAGGAAGCATAATGTATGAAGAGGTATATACAAGTCACTAATGTCATGATATAAAGAGGTATGTGCAGAGGAATGTATGTGCATACTATGGCATAGTCATGACATAAAGAGTTTTAGGGTGAGCCATGTGAAGGAAACTTGCTCATGTGGTTTTAGGTCTGTATGAGGTTGTGGAATATTTTTGTCATCAAAAATATAATGGTGTAGTGATATGAGTGTGTTTTGATGTCTTATATCTACTTGTTTGATGTTTTATTGAGGTCATGACATGGAAGGAATAAGTCAAGGTCTCAAGTGCATTAGAAGCTTGAGCCTAATCATGGCATGGTGAAGGTATGAGTTGGTGGCATAATGAGGTGAGTGAACTTAGGCATATGATAGGTTTTTAAGGTAGTTTTATCATGAGATAAAATAATTTAATCATTCATGAGATTTTCAGAGTGAGCCTATAGGGGTAGGACCTTCAGACTAAGCCTACACCTAGACCTCTCTTAGACCCTACCTAGCCTAATGAGGCATGAAGATCATATTTAAAGTAAATTATGCATATATGATCATGTAAATAGGTAATACAAGTTATTTTAGGCATGTTCACAAAGTTTGAGGTCATGGTTTGAAGGCAATTACATAAAACACTATTTTAGGCCTTCTTAAGTTCATAGAATGAGGTCTCAAGACTTGAGAAGCACTTTAAAATGTTTTTTGGAACATGTAACCTCTAAATGGGAAACAAATTTGTTGAGGAGAGATATGGAAGGGTCCTAGATAATATCTCCAGGTATTATTTTTGGATTTAAGGGGCAGTTCTTTATGAACAATCGTTAACACCAAAACTTATGTTAAACCTCCCTAAAACCCTAATAAGGACCTAATGTGAAAGACATTGTTAAAATAAAATAATAATGGACTAAAATCATATAAAATATATTGTATCATGTATTATACTCTCCTAGGTACCTTTAGGTTGTGGTGGTTAGTCAGATGAGAGAAAAAATGTATAGATGCAAGCGTATTTATCAAGAAGTTGTTATATCCCTCAAAAGTTGCATTGGTAAAAAAAACCCAAATGGATGGTATAATTAGATATAGAATCATAATGCATTCCAATTTTTTTTTTATAGGTTCCAACCTTAATTTATGCTAAATTGGTCATCCAAGTTAGCCAATCACAGATAAACCTAATGGTGTGAACAATAAAAAACCTAGGTAAAGATGAGATGGATTTGAGGGTCTGAACATGTCATATTGATAAAAAAAAATTAATGAAGAGTTTATTTATTAATTTTAAGTAATTTTTATTCTTAAAATAATTTTTAGAGTTTATTTAATATGATGAAAATTTGTTCACAAAATGACCTATCTGGTTCAGATAAGACTGTGTGATATCAGGGTCAAGGAATTGGTCTATAAGACCAATATTTTCCATTAAACCATATGATATTTATATCTAATAATGGTATATATTTATCATGGGACAATTTACATGCATAAATAGTCATTAAAGTGTCTACACATGTGTTGGAGGTCTAATTCACCATGACTGGTCTTTGAGGTAAATTGGTAGTTTCGAGTAAGTTTTAGAGATGTTTTTGAGTGTTTACCTCCTGAGTGAAGGTATTAAAATAATTTAGGGATTATATTTAAGTAGAGTATATTTATACATTTTTTATTTTTCATGAGTAATTTTATTAAGTGTGTTTGAGATTCATTCTTGAAAGACAAATTTTTGACTATACACAGGCCTAATAGGGCAGTTTGTCCAAAAGAAGGTCTCAAGGTATAAACAAATGATACCAATATAAAAAATCATGGAGGAGGTTAGAAGATATATTTTAATAAGTTTTTGAATATTTTTTATGTGTTCTATAATTTCATCTATTTCCAATAAGATCAAGTCTCAGAGTTAAGAAAGCAGACCTAATGAAGTAGGTCTCCATGAGACCTAAAGGATGAATAAGACAAATATTGATCATTAAGTAAGATTTTTATATATGATTAAAATTTTACTTAAGATAATATAATTACTATAAACATGATTTTTATGTCGTAATTACATCACATTAAGGTTATCAAGCATGAGAAAGATTAGACAAACTTTTGGTACTCATAGGCTTAATATGATAGTGAACTACAAAAAGTGTTTTTATGAAGTGGTTGGACCTAAAATGTTTTATAAATATTGGTCAATATTATATTTGGTATATTTGAGTTTTTTTTTAAATAATATTAACATATATGGAGGTTTAAATTTTTCCAAGGGATTAAGTTTACACATTACTTGGCATACCTAATGTAATTAGGTTTCCATGAGTCCTAATAGAGAAATAAGGCCTAATTGAGTTGTGGCAAACCAAGATAGATCCAAATTATGATTGAAACATATTAATATTATGTACTAAGACATATTATATGGCCAAAATAAGAGGTTTAATTAATATTTCCAACCAAGTGATATGTGAACAAGATATATATATATATATATATATATATATATATATATATATATATATATATATATATATATATATATATATATATATATATATATATATATATATATATATATATATATATATATATATATATATATATAAGGTAGTTTAGGCCTATTTGTGTGTGAAAAAAAGTGTATGCATATAAGCAAGAAAATAAAAATATGCATGAGTATAATAATGTTGTGAAACATGTTGAAAACCCTTAGAGGAGAGTATATAATCATACATGATAAGTGTATAGGTTGCATACATATTAATATCAAACATACATGACCTAATCAGATTTGATGAGGATTAGACAAGTGAAGGAGAGCGAGCCTTGAGATTGAAGAGCAAAGGTGTAGTAATAATTTATCATAATTTTTTGATTGAACAAAAAAAATTTAAAAAGGTATTCAAAATTTTGAAGTGGTTGAATTGGTGTTGAGTCACTTAGGGAGTTGGTGCTTCCTTGCAAGTGGGTACTTGCTAAAGCCTATTTAAGTGGGTGCTTGATAGTTTGGTGTTGGTGCTCCAAGTTGAGTTGGTGATCAACATAATTTGATCTTGTGAAAATATTTGTAGGATTTTATTCCAATTATAGAGGTCATAGTGGGTTTTCTTCCCCTTGAGGGTTTCCCACTCACTTATTATGTTGTGCTCTTATTTCATCCTCATGTGAATGATTCTTTATGCATTATTAGATCACTATGTTGCTTTGATGGTATATGAAAGGTAATGTACAATTGTAAAAGTTTTTAAAGTCACTAATTCACCCCCCTCATTGAATTGTGTTTCCAACAATTGGTATCAGATCTTAGTCCTTTGAAGCATGCCTAACAGCTTAAAGGTAATCTTAAGATGGAGTAGTTGAAGTAGACCTTGAAGCATAGCTCATAAGTGCCATAGATGATTTGAAGCATCAAAATAAAAATAAGCATGTGTTGAGATACATGGTCAAGGATATTAAGGAATAAATATGTACCTTGAAGAGTGACATGGTCAAAGAAGCCAAAAATGATGAGAAGACCATCAAGGATCTCAAAAATTAGTTAAAATGTGTTAATATGAAGTTTAGATCAAAATAAGTCGAGTATGATCAGTTGAAGACAAAGTTAGATTCCTTGAAGGCTGAGCATGAACAACTCATAGACAAGATGAGTAAGTTTGAGAAATATCATGAGAAGTTAGAACAAGTCAAGAGTACTAACATGAAAGTCAACATGAAGAGACCAATCAGGTAGCCCAATGTAATGAGGTATTCCAATTCTTTCAATGGTTATTATTTTTCTTGTCATATCTTTGGTCATAAAGCAAGTGATTGTAGAATAGTCTCAAGGGATGAGTTACCATGGGACCATGGGAGAAGGGGTGATTAGTCAATAGGTAAGTACAATAATGTTGTTTGCAATAGTTGTCATAATATGGGACACATTGTAAGATTTTGTCCTAATAGAGTTAAAAGGCCCTCAAGACTTAACAAGGTATATGAAGATCATAAAATGCATGAGAAGGGTCAAGCATTGGTATATAAGCCAAAGAAAGTTAAGAATGATCATATTGAGCCCAAGAGTCAAGATGGATTATTTTATAAGGAAGAGCAAGGATTAGAAGTGAAGGAATGTCAAGAACACTTGTTAACTACATATATTGACAAGGTAGTCAAAGAAAATAAGGATGACAAGGTGGGCAAGTCAAATGCTTTAATCAAGCCTAAGTGGATTCCAAGGAGGTAATATCAATATCATAATTTTAAGATGGCTGAGAAGAGTGGTTTGGATATCTAAGAATCTCCTAAGTTTATGGTGTTTTGAGAGCCCTATGGAAAGGGTTTAATCCATGAGGACATCCCATTGCCTATCTATGGATGATTCCTCAGGACTGAATTGTCTTGTAAAGCCCCTATTAGCTTCTTTTTGCTTTCTTGATTTCTTTCCTACTTTCATTTATTTTTCTTATTTTCATCATTGGTCTAGACTTATATTTGCCTCCTTTTACATCCAATATGTTTATTTTATCCTATGAGTTACTTATTAATAAATGAATGAGGAAGAATAGATTATACGTAGGTAGCTCAAGTGATATTATGGTGCATAAGTACTCTGAGTAGTTTGTGACTTAATATTATGTTTCCAAATAAGTTTTAAAATCTTAGGTTGTCGTGTGTGTTTCAAATTTGTTCATTTTTGGGAAAGTTTGGGTAAACTATTTAGCCTCTAAAGATAATCTTATTGGCTAAGTTTTGAACCACATACCAAGCTTTTGCCTGGTTTAAAAAGTTGAGCAAAGTTCATTTGAATCAATGGATCAAAAGGGGATTTCAAAGGGGGTCTAGGATTTTAAGGATCAAACATGAGTCCAGAAGAACATACAAACCTTGGAAAAGTTAAGTATAAAGACTTTTGGGCTAAGGCTTTACTTTGGAATTATTTTGGCCTTTTCATTCCTATGATAATTTCTTTCAAGACCTTTTTTGGCTAAGTGTTGAATTCTTTCAGAAAAATTATCTATTACAAAGTTTCTAAAGGGATGTTTCTTTTAGAAAAAATGTCTGAAGCAAAAGATGAAGACATTTTTCTCTTGAGGAAACTTTTCCACATTAATTTCCCCAAAGACTCATTTCTTTCAGAGAAAATATCCACATCAAAAAGGTTTAAGTGTAATTTATCTCAGACATTTTGTCTAAAGCAAAGATTAAGGGTCTTTTATTTTGTGAAAATTATCTTAATAATTTCCCCCAAGGGTGTTTTCTTGGAAAAGTGCCCTATGTAAAGTTTTTGAATGGGTATTTTTCAATCAAAGTAGTCCAAATAAAAAGTTTTGAAGGGTCACTTTTCAAGCAAAGTGTCCTATACAAAAGTCCCAACGGATATTTTCCTTGCCAAAATGGTCCCTTATGACAAATGCCAAAAAGTCATTTCTTTTGGGAAAGTTCCTACGTACAAAGGTTCTTTCAGGAAATTTTTTTGAATAATTTTTCCAAAGGGACATTCTTTAGGCAAAGTGTCCTAAATGAAAGTCTAAAGGAAATAACCATTTGGATTTGAAAAGGGGCCACTAGAGCTTAAAATTGACATCCACATGTCCATCATATGATGGGCTCATGAACGTGTTTGATAGTTTTATGCATGTCAAATTTAAGCTATAGTAAAAACAAATCCTTTGAGCTTAAATTTGATGGTCACACAAATGTCAATAATGGTCATGTGAATGCCATTCGATGCCCCATAGACTATCAAAATTAAGATCATGAAGTAGTCATTGGAGTTCAAAAGTGGGTCCTAGTAGATCAATGATTGACATTTGATCAAGTATCCAATATCAATGATGTGTGGGCAAGTCAAAAGGTCAAGGATCTTAGAGGCTACCACATGGTGTAAGCATGTGAACTAATAGATAGATAACAAGATCCTAAGGATTACTGTGCATTTGACATGTGGCATAAGTGAAGATAGAGTTGAAAATTCAAAGATAGATTTGAGGGCTCATGTTTGTTTGTAGCTAGCAAAACCAATGGAGTGGGGATAAAGATGACATAGGTGGGACCAAGCAAATCCAAGAAGCAAATACATGTATGACAAGTGTCAATAGTACATTAGCTTAGGCAAAGGATCCATGACTCTCATTAAATCATACAAAGATGGATCAATAGAGTGAGCTAAGTCAAAAGAGTCAATGATCTGAGCCAGATTCAACAACTAATAAAAAAATATCAAGTTGAGATATTTTCAACTAGGGTTGATAGACCAGCTCAACTTAAGAAAAGTGAATAAATAAACTTGAGATAGTGGAAATAGTTAGAACCAAGCTCAAATACAATTTGAGATGGACCATAATGCATAAATAGGGACCAAGCATCGAGTAGAGTTCCATCTATATAGACTATATGAAAACCAATAATCTTAAATTGATTTTCCTCTATAGTAGACCCAAGTCTAGTTCTCAAAGTAAGGGGAAACTATGTGTAATAAATGAAGGAATGCCCTAATCCATGCTCCCAATAGATATCCACCCAAAGCAAACATAACCAAAGCTCAGTCAGGTTCATAGATGTAAGGATGTGTCCTTATACATAAGTAGTCAAGTAGAAGATGGCATGAAGATCAAAGATAGAGATCTGAAGATCTTGTTCATGATGGTTTATGTCTTGTTTGGACCAAAAATCATGGTAGACCATTCCCTTGAAAGCTGAAAACTCATTAATTATTCTAAAAACATGTTCCCTCTACTTTCTTCTCCCCTTCTCCTATTTTATACCATTCTCTTCTCCTTTAAGGGGTTCTCAAATTTTAGATTATTTTTATTTTTCTAGGAGATAGGGATACTCTTTGAGATACTGAAAAATATGCTCAGCTTGGTTAGGCTCGACCCTATCAAACATTTATAAGAACTACCTCTTGATGCAATGAGACTTTCTTTGCCTATCTCTTACCTTAGATCTGGTTTGGTGAGTTGTGCATAATGGCATTGTGTGAAGGAGAATCTTCCTCATCTATTTTCCTTCTTTCTAACCTTTTTTTGAGAGTTTTCAATGTGGTTTGCAGGTCTAGATTAGTGTTATACTATGAACCTCTTGTATGAAATACTTATGAAAATTAGCTTGATCTTGAGCTTGTGTGAGCTAGTATTGTATTTAATAGATCTAGTGTGGGTTCAAGATCATGGGAGTTTCCCCTTTAAATTTGGTGCATTGCCTAGTTAACCATATTATGAGCCCTTATTATCTTTATAACCCTTTTCCCCATGAAGCATTAGCTTAGCATTAGTTTAGGTGAGCATCAAAGAGGAATCTGGCCTACTCTAGAGGTTCAACAATAATATAGGTTACCCACAACCTGGGGTTGTCCCAATATTATAGCTTAGTTGGAGAGAGCCTAAAGAACCCTCTCCAAGGGTAAAAATTAAGCCTATAATATTTTTTGGCATGCTCAGTGGGACCAAATCCAAAGTAGTGGAAGGATTTTTGGTATTGTTCTTCAGCATATCAGCCTTTAGAGGTAGGTTTTCAAATATTAGTGACAACTTTGAACATATATCATTTGGTTAAGTAGCCTAACTAAGTGTCTAATCATCATAATTTGGTATGTACAATTAGTCATCTATTGATCAATATGATTATCCTCTACCTTAGCATCACACTTATTAGGCGAATAATGTTTATGTGTTCCCCTAAAGTGGACCTCAAACAACCTATCAACCCTATCATGGCCTTTGTCCTCCTTATACCGCTATATATGACCAAGATTATCCTTCTTTACATTCAAATTAGACAACTACTTCCCCTTGTCAAGACCAGGCTTACATTGTTACATCCTTTTCAGGAGTCAATAAAGCATTATTAGTTTATATTGAGTTGATAAGGGATATTTGTAAGGGTTTGGAATTTTCTCCAGTCATCCCTATCCATGTTCTACAAAAAGCAAGGAGTGCTCTTTAGTTAGTCAAGAATAGATGGCTAGTTTGTGAGGGAGAACATTATTCACCTTATAAAAATGAGGATATAGAAATGATAAGAAACATGGTACAAAATTTATAAAGTATGCTAACATATTATGAAGGATATTAGGCTCATTCGGACAAACCTTATGTGCCCTCCCCACTCTAAGAGCCTTACGCTCAACCTTTAAGAGTCCCTGATCAACCCCATAATCAACCTTATCAAATTCCAGCCTTATCAAAAATCATAGAGGAAATATTAGACCAAGGAAGAAAAATAATGAAGATCAAGGAGGGGATCAATCTTGGACAAGATTTCACTATTCATTACACAAAGGGGATAAATATCTTCTTGCAAGAGTTCTAGAATGTATGGGCATCCATTAAAGAAGTTGAATACCCATATGTTGAGAAGCAAGAGATGAAAGGGTGGGTGTTTTCCATTGAATACATGTTTGAGCAATGGTAGAAAGAGTATGTCAAGACTAATCCAATAATTTTTCCCTCTCTTACCCATATGCCCATTCCCACTCAAGAACATAAAGTTGTTCCATCTTGGCTCCTCTCCTATGACCCTAACTATTTCATACCCTTTCTTGTGAAACCACCATCTCCCCAACCCATTCAGAAGAAGAGAAGGTGGACAAGTCTTACACATTCCCCTCATGGAAATAAATCAAGGAGGACACAAAGATAAAAAGGTAGATGTTAGTTGAGGCAGTCTAAAAACTAGTCCTAGTAGAGGAAGGGTTAATTGTTTAAGAGATAAATCAAGTAATAATATCTCAACTCAATGAGATTTGTGTACAAGACCTCTAAAATTCTCTCACCTCAGTTCAAGATCCACCTAAAAGAGCATTCAAAGTATATAGATGGAAGGATACTCTCCTAAGTTTCAAGCAAGGTGAACTTTTTCACCCCCCCACCATCTCCCTTATAAAAGAGGAGCCTATTCTATAAAGGATAGAGGAGGAGCTTTTAGTCATAGGTGAACTTGAAGAATACAATGCAAGTGTATATGATGAGGATATCATGATAGGTATCCCAATTCATAGGGAGGAGCATGTTTTAGATTTCAATTTGTAGGAGCCTAATGAGAATCAAGAAGACAACCTTCATGAACCTAGTATAGAGGTCAAAATCAGCTCAAGCAGTTTAGAATAGCATTTGTGCTTAGATTTCTTGAGTGAAATAGAGTAGATTAATATTGTAAACTTGCCTGAATATGATAATCTACAAGCTAAACATGGGGTAGACCCTGAATGGACTACTAAAGGTCCATTCCATAGAGATGAAGAAGAGGATCAGAACTAGGTGCCTGAGGTTGGTCCATTTAAAGATGAGGTGTCAATCAAGGATAACCCTGATATATTGGAGCTAGAGGAAAGTAGATCAGACTTTAAGTAATAAAAATATGATGTTTTAGAGCTAGAATGATCAAATCAACCCTCATTTATAGTTGAAGAACAAGGTGACATCTTGATTGTGGTTGATGAAGGAGACATCTCAAGTGATCAGGTGATTCAAATTGATGAACATACCAGTGAAGAGCCTAAAGAATTATAATAACGGTTCAATGCCATAACCAAAGAATTTGAAGAGACCAAGTGACATGTCCTTATTCTAGAAAACTATGAACATTTTGATCTAAGCATGATCAATCCTAATTTACATAAGGATAAGGTAGAATAACATGGTATTTTTGAACCATAAATTGAACCAAGTGCAGTTGCTCCCAAAATCCCAAATGAAGCCTTCATGCAAGACTTTCTCAAGAGTGGAGAGCAACATCAAGCAAGTGCTTCTATAGTCCAACATGAACTAGGTTTTGAAGACTTGGACCAATATGTCTACATTGGAGACATGTTCATTCCACTCCATCCACTAGGGAGCACATGAAAAAGACTGGCCATTAGGTTTCCCAATTCACTAATTTTAGTACCTCCAATGCAAGGTATCTTCCATCCTAATTTGTTGTAAGAAAATGTTATTAGAGGTTTCCATTTTAATATAGGAGGAATAGTTTTGAAAATGACTTGTATATATTAGAGTAGGTTCATGCTTTTATCTAGGTGCCTTTGTGCACATTTGTTTAGTAGGATAGTTTATCTTTCTTTCCTATAAGTGATCACGTGTATTTGCCTTTGTTGTTTTATTTTTAGTCCTTATTGTTTCAATAAGAATTTTTAGGAAGGGTTAGCCTTGTATCCAATTTAAAACCATCTCAGTTGTAGAGGATAATAACTCCATTCCCAATGGAATAGACAAGGCACATGGTCTGGGTTCTCTTTTATAACATGCATGCACTCCCTATGAGTTTCCAAAGATATTGGCCAATTTTTGACCCACATACCAAGCTTCTACCTGGTTTAAAAATATGAACAGAGTTCATTTGAAGTATTGGATCAAAAGGGTATTTCAAAGGGGGTTCAAGCTTTCAAGGATCAAACATGAGTCTAGAAGAACATATAGACCTTATAAAAGTTAAGTATAAATGCTTTTGGTCTAAGTCTTTACTTTATAATTATTACAACCTTTTCATTGATATGATAATTAGGGACCTTTTTTGGCTAAGTGTTGAATTCTTTTAGATAAATTGTTTGAGATAAAGATTATGAAGGGATGTTTCTTTTGGAAAAAATGTTCAAAGTAAAAGATGAAGATAGTTTTCTCTTAGGGAAATTGTTCCACACCAATTTCCCTAAAGACTCATTTATTTCAAAGAAATTGTCCACATCAAAAAGGTCTAAGTGTAATTTTTGTCAGAAATTTTGTTTGAAGCAAAGCTTAAGGGTCTTTTCTTTCAATAAAATTATATAAACAATTTCCCCAAAGGGTCTTTTCTGGGAAAAGTATCCTATGCAAAGTTTCTGAAGGATATTTTTCAATCAAAGTTATCCAAAGCAAAAATTATGAAGGGTCACTTTTCAAGCAAAGCATCCCATGAAAAATTCTTGAAGGATATTTTCCTCACCAAAAGGGTCCCTTATGACAAGGCTTGAAAGGTCATTTCTTTTGGGAAAATGCCTACGTACAAAGGTTCTTTCAGGAAAATTGTCCAAACATTTTTTTTGAAGGGACATTCTTTAGGTAAAGTGCCCAAAACAAAATTTAGAAGGAAATAGCTATTTGGATTTGAAAAGGGACCATTGGAGCTTAAAATTGACATCTGTGTGCCCACCATCTGGTGGGCTCATGAACATATTTGATAGTTACATGAACATCAAATTTAATTCATAGTAAAAACAAATCATTTGAGCTTAAATTTGATAGTCGCATAAACATCAATAACAGTCACATGAATGCCATTTGACATCTTATGGAATGTCAAAATTAAGATCACAAAGTAGTCATTAGAGTTCAAAAGTGGGTCCTAACAGATAAATAGTTGGCATTTGATTAAGCATCCAAGACTAATGGAACATGAGCAAGTCAAAAGGTCAAAGAGCTCAGAGGCCACCACGTGGTGTAATCATGTGAATTAATATACTAAAAACAAGATCCTAAGTATTAACAAGTGTTTGGCATGTTGCATAAGCAGAGATAGAGTTGACAATACAAAGATAGATTTGAAGGATCATGTTTGTTCATACCTAAAAAATCTAATAGAATGAGGGTAAGGATGATGTAGGTGGGACCAAAAAAATCTAAGAAGATAATACATGAATTCCAAGTGTCAATAGCATGTTAGATTAGGTAGAAGATTCATGGCTCTTGCTTAATTATATAGAAATGGATCAATGGAGTGAGCTAAGTCAAAAGAGTCAATGATTTAAGTCAGCTTTGAGAGCCAATGGAAAAGGATTGATCTAGGACATTTTTGACTAGGGTTGATGGACCAACTCAACTTGGGCAAAGAAAATAAATCAACCTAAGCTGGTGTAAATAGTTAGAACCGAGCTCAAATATGATCTGAGTTAGACCAAAATGTATAAATAAGGACCAGGCATCAAGTAGAGTGTCATCTATATATACTAATAGGAAAACCAATAATCTTAGATTAGTTTTCCTCTATAGTAGACCTAGGTCTAGTTCTCAAATCAAGGGGTAGCTATGTGTAATAAATGAAGGAATGTCTTAAGCCATGATCTTGACAAATAGCCACCCAAAGTAGACATAACCAAAGCTTAGTCAAGTTCATAAATGTAAGGATTTTGTCCTTATACATAAGCAGTCAAGTAGAAGATGGCATGAAGATCAAAGATAGAGATCTAATTGTCTTGTTCATGATGGATTACGTCTTATTTAGACCAAAAATCATGGTGGATCATTCCCTTGAAAGCTAATAGCTCATTAATTATTTTAAAAACATGTTCCCTCTACTCTTTTCTCCCCTTCTCCTATTTTATCCCATTCTCTTCTCCTTTGGGGGGTTCTCAAATTTTAGATTATTTTTACTTTTTTGGGAGACAAGGATACTTTTTGAGATACTACAAATTATGCATAGCTTGATTAGGCTTGACCTTATCAAGCATTTGTAAGATCTACCTCTTGATGTAATGAGACTTTCTTTTCAATATATCTTGCCTTGGATCTAGTTTGGTGAGTTGTGCATGATGGCATTATATGAAGGAGAATCATCCTCATCCATTGTCTTCCTTTCTGACCTTATTTAGGGAGTTTTCAATGTGGTTTGTAGGTCTAGATTAGTGTCCTAATCTGAACCTCTTCTATGAAATAATTATGCAAATTAGCTTAATCTTGAGGTTGTGTCAGCTATTATTATATTTATTAGATCTAGTGTGGGTTCAAGCTCATGGGAGTTTCCCCTTTAAATTTGCTGCATTGTCTGGTTAACCTTCTTAGGAGCCCTTATTCTATTTCTAACCCTTTTCCTTATGAAACATTATCTTAGCATTAGTTTAGGTGAGGATTAAAGAGGAAAACAACCTACTCTAGAGGTTCAACCCCAACATAGGTTACCCAAAACCTAGGGTTGTCCCAATATTGTAGCTTAATTGGAGAGAGCCCAAAGAACCCTCTCCAAGGGTAAAACTTAAGCCTATAAAAACTCTCTCAAAACCACACAAGAAAAATCACATTTTAATGGTTTATAAGTTTGCTTGGATGAACATGTTGTGATTAAGATCTACAGTGAAAAATCTATAGTTCTAGATTTATTTTTTCATGATGGTCCCCAACCTAGAATTGAGATGGTAAAAATAAAGAAAGAGAAAAAGATAAATCAAAATAAAATAAAAATCAATTTCTAAAAAAGTCAATTCCTGGGTGATTCAGGAAACCTCTATTATGGATTTAGCTTCATAGATGGCAGTAGAGTAAGGCCTTGAGTGGAATCAAAGACATCTCCATCAAGGCTATTGACACTTTTATGGTAGCAGGGCAATGTCTAAGTAAATAATCTTAAAGTAGGATTTGGTAGCTAGATGGTTGGATCCATAGTAGATAATATTTATAGGTTCCACAAAGAAGTAATTAACTCATTTTCACAAACTAGGTCAATGAGAATGTCATATTTGGTCATGTAGCCATACCTTATTTTACTCTTTAAAATTTGTTCATGTTCCACATGTTGCCTTAGTCATATATTTTGGGTTTAAAGACATGTTTATCTAGTTTAAAAATAATCAAGAGTATTTTGTGGTAGAGTCACATTTTATTGTTACTTGCACAACACACACTAATTCCTCAAGAATCATAGAACCCATTTTTAATCCTATTGATACTCTCTTGATCACACTTGTGGCTAGTTGATCTCATCCCTCTCAAGTTGACTTGGTGGGTCACCTTAGTTTGCATGTTGAATCAAGCCCTGTAACCACCTCTATTAGAAAGACCAAGTCTGTGTAAGAAAACTTTATACATGACACTTAACGTGAAATCAAAGTTTTGAACTCCCAATTTTCATTTCAAAACCTTACCCTCTTAGCTCTCTAGAGCTGGTCTGGGGGGTCATTTCATTTTGCATTCCATTTCAACCTCAAAGACTTATACCATCAAGGTGACCAAACTTAGGTGAGAAAGTTTCATATTAGGCACTTGGTCTTCTATATGCCCTTATGATTCCTTGGTTAGGTTTGTTGTTGGTCATTTTTGAAAATCTCAAACTTGCAAACCTAAACGGGATTTCAATCCCCAATCAAGTCTTTGGGTTCAATTTATTATTACTCAATGGTAATTAGATTTCTTTTTCTATTTTATATTTATGTTCAAATTTCCTAAGTCTCATAGACCTAATCATGCTTCAAAACTTGATTAGGTCTAAGAAGTGGTTGTTGAGTATTATCATTGATGTCAAAGGTGACTAAGCCTAGTTGGTGGTATGTTGATGTGATAAGGGGCACTGAGAGAGTATTATCATTAAAGGATGTTTTTATGAGATAATTTTATGGAAAGAGAGAATTTTAAGGCAACTAATGTATTATGGTTGCATCAAAGTACAAATTATTGATGTCAAGGTTGATGTCAAAGATGTATCATGTCAAGACTAATTATGTGTGATATCAAAAATCATCTTGTGATGGTTGATGTCAAAGGTAACTAAGGAAATATGGAAGTATGTGATATGTCAAGGTACATGAAAGAGTAGGTGATTAAGAGAAAAGAGTGATTCCATGAGAAATAAGAGTGTTATTCATGAAAGAGATAGTGTTGCATGAATAAGAGTTGTCATGTATATTGTGAACATGGAACGTACAAATCATGGAAGAGTGTTTGAATAAAAATAATGTCTACATAGGAAGTATAGTGTATGAATAGGTCCATACATGCCCATTATTTCATGATATAAAGAGGTATGTGTAGAGGAATGTATGTGCATATTATGGCATAGTCATGAAATGAAGAGTTTCAGGGTGAGCCATGTAAAAGAAGCTTGGTCATGTGGTTTTAGGTCTATATGAGGTTTTGGAAGATTGTTGTCATCAAAATGAGAATGGTGTAGTGATATGAGTGTGTTATGATGTCTTATGTATACTTGTTTAATGTTTTATTATGGCCATGACATGAAAGGAATAGGTCAAAGTGTCAAGTACATTAGAAGCTTGAGCCTAATCATGACATGGTGAAGGTATGAGTTGGTGGCATGGTGAAGTGAGTGAACTCAGGAATATGAGAGGTTTTGAAGGTTGTTTGAACATTAGAGCAAAACATTGAAGCATTCATGAGAGTTTTAGAGTGAGCCTATAGGGGTAGGACCTTTAGATTAAGCCTACACCTAAAATTGTCCTAAACCCTACCTAGCCTAATGAGGCATGAAGATCAGATTTCAATGCAATTATGTATATGTGATCATGGAAAAAGGTTAGATAAGTTTTTTTAGGCATTTTCACAAATTTTGAGGCCATTATTTGAAGGAAATTACATAAAACACTATTTTAGGCCTTCTCAAGTTCATAGAATGAGGTCTCAAGACTCGAGAAGCACTTTCAAATGTTTTTTGGAATGTGTAACCTCTAAATTGGAACCTAAGTTATTAAGGAGAGATATGGAATGGGCCTAGATAATATCTCTAGTCATTTTTTTGGATTTAAGGGGCAATCCTTTATGAACAATCGTTAACACCAAAACTTGTGTTAAACCTCCCTAAAGCCTTAATAAGGACCCAATGTGAAATATCTTGTTAAAATCAGATTATAATGGACAAAAATTCATATAAAAGCTATTATATCATGTATTATACTCTCATAAGTACCTTCACAGGGTGGGGTTAGTCAGATGAGAGAGAAAATGTACAGATACAAGCTTATTTGTCAAAAAGTTGTAGATCTCAAAATTTGCTTTGGTAAAGAAAACCAAATGGATGGTATAAGTATATATAGACTAATACTACATTAACATGATGGTTTTTGGATATTTTACACCTTTAATGCATGTTAAATTGGTCATCCAAGTTATCCAGTCGTAGACAGACCTAATGGCGTGAACAATGAAAAACCTAGGCAAAGATGAGAAGGTGGATTTGAGGGTCTAAACATGTTATATTGATGCAACCAAGTGAATTAAGAGTTTATTTATTAATTTTAAGTCATGTTAATTCTTAAAATAAGTTTTGGATGTTAGTGAATATGGTGAAAAGTTTTTCATAAAATGACCTATCTGGTTTAGATAAGATTGTGTGATATAAGGGTTAAGGAATTATTCTGCAAGACCAATATTTGACATTAGGCCATATGATATTTATATATAATAATGGTGTGTTTATATATATATATATATATATATATATATATATATATATATATATATCATAGGATCATTTAAATGAATTATGATTCATGAAAAGTGTCAACACAGGTGTTGGAGGTCTAAGTCACCATGACTAGTCTTTGAGGTAAATTGGTAGTTCTAAGTGAGTAAGTTGCAGAGATGTTTTTGAGCCTTTACCTCATAAGTGAAGGTATTCCAAGAATTTTTGGATGATATTTAAGTCATTTAGTGTATGTATACATGTTTTATTTTTCATAATTAAGTTTATTAAGTGTGTTTGAGCTTCATTCTTGAAAGACATATTTTTGACTATATATAGGCCTAATAGGGCAATTTGTCCCAAAGAAGGTTTCGAGGTATGAAAAAAGGATACAAATATAAAAAAACATGGAGGATGTTAGAATATTTATTTTAATAATTCGGTTAATAGTTTTTATGTGTTGTATAAATCCATCTAGGTCTAATAAGATCAAGTCTTAGAGTTAAGAGAGTAGACCTAATGAAGTAGGTCTCCATGAGACCTAAAGGATGAATAAGACCAATATCGATCATTAAGTAAGATTGTTATATATGATTTAAAATTGAATTAGGTTCATATATTTCCTTTAAAAATGATTTATATGTCTTGATTACATGACATGAAGGTGATCAAGGATGAGAGAGATCAGACAGACTTTTGGTACTCACATGCTTAATATGATAATGAACTACAAAGAGTGTTATTATGAAGTGGTTAGACCTAAAATGTTTTATAAATATTTGTGAATTTTATATGGGGTATATTTGAGTTGTTTTAAAAATAATATTGAAATATATGGAGGTGAAAAGTGTTCCAAGGGATCAATTTACTTGTTACTTGATAGACCTAATGCAATTAGGTCTCCATGAGCCCTAATAGAGAAATAAGGCTTAATTGAGTTATGGCAGACCAAGATGGATCCAAATTATGATTGAATAATATTAATAGGATGTAATAAGAGATATTATATGTCCTAAATAATATGTTGAAGGTGTATGGACAACAAAGTGGTATGTGAACAAGAGATTAGTATATATACAAGGTAGTTTAGGCCTATTTATGTGTGAAAAAATGTGTATGCATATAAATGAGTAAAACAAAAGATGAATGAGTAGAATAATTTTATGAAACATGTTGAAAAACCTTAGAGGAGAGTATATAATCATACATCAGAATTTTTTATGTTTTCTACGTATGAATATCAGACATACATGACCTAATAAGATTTGATGAGGATTAGACAAGCAAAGGAAAGTGAGCCTTAAGATTAAAGAGCAAAAGAGTAGAGGTGTAGACATAATTTTTTTATTTAGAAACAATAAGTTTAGATTTTTTCAAAATTTATAGGTGGTCGAGTTAGTTCTGAGTCACTTAGGGAGTTGGTGCTTCATTGCAACTGGGTGTTTTTTTAAAGCCTAGCCAAGTGAGTGCTTAACAATTTGGGGTTAGTGATCCAAATTGAGTTGGTGTTCAACAAAATTTGATCTCGTGAAAATATTTATAGAAATTTAGTCCAATTATAGAGGTCATAGTGTGTTTTTTTCCCCTTGAGGTTTTCCCACTCACTTATTATGTTATGCTCTTGTTTCATGCTCATGTGAATGATTCTTTATGCATTGTTAGATCACTATGTTGCTTTAATGGTATATGAAAGGTAATGTACAATTGTAAAAGTTTTTAAGGTCACTGATTCACTCCACCTCTCAATGAATTATGATTCTAAAAATTGGTATTATATCATGGTCCTTTAAATTAGGCATAACAACTTGAAGGTAATCCTAAGAAGGAATAGTTGAAGTAGACCTTGAAGCAAAGCTCATAAGTGTCATAGATGATTTGAAGCATCAAAAGAAGAAAAATCATGAGTTGAGATCTATGGTTAGGGATCTTAATGAATAGATATGTATCTTGAATTGTGACATGGTAAAATAATCCAAAAATGATTAGGATACCATCAAGGATCTTAGGAATCAATTATAAGGTGTCAATACAAATTTTAGATCAAAAGAAGTTGAGTATGATCAGTTGAAGATAGAGCTAGATTCCTTGAAGGTTGAGAATGAGTAGATCATAGAAAAGATGAGCAAGTTTGAGAAAGAGCATGAGAAGTTAGAACAATTCAAGAGTAACAACATGAAAGTCAACATGAAGAGACCATTTAGGCAGCCAAATGCAATTAGGTATTCCAATTCTTTCAATGGTTGTGATTTTGCTTGTCATATCTTTGGTCATAGAGCAAGTGATTGTAGAATTGTCTCAAGGGATGAGTTACCATGGGACCATGGGAGAAGGAGTGATCATTCAAGAGGTAAGTACAATAACATTGTTTTAAATAATTGTCATAATATGGGACACATTACAAGATTCTATCCTAATAGAATTAGAAGGCGCTCAAGACTTAATGAGGTATATAGAACTCCTATAGTGCATGAGAAGGGTCAAACATTGGTATAAAAACCAAATAAATTTAGGACTGATCATATTCAAGAGTCAAGATGGAATATTTGCTAAGTTATAAAAATATGTAGAAGTGAAGGAATGTCAAGAACTTTTATTATCTGCATATATTGACAATGTAGTCAAAGAAAAGAAGGATGACAAGGTGGATGAGTCAAATGCTTTAGTAAATCCGAAGTGGATTCTAATGAGGGAATATCATTCTCATAATTAAAATATGGTTGAGAAAAGTGGTTTGGATAATTGGGAATCTTCTAAGTTCATGGTGTTTTGAGAGCCCTATGGAAAGGGGTGACTCCATTAGGATTCATGGAGACACTCTTCTATCAGTAGAATCATGAGGTTGTAGTCAAAAAGAGTGATTCATATTGAGAGGATTATAAGTTATCTATGTTTCAAGGTATGATTTGTTTTCTTTATCAATTATATGTATATGATAAGGTAAAAAGAGTTTTGGTTAGTATGAGCATTAATTTTGGAGATCAATTCATGAGGAGCCATGGTATGGAATGCAAGTTTGAGCATATGATTGTGTTTAGAGACATATGGAATATGGATTGGTCTGTAAGACCAATATGGTCATAAAGACAAGTTGGATGTTGTTG
The DNA here is from genome assembly GCA_037957365.1 of Torreya grandis. Lineage (NCBI taxonomy): Eukaryota > Viridiplantae > Streptophyta > Pinopsida > Cupressales > Taxaceae > Torreya > Torreya grandis. The sequence continues at coordinate 3,271,185 of JARHVA010001323.1, read as the reverse complement.
ATAAATATAGAAGTGTACACAAGGCCAAGAAGGTTTGTGAAGTCTTTATAGGCATATAGGCAAAGTGAGAGGTAAGAAAAAATCTAATTTTACCTCAGTAAATTGTACACAACATGTTGGAGATCAAAGTGAGTTGATCAAGTCAATTTTCATGACTCAAGGAATGTGAATCATGAGGATACATTGTCTACAATGTCACTATTTATAAAATAGGTCCAAGGAGGGCATAACACAAGAAAAATAAGTGATAAGTCTGAAAGTGTACCTACAAATATGTCATAGGTAGAATAAGAGAAAAAGCATACTTTTGATGTGGGCAATGCTACTAGTGTGATCCAATGATAAGGTTATTGTATACATGTTGAGAATGGTATGTGAGTCTTGATGACTCATATGATGAGCATATTCTATGAGGATAAAGGTGGACCTAATCAGATGATCCATTAGATTCAATAGCAAATGAGTAATGGTCTATGTCAAAGAAGGTATATAGAAACATAAAGACAAGTTGAAGAATGTGGCCAAGACTGAGAGAATGATGGATGTTTGTGAAGCTAGAGTAGAAAAATGAAGATAAATATCATCCATCTCTATGGAATGAAGGTGCATAAAGGAAAGTGAGTGATCTTGTGTATCTGAGTCCATTTGAGGATCTATGTTAGATAAGAACAAATGTGATGGCCTAATGAGTGATCAAAGGTTTATATCAAAGATAAAGTGATTGAGGTATGCATGAAGATAGGGGGAATATACTTGTATGATGCTTCATAGATTCTATGATCCTATTACTAGAAGGGGGAGAGAGAGCTCAAAAAGGGAGAAAGAGGCCAATTTGAAAAGAGCTAGTTTTGAGAGAAAGTTTAGAATGCTTCATAGACTCGAGAAATGTCGAGATCCTTTTGTTTCAAGAGGTGTGATACAAGAATTTACATCATGAGGAGAAATTTTAGAATGAGGGAGACGTTGCCTATTGAGAGAAGTTTTTGAAGGTGGTTTCCATCAACGACAATGGGGGAGATTTTTTAGTATTGTCATTGATGTCAAAGGTGACTAAGCCTAGTTGGAAGTATTGATGTGACAAAGATCATAGAGAGAGTATTTTAATTAAAGGATGTTTTCATGAGAGAATTTGAAGGTAAGAGATAATTTGAAGGAAACTAATGTATTATGGTTGCATGAAAGTATAGATCATTGATGTCAAAGATGTATCATGTCAAGATTGACTACTTGTGATGGTTGATGTCAAAGGTAACTAAGGATAGATGGAAGTATGTGATATGTCAAGGTACATGAAAGAGTAGGTGCATAAGAGAAAAGAGTGTTGTCATGAGAAAAAAGAGTGTCATTCATGAAATAGTGAGTGTTTCATGAATAAGATTTGTCATGAATATTATGAGCATGGAAGGTACAGATCATGGAAGAGTGTTTGAAGACAACTAATGTATGCATAGGAAGCATAGTTTATGAAGAGGTTTGTACAAGTCACTAATGTTATGATATAAAGAGGTATATGTAGATAAATGTATGTGCATAGTATGGCATAGTCATGACATGAAGATTTTCAGGGTGAGCCATATGAAAGAAGCTTGGTCATGGGGTTTTAGGTCTATATGAAGCTGTGGAATATTGTTGTGACCAAAAATATAATGTTTTAGTGATCTGAGTGTGTTTTGATGTCTTATGTCTTCTTTTTTGATGTTTTTTTGAGGTCATGACATGGAAGGAATATGTCAAGGTGTCAAGTGCATTGGAAGTTTGAGCCTAGTCATAGGATGGTGAAGGTATGAGATGATGTCATGATGAGGTGAGTGAAATCATGCATGTGAAATGTTTTGAATGTTGTTTTAACATGATATCAAAGCATTAAATAATTAATGAGAGTTTTAGAGTGATCTTATAGGGGCAGGACCTTCAAATTAAGCCTACAAATAGACCTATCTTAGACCATAACTAGCCTAATGAGGGATGAAGATAAGATTTTAAGGAAAGTATGCATATGTGAGCATGCAAAAAGGTAATATAATATGTTTTAGTCATGTTTTAAATTAAATTACATAAAACACTATTTTAGTCCTTCTCGAGTTCATAAAATAAGGTCTCAAGACCCGAGAAGCACTTTTAGATGTTTGTTGGCATGTGTAACCTCTAAATGGGAACTTAATATGTTAATTAGAGATAGGGAATTGTATTATATAAGATCTTCAAGAAATTTTTTTGGATTTAAAGGTTAGTTCTTTATGAATAATCATTAACACCAAAACCTGTGTTAAACCTCCCTAAAACCCTAATAGGGACCCAATGTGAAATATATTATTCAAATAAAAAATTAATGGAATAAAATACATAAAAAATATATTTTATAATGTATTAAAATCTCCCAGCTACCTCCAAGTGGTGGTGGTTAGTTAGATGAGAGAGAAAATATATAGATACAAGCTTATTTGTCAAGAAGTTACTATAACCCTCAAAAGTTCCATTGGTCAAGAAAACCAAATGGATGGTATAATTAGATAGAGAATAATAATACATGATATTATGGATTATGGATAGGTTTCACCCTTAAATTATTCTAAATTGGTCATCCAACTTAGCCAATCATAGATAGACCTAATGGTGTGAACAATGAAAAATATAGGCAAAGATGAGAAGATGAATTTGAGGGTCTGAGCAAGTCAGATTGATGAAAAAAAGTGAATGAAGAGTTTATTTATGAATTTTAAGTCATGTTAATTCTTACTATGATTTTTTTAGGTTAGTTAATATTGTGAAATTTTATTCACAAAATGACGTGTCTAGTTTAGATATGACTTTATGATTTAAGTGTCAATGACTTGGTCTACAAGACCAATATTGTACATTATACCATATGATATTTCTATATAATAATGGTTTATATATTTCATATGAAAATTTAAGTGCATTAATAGTCATGAAAAATTTATACATGGGTGTTGGATGTCTAAGTCACCATGATTGGGCTTTGAGGTAAATTGGCAATTCTGAGTGAGTAAGTTGCATAGATGTTTTTGAGTCTTTACTTCCTAAATGAAGGTATTAAAATAATTTGGATATTATAATTAAGTTATGGATTATATTTATACATTTTTAATTTGTCATTATTAATTTTCTTAAGTGTGTTTGAGCTTCATTCTTGTAAGACATATTTTTGACTATACACAGGCCTAATAGGGCAGTTTGTCCAAAAGAAGTTTTCATGGTATGAATGAAGGATAAAAATATAAAAAATAATGGAGGATGTTATAAGAGTTATTTTAAATATTTTTTTGATATTTTTAAGGTTATTTATAAATCCATCTAGGTCCAAGAATATCAACTCTTAGTGTTGAGAGAGCAAACCTAATGAAGTAGGTCTTCATGAGACGTAAAGGATGAATAAGACAAATATTGATATTTAAGTTAGATTTTTATATATTATTAAAAATGACCTTATATTTATATATTTATTATAAATATGATTTTAATGTCCTAATCACATGACATGAAGGTGATCAAGCATGAGAGAGATCAAACAAACTTTTGGTACTCACAGGCCTGATATGAAGTGAACTGAAAAGAGTGTTCTTATGTAATGGTCGGACCTAAAATGTTTTGTAAATATTTAAGAATGTTATATGGGGTATATATATTTTTTTAAATATTAGTGACATCTATGGAGGTGAAATTTTTTCCAAGGGATCAAATTTACACGTTACTTTACAGACCTAATGCAATTAGGTCTCTATGAGTCCTAATAGAGAAATAAGGCCTAATTGAGTTGTGGAAGACCAAGATGGATCCAAATTATGATTTAAAAATATTATTAATATGTAATAATACCTATTATATGGATAACCTAAGAGTTTATAGGGGTATGGCTGAAGAGATTAATATATATACAGGGCAGTTTAGGCCTATTTATGTGTGGAAAAAAGTGTATGCATATAAACAAGTAAAACAAAATATGCATGAGTAGAAGAATGTTTTGAAACATGTTAAAAACCATAAAATATAATTATATAATAATACATGATAATTTTTTATGTTAATATCATCCATACATGCCCTAATCAGATTTGATGAGGATTAAACAAGCAAAGGAGAGTGAGCCTTGAGATTGAAGAGTATAAGAGCAGAGGTGTAGTCATAATTTGTCATCATTTTTTGATTAAGAAACAATAAGTTTATAAGGTAATAAAAATTTATAATTTGTTGAGTTGGTGATGAGTCACTTATGGAGTTGGTGCTTCCTTGCAAGTGGGTGCTTGCTAAAGTCTAGTCAAGTGGGTGCTTGACAATTTAAGGTTGGTGCTCCAAGTTGACTTGGTGCTCAATGAAATTTGATCTTGTGTAAATATTTGTAGGAATATATTCAAATTATAGTTTTCATATTGGGTTTTTTTCCCCTTGAGGTTTTCCCACTCACTTATTTTTTTATGCTCTTATTTTATGCTCATGTGAATGATTCTTTATGCATTATTATATCACTATGTTGATTTGATGTTCTGTGAAAGGTAATATAAAATTTTAAAAGTTTTTAAGGTCACTAATTCACCCTCTCTCTTAGTTAATTATGACTCCAATATTGGTCTTTTTTATCTTAGTTATAATCAAATAACCAAGTCCCAATTAGGTCTTAGAATTTAGCAAGGGGTGAGTCTAGTCATAAGCAGGGTTGGAGTCCCACTCTAGTCTCAGGATGGAATTTAAAAACCCACAATGTTAATTAGTCCCTAGACCCCAATTAGGTCTTGGGTCCTTATATTAATTCCAATCCTTTATTAACTGAGGGGAAATCCCTGATTAGGTCAGGGTTGTTCCCCCTTCATTCCTTTGTTATCCAGGCTTCTAACCCTGATTAGGTCTGCAAGGCCCATCCACTAATATCACTATCTTATATGAGCTTTGAATTGTGTTTACAAAATATACCTATGAGTTATAAAATGATAGTTCTAATTAGGGGTTCTAAGACCGATTAGGTCTTGGGGGCCGCCACTACTAAAACATTACCTAATTGGGATTTGATTCCCTAGTTAGTTCTTAAATCTTATAAATATCTTCCCTACTTTTATTTGGTATTTCAAAGCCTAATTAGCAATGGGAACTTAAAAATTGAAAAAAGGGAAAAATTTAAACATTCATGTGACTCCCAAAAGCTTAAATAGGTCTATGAAATCTTTTTTGGACCTTGAGTTGGTTTTATGGTAGTATTTAAGGCCTCACTTGTCTATTTTTCAAGCTATTCATGTTACCAAAAATCTCATTAAAGCCTAGTCATTTTAGTCTTTGTAATTTTTTTTTGTGCTAAAAATTGTTCATGTTTTCATCTCCTGCTTGATGAAAATTTCTTTTAATTGCAATACCTAACTTGTTTCTTTTTGTATTTTTACAGGCTAAAGGTGAAAGTGGAAGGAAAGTGGAGATATTTTGGAGAGAAAAATTAAATGACCTTTTTAGAGGGGAAAAATCACTATAAGTGAGAAATTTTTTTCCATTCCAAGGGATGAAGTTTTGTTTCTCCTTGGAAATATATTGGCCTAGTCACTTTTATTTACTTTCTAGTGTAATTTATCCATCTCCTTTTTTGTCTTGGCATTATGTTGTCAAAATTGTAACTAAATGATCGATTGTAAACTTTATTTACACTTTAATCAATATTTATATTCAATACAAATTAAGGAATATTTTTTTTAATTTGATTATACATGTAATATGGTGGTGGTGTTTTATTTCCTCTTCTAGGCATGATCCTTAGACTCAGACACTAGTTCTCATTATGGTTGTGTCAATATTAGCCAGATGTGGAATTAATTTATGGGTGCATTCGATCAAATGACTATAGAATTGGATACCTTTTCTCTAGAAATTTTCTTCTCTTTTCCCTTCTTTCTTTCCATATTTATCTATCTACGAGTTGGGTTTAGAGTAGGTTCTAAATGCATTCTGTGATCATGCTTATCTTAATTGCAAGCATTATTTGTTATTATTTATACATTGTTGTATGTATGCAATAAACACATTTAAATTAGTCACACTCTCATTTAATTAAAATTCATAAATGTTGATTTTAATCATTTCTACAAATAAGAAAATGCAAGCTTATTTTTTTATTGAAACCCACTAAAAACCCCAAATGAACAAGACAACTAAACCTACATTCCCTCTAAATTCATTAAAATACCAAAATAATGTGAAAACTAAGTTTAAGTATTCAAAACCAGTAGGCCCCTTGAATTGGAACAATTTTGCATAGACCAATTAGGTCATCCAGTATGTTGTGACTTGGGAATAACAAATCTTGGGGAGACCCTATGGGTCTTCTTTTAGGAGAGGCTAAATAGGTGATCGTCTATGTTTGGAGTTAGTGTTCCAAATGATCCATCAACAAATATGATTTCTACACCAATTTTTTATTCCCTCATTCAAATATTACTCATGTCTATAATGGATGTACATAGTTTTTATTTTCTAACTCAATCTATGATAGTAATCATTACATGTTATTGTCCTTTAATGTGCAAAACTTGTAACAACTATATAATTCCATGAATCAAATATTTGTGCACTAACAAGGCTGCATTTAATAATAAAAAATATTTATCCTTTCATAATCCATATTATTGATATATTCAATTAGAGTTACTTCTTGTTACCATTGTATGTCAAAGGGCATGCATTACTCATTTTTTTCCTTTCACTCCCATTATTCTCCCAAAGTTTTTATTGCATTCCTTCGTGAATGTTGTCACTGATAAAAGAGATAGAATACACCCTCTTATTGAATTATTATCAATATTAAACCTAAAAATATTTATGAAAAAATACCAAATACCATGGATGTTAATAAAGTAAATTAATACCCCATTAACAAGTCAAGAATATGTAGTAGAAACACTCAACCCCATGTTGTGTCCTCTTGGATTCCCCCTATTAGTTTATTCAAATTAAATTTTGATGGGGATGCTCATGGGAATCCAAGAGCTTCAAGGGCTAGGTGTAACATTCAATAATGTTTCATAAGAGTATCTCTTATCTTTGCTTCTTCAATAGACCTTCAATATAGTACCAACAATGAAGCTGAAGCCCAGGCAACTGTCTTGGGCATTTAATTATCTAGACAATGCAACATTGAACACTCAATAATTAAAGGTGATTTCAAACTTATCATGGAGGTGATTTAGAACTATCATATAAAGGTTTGGTGACTTATCAACATTATTATTTTGTTTTGGCCATTCCTGGAGGAAATGGAGTCATAGATAGTCTCCCATTGCTTTAGTGAAGCCAAAAAATTAGCAGACTCTCTAGCTAATTTGGGAGTGGATCAATTAGAGGATTTGGTGATGGATAATGTCTATGATATGTGGTTGGGTCTTAAATAAATGGACACTTTATGTCATTATTACATAATGGGATACTCTATGCATCATTATTGAGTCATTTACATTCATTTATGGATACTCCATTGATTTGGCATATGCATTTAGGATATACTATTAATTAGTTCACATTTATCTCTTAGATGTGGAGATTTTTTACATGACTGCCACATGCTTATTATGGTGTTTTTAATATGGTTTGTGTCTAGATTTGGCTCATTTTTTCATTTACTCTCCCCTACTAGTTGGTTGTGGCTTCAAAGATGGACTCTACTATCTCTATCACGGTTATCACTTACCCTATCCTTTATCTCTGAGCTGAGAGGCATGAAGTGGCCTTTCAAGATATTTTCTCAAACCAAAGGCTCAAATTGATTTTTTAGCTCTTGAATGTGGAAACCTTAGCAGACATTTAGGTCATCATAAGGTAAGACTACCTACATGCTATCTAGCATAATAAAATGAATGTTGATGTGGATTCTTTCTTTGCAAGCAATCTTCTTTGCATGGTTCAAAATAGGGAAAAACTTAAAATGGTAGTATAAACCCTTGTGTGGAAAGAGCTTTGAGGCAGACTCATTGGGTGGCTGAATCACTTTTTAGAGATCATTGGCCTATTCTTCCTTTATCTAGCTCTCATTATTTGGGATGAATTCCTCTATGTGTTTTTTGGGAATTGGAGTCCCATTTTATATAATTACATGATACTTTTCTAGCATTGGTGGAGGGTTACCTAATTGAATCTACTCTACCACAATCTTGGCTTGAGCCTTTGGCATCTTTGAGTCTCTTCACTAGTAAATTCAAGTCAAACGTGTTTGTGATCATAACAGAGTATTTAGTAAACTTTTGTTTGAGTCATGGTATGGTGGCTACTTTGGAAACATAAGCTACCAAGGAGCCTACTAGAGGAAGATGGAAGGCCTCAAGGGTCAAAAGCAACCATTTGGAAGTTGATAATTTGGGTCCTATATGTAAATTGACTTGTTATAAACTTAGTAAGACCTCTATGCAAATTGGTTTATGTTGTTCTTTTATATTATTATTTGGTGTCTGTTAGTCAATGAGTTTGATCCTCATTGTTTTGTTTTTCTCCCTATGGGAGTTGCATTAGGATGGTTGTTTCATCATTATTTGGAACACTACATTTTTTTTGGTTTATTATAATCCTCCTTTGTATGGGTGAGGGCCCTTTACCTCAATATCAATCCAAATTAAAAATGAAATGAATATGTAGACTTTCTTGATATATTTTATGGCATATATGAAAGATACTTAACTCAATGCCTTGACATGAACCTATATTTTCATGATACACAATTATATGTAATAACATATTAACAAAAAAAGTTAGCAAAGGTTTTCACATTTAAGGAAAAATATGATCCTTTCAATGATTAATATCAGAATTTTAGAGTTACTAATTCCACCATAAATGTTCTAACTAATACTATTACTACTATTCCCACATATACACCTTTGGCTACACATGCAATGCCCTCTGAAGGTGTGGGGACAACATAAGTTTTTTATAATATTACTATGTTTATGCATGCATAGTCAACATATGTATATCCTATGAAGGTTATTCACATGACATCATCATCCTCACCTAATGCACGATCTTTTGAGTAGACATGTTATAACTTTGCTAGCCAAAATGTTGTAGTTAGAGGAGGGTGATTCTAGAGAAATTCATTAAAAAAATTCTCATACATTGCTTCAAAATTAATTAGCTAAAAATATCTCATCCCTCACCTATGCATTTTTTATCTCCTAATCTTAAATTTTATGATGTTAAAGGTGATATATAGTAACACCTAAGATCCTTTCACATAACATGTTTGTACTATGCATCCATTACTAAGTTTCTAACCAAATTATTTACATGCAGTATTAAGGACTATGATTTGTAATGGTTCTATGATATTCTATTCCAGTCAATTAAGGAATTCAATCCTTTGGTAGATCAATTTATAGCACTTGTTTTTATCAATATTATTGAGATACTATCTTATTCTTAAATTGTAAAACTTAAGGATAAAATGAACTAGTTAGTGAATACATGCTTTGATATAAGACCATGCATTCTAAGATGACAAATCCTATGGCTGAAAATGACTTATAAGATATCTTCAATAAAATTATGATTTTTCCTCTCCATTAATCCATTATGTCCACAAAATTCAAATCATTTGATGAGATATGCCATATAGTTAAAGATCAAATATGTGTCTAACATTATAACTACATTGACTACAAAGTTTAAAACTAAACCAAGTTTTAAGGTTAAATTAAATGATACTAAAAATAAATTAAAGACAATAGTCAATGTAGTATCACAACTTACTAATCAACTTGTTTTATCCATCCCATAAATGAGGTAGTTTTCACAATTATCTCAACCTCATCATATTCTACTACCAGAGTAACTAGAGTGTGGCTTTATATCTCTCCCTCCTCCAAAAGAGGTTGATCTGAGTAGACCTATATCTAGAGAATATGATGGTAATGCATATTATGACTATCATAAACATGGTGGAAATTCTGAAAGATGAATGTTTCAAGATAAGGCACAAGATACATGATCTCATTGATGATAACATTATTGAGCTTAATGAACCTATGAGTATTCAAGACAACAACCAAATAGGAATGTAAATTTTTTTTCCAATCCCCTTCAAAATCATGTAGTGATAAAAACTAAGAATACCATTGAGATGCATATGACATACAATGCACATATTCCTCCTTTGACATATGATTACCCACTATATGGTATTATTGGTACACTTACAAGCACATCTATACAATGATCTAAAATAACATTTGATGATAGTGAGATTGTGGATGATGATCTTCCTTATCCATAAGTTTTTATTAAAGAATACATTGATTCACAACCTATACATAGTGTCATGGTAGATAATGGTTGAAGGGAAAACATTTATACAATGAAACTTATTCATACTTTGGGATATACAAATGAGCATTTAATGGATACAAAAAAAATAGTTAAAGGATTTGATGATAAATAACATTACCCCTTAGGATGAATTTTGATATCTCTTAAGGTAGGCCCCAAAGTAATTGATAAATTATTCCTATTTTTTACTGAGCATGAGAGTATTTGAAATGTTTTAAGACACCCTTGGATAAATGAGCTTTCTGTAGTTCCATATTCATCACACAATTTGTCAATTATATACATGATAGTCAGGTGGTCACATTTTTTGTTGTTCTATATGAATATCTTATTCATCTGGAGGTGTTTTATCATCCACCCCCACCACCTTTACAATTTATTATTTCACCTTATTAGGATAATTATAAACTCAATTATTTTCTTTACCTATTTAGGATCATCCTACATAGTCAATTATAAAACCTACTAAGGTTATTTCTAAAAATACAATTCAAAGGAAAGCAATTGACTTCCTTAGATGATCATTGTTTCAATGACCATCACAGTAGAGAATTATTCATGACTCATAATAACCAATATTTACTCCATGTACTAATATAGTTCTAAAAATAGTTTAGTGTTCCACAACAAACACAAACACATTTTATTTTCCTTCTATACAATAACTTTCACATGATACTATGCTACCTAGAGGCACCAATCATACACAAGATCCTAAGAGTCATTATTTATATTTAGATATAGTTACATATGACACTAAATGCTCATAAAAGGTGACCATTTCAATGTTAGATACATGACCTACACATGATATTCTTATTGATGAGGTCATTAGCTAGCATTTTTACATTTGACCAAATTATTACAAAAATACCAAAAATAAAAACTTACGACTTAGGCATGACCTCTTTTATAGTTACATAAATTATTTATGTTATTTTATCATATTTTTTTTATTTTACATATAATTTTTCACATACACATATATTTCATGATATATATGAGTGAGATGCATGCCATATATGTTATACATGATACATGGATGCATTTATACTAGACATTCTTATATCTAGGGGCCAAGCCAATGTTGGGAGCATCTCATTCATAGGTTACATTATTATAGGTTATATATTTTTATGATATTTACATTTATCATTTTAAGCTAAATTGATTACTTACACATGTATTTATCTTGATTATATTATTTAAATTACTACATTTCATGGATATGTAACTTTATTATGTTGTGACACTAACATATATTTATAGTGTAGACTAGTTTCACTTGATATATGTTTCATTGATGTTATAGGATAATAATTGATTATTCTTGTTTAGTACATGAAATTATTTGGATTGAGTGTATCATTTTATGCCCATTTTTTTATCCCTTATCCTTCTTCCATGATTGTTGATTGATTTAGTTTTCATTGCATGAATTTTTCTTGGGCCCTTGTTTTCTTTTACAATTATTACTCATTGAGATTTTCCTTTTATGACTTCTCTTGTTTGCAACCCTTGGGATTGTGTGAGATTGAGTGCTATTGCATGTGATTCTATTATGTGTGTCATGTTTATGCCATTATGTGTTTATGACTTGATAAATCTTGTAGTTTTTGATGAGTATGGTATTGTGATACATATTACACACCTACCATTTTTGTGCGGTGTCATAATTCACATCATACACCTTCCTACGTAATTAATTATTTAGTAATTATATAGGTAATGGTTAATAATTAATGCCTAATTACTATATCTATCTTTACATGACTCTTGTATGCCTTGAAATACATGATTCACAAATGCATTAACTATTTAATCATTACTATGATGATATATTCTCCACATGTTACCACATGATTCTACATGGTCATATATTTTTAAGTAACATGATGTTGTTAACTCTTTTGTTTTGAGATGATTAATTTATAGGCTACATGCCTCACCTTAAAATGGGGGGAAATTAGTGGGCTTTTCATAGATATTAAAGCCTCCATGAATAACATATTCAAAATTTTGTAATAGATTAAAATATTAAGAGATTTAATATTATGGTTTGATTCAAATTTTTCTCACATATTATAGAATTTAGAGAGTTTAAAATAGTTCAAATTATTAGTTTGATTCATATGTTTAGGATAAACTATAGGATTTAGAGATTTCATATTGGTTTATATTATTATTTTGGCTCAAAAATGGGACATACATTTTTAGATTCAAAAACATTTACAAGAACTAAAGTTATATGTTTTCAAATACTTAAAAATTAAGACAAATGTAGGGGGTATATGCAATGCATATACACAAATTTTATAGGAACATGAGTTATATCTTTTCATATTTTTAAAATTTGGGACAAGTGATATATAGATATATAGTGCTATATATCATTTTGGGACCAATTGGATTAGGTTATATGGGCATTGATTTTGTTCATGCATACACACATTATTATACTTTTTTTATTTTTGGCATTGATGGTACATATAAGTGAACACTTTGAATTTATTATTACATATGTAATGGTTACTTCAGTTAAATTAGTAATACAATTGAGCTTTTACAACACTAAACATCATATGCATTATTAAACCAACCCAATATGTAGATCCCACCTTCCATCATGGAGTTAAAAATCAATTACTTGAGAAGTGTGGTCAAGGTTAAATGATAGTCAATGGCCTATGCACTACTCCTTATTAAATGAGGGTTGGTGCATTTATCTCCATAACACATAGACTTGCCTTAGTACATAAATTTGGGCCATGATCACCCAAAAATTATCAAAGTGTTTCAAAAGCAAGCATCAACTCCAATGACATGAAAAGGTAACATAATTCACCCTCTAATGTGTATTCCTTCCTTGCTCTTTAAGTTTTAATTTCATTTTAGATTTAAAATTTCATACATGGACATTGATTTTTTCATTTTAATTATGGTTTTCATGGATTAAGCTACATATTTGGAGCCTTCTCCAAAAATGAAAGTGTGTTGTACACACTCAAATACATATTTTTATCCTTGTACTATAGCATTATATTTTTTTTCAATACCATAATAAAATGGGGGAATTTTTAGACACTTAAATATTATATAAGATAATTGGAATTTCCAAATTTTATGTACCTTCACCTTACATGACTTGTGCATACACATGTGGCTCTTATTCATCCTTATCTTACATGTACATGATTTCCATGGGTTTTCCCTTCTTGAATCAATATAAATCACCTATAAGAATTCCATAGTATATGTATAACTTGTCAAAAATCATATATAGACTATATCAATATCATCACATTAATATTCCTACCTCTCAGATAAATCCATCAAACTCACACTATTCTAGAATTTTAGACTCATCCAATTAAGAAATGATTAAATTTCAAATTCAAAATCATCCTATGGGTTAGCTTGTACATTTCATATATCAGTAGCATTATAAAGTACCCAACGATTATCTTATAAATATATAATAGGTCTAATCATATTTCATATCTATAATTTTTCAAGGAAGTTTCTATACACATTTGTACATTCAAAGGGACTTCCATATTCTCTCTATTTAATCCATAATTCACAATGATTAGGTACTATCCAAGCCTAAATCACCTCAAAGACAAGCCAACATTATCATTTTATGTGGGTCAAAATCTTACTCACATGTTGAATTCATTGAAGCAAAATTAATTCTAACATACACCTAATAGGGATAATTACATGTAGTTAAACTTACCTCTTCAGAATATTGAATATGAAGGTAACACACAACCATTAATTGGACAGTGGTTGGGGTTAGTTTAATCCACATTTTATACCATTTAATAGACCTAAACCTATTTTCAAAAGTAGACCTAAGTTTTCAAAGAAAAGGAGAAATGTTTTTGGAATTACACGCATAACTAGCCCTGAGGATTGTACATGGAGATAGTTTAAATGTAGGTACAACCTATAGATAAATAGATAAGAAAAATCCACTCAAATGAATTTGTTAATTTTCAAATGTTAAAGTTAGTCAGTTCCATCTAAGATCTAACAAATATGTCTAGTAAATTTGTAGACTCAGTTCCTTGTCAAATCAACTCTTGATCTAGTTTCACCCCATTTTTCCATCTAGATCAATTCTTAGACCTGCATAGAGTAAGTAAAATGAGTTGATGGACCATTTTGTGGACATTTCATGAAATTAGTAGAAACACATGCACATTATTGAGATAACACATGTCATGTTTGAATAGGCTTAGTCATTGTTGAACCATAACAAATATGTGGTTATATGTCATAAAAATGCATATGTGTTACTATGTAATATAAACATCCACGTGTTCCTATGTCATTAAAATGTTTATGCATTGATATGTCATAGAAACACACATCTATTATTAAATACATTTATTATAAAAACAAAAACCATAACTTTATTATTCATTCCAACTCTAGTTTATTTTCTCATTTGTCCTCTATAGCATAGAGTGCGTTCACATTTTTACCTACCATTACTATGAGGAGAAAAATTGACCACCGCCATGACACTCACTTGAGTTTGCATCAAAAAATTAATAATGTCACAATAAAGGAGAGGTTAGTAAATTTAATTCCTATAATTTAATACAAAAACTATTAATTATTTTATATTTTCATTGTTAAAACACATTTATTTTTCTGTTTGTACAACCCATTCAAGTACAAGACAAACCCCTCCTAACCATCCCAACCCTCTTAACTATCCTAGCCTTCCTATCCCTCCTATAATTCCACAAGACCCCCAAAGTAGTCAAGAAGATTTTTCACTGCATATAGTCAAAATAAAATACAAATTGAAGTGATAATTAAGAGAATGAGAAACCCCCATGCAACCAACACCCAACATACATAATCTTTAGATAGATTAGAGCTATTACTAAGCCAAGTTGACTCAATAATAGGTCAAATTGACATATGGACATCTTATATAGATATATGCAAGGCTTACTATGATGACAAATTATCAACACATTTTGTAAAGGATAAATAAATATCATGTCACATCTAGTTTCCTCTACAAACTATTTAAGAATTAATAGTGAATTTTGAAACTTTCAACTCATAGTTTTGATTTTATGTCTAAGTTGGATATATATATATATATATATATGATTGATATTTGATTTATTTTTTTGTGATCAATATCTTGATGGATAGTTGTTGTAAATGTCATATTATGCTTTATGATCATGACGATTGATTTCTATTACAAATTACTTGTATTCAATAGTTTATTTATGGTTATATTTTGATGATTATTATGATTTCAAACTAAATACCCATTTGTTTTATTGAGGTGATTATGGGATTATCCTACCCTCATAGGCAGTACAAAGGGAAAGTATCATTGGAGAAGGGGTAAAGATACCTATATTAGGGGTTGAGAGACTTACTTAAAACTTTCACACACCAAATTTAGTTTCATGAGAAAATTAATATTGCTCATATTGTTTGTTTAGTAACAACTAAGTCTTATTTGATTTGTTGAGTTATTCATGGGTTGTGATTTTCATATGTATGTTAAATCTCTTTTAGAACCTATTGTGTTATGTTGATCTTCACTTCATTATGAGTTATAAATTCATGAGTGTTTTGTTCTAGATGGATTGTTTATGCATCTCATTTAGTTGGTCACATTATGATTTTTATGACATAATAACATAGAAATTATATTGGCTAGTTTTATTGCTTAATTGATCTCATTTAACTGTGCTTGATAATTTTGACTACATTTTGGTTATCAAAAGTTTGAATGTTATTTACCTTATTTAGTTGATTAAATATATTTATTTGGTTACCTATGCCCCATTATTGCTGACATTTCACAAAGGTGTAAAAGAGGCAAAACTACTCCCAAAACAAGTTGATTTAATGGGCTTCAAAACTTAAAATGTTATTGCTTTGTTACATCCTTTGGCATAAATGTTACAAAGTTGAAAGGTAATATAATTAGGTTTGTATGGTAATATCATTATTTAACATTATGATGATTATTATTATGGTTATATGATTTGAAGTGAAGAAGGTAAAATGAAAGACTAGGGTTTTGCTTTGTTATTTGCTATGATTGTGAGGTTTGACCTTGCTATTGGCATGATGAGGGTTTTTGGTCTATCACCATGATAGAAATAAAGATTTTGAGTGTAAGATTAACAAATAAAAAATATTGGTGCATTAATGAAGGTGAGCTACATGATGAGGAACTTGTAGAGTTTTAAGGAAGTGATCCATCCATGCAAGATGTGGATGGACGAAGGGAAAAGAATATGAAAGTGGGTATGAAAGAAAATAAAGCATTAAAACAAAGACAAGAAGGAGATATGAGTTTGGTTGAAGGGAGAATTTATTTTTCATTTCATAGCTTGAACAATTAGCATCAAACAACTAGGTTAGTTCATCTTTTATTATTATGGTTTGAAAAGTAGGAAAATTTGTGGGTTTTGTTAAGATTTTTATTATGCACATTTTGAATGCATGGAAATGGCTCATTTTGGAAAAACTCTTACCAAAATCCCTTGGGTTTTAGTTCTATAGAGCTGTGGATGGACCTAATTTCCATCCTCAATCCTATAAAGTTGAGGTCGAACCCTACTAGATGAAGACTAGGTCCATAAGTTAATTTTATAGCTTTATCATTTGGCTATTCAATTAAAGTTAAATTTAGATATGTATTTGTTTTACTAAATCTAAATTGTGTATAATTTATAATAATATCAAATTATTCCATCTTTTGAACCTCTGAACTATTATCAATTAAGGACTTGATCGAAATAATTACATTCCTTTTATACTTGTACAAATTGGTTGTTAAGGTGTTTTATAAAATGAATAAAAGAGGATTTAAATTATGAGTACACCCTTTTGAAATTAAGACTTGTGCCTAATTAATATTTTTAAATGTTTCTATGAGTATCGAGGTACACCAACATATTTGTGTGTGTATATATGTATTCTCACTAGACCATATGTAAATATGTGACTAGGCTTATAGAGAAATGTGTAGCTTTAGGTCTTGATATGAAATTTGAGTTTTGTAACAAAAATTTATATTGGCTCTTATTTCAATTAATTTGATATGACCTAGGTTATATGGTCATTTTTATAATTATGTATAAAATTATAAGAAACTCATAGTACATATATATGTGTATATGAGCATGTAGTTATCTTTTTGTTTATGTGTGTGTGTGAAAATTTATATTGGATCTTATTTCACTTAATTTGATATGACCTAGGTTATATGGTCATTTTATTAATGATGTATAAAATTATAAGAAAATCATAGTACATATATATGTGTATATGAGCATGTAGTTATATTTTTGTTTGTGTGTGTGTGTGTGTGTGTGTGTGTGTGTGTTCAAATGAATAAATAACAAATATGGACATGGATTCATTATATGATGAAATACATGTTGAGTATAGAACTAAGTTTATAATTTTGGAAGGAATGAACTATGTTGTATTAACACTAAAAAAGTATACTTGTATACCCAGCCATAGGTTACATGAGGCAATGTTGGGGTGGAAATGATATATATATATATATATATATATATATATATATATATATATATATATATATATATTCAAACTATGTTGATCATACTCAGCTATGTGTGTGATAAAATGTATTCATTTAATATTGTGACTTTTAAACATGTGCCTTTAGTCATTTCCTTTTTGATCATTGATAACTGAAGGTATTTTTGAAATTTTGTAGACCTATATAATATCTATTAGCATGAAGAAGTCTAAAAATGTGTATACACTTAAATATTTAGTTTGGAAATATTCATAATGGAATTTAAGAATACATATTATTTTATGTAGGAGTATAAAGACTTCAATCATTCACATAGGCTAAAGTATTAAAGTCAAGCACAAACTTGTCTCTCTTTCCTACGTAGTAATGGGCTGAAGGTTATTAAAAGAGAAATCTTAGTTTGAGTTACAAGAATACTATGTATTAATAAGCTTGATAGTCAATGAGTAGAATGAATTTGATGAGAAAATAAATGTATCCTATATATATACATTATCAAATAATATAATATTTATAATGGATCTTACTTCCATGTGATCTATAAGACATATATAGTTTATGTAATATTACAAGACTATAACATGTTAATAAGGAGGTTTTCTTATGTAAACAATCATGAAGGAATAGGTAAGGGAAAAGTTGTATAAATGAAGTTATAGACTTAAATATGAATATGAGTTATTTTAGGATTTTATGAATTATGATGTATAATGAATTCTATTAACAAATACATATAGACATATGAGTTGTGAGTGAAATATATGTTGAGAAAAGAGATAGAATGATTTGATTCTTATTCTAGTCTATTGCACATATCTAGTTTGAATACAATTTGTTTGATAAACCTATAGTATTATTTTTTATGGTTAAGTGAATAGAAACAATGAAATTAATGATTCATGATTTATTTCATCATATAATACTATCTAGGTTGTGTATGTTGGAGTTGTATTATTCTACTTGGAATATATATATGAAAAGTATTAGACTATATTTTGGGATAACAGGAGATAGTTATATTAGTATTATAGTGGGTAACTCATATACATATCCCTTGATATCGTGTGATAGTCATGATTCATTAGTAGAGAGTTCTATGTGAGTGAAATTGTGATGCAGGGGCATCTTAAAATGCTCAAAGTGGTTTAGAATGAGTCTTAGGAGTCTTGATTGTGGTTAAAAATTTAAATTTGGTTTTAAACTAGTTTTCCTATGAAAAGGGAATTTCAAATTTTCATGATGTATTTTGGGGTCTAAGTGAGACTATTTGATGTGTAATCAATAAACAAAGTTGTAATAGACCTTATATGGTCTCTTAAAGGTCCTAAGTTGGTTTTAAGTGCATTTTCCAAGTTGGTTATGAGGTGGTAGTCCACCACCCTATATGGTCTAGAGGTTGGTGAGAAGTTTCTTTTCAAGAAATAGTTATTCATTATGTTTTAAAGAGTTTAGTTTGGATATATAGTGTGTGTTGTTCATATAAGTCATGGGTGTGAAGGAAACATGGCAAATAGAGAAATAGGAATTGGTGAGTGGTCTGCCCAAACAGAGATGAAGGAAAATGTATCAATCCAACTATATATATGAAATAAAAGTCATAGAGAATGTCATTTTTAAGGAACATTTAATGTGATCCAAGTGTATGTTCATGTTATAAAAACTCTTCATATGGTTTGTCATGAAAAATATGCAATTTGATATGGTGCAAGAAAACTATAGGTATGGATACCTTTGTGTTTGTTCATGTAAATAATAGTAAATTAAGGATATAATGATTCTTATATGTTAGTAATGTGTATTTGATGGTGAAGAAATCTTAAAATTCATTGAATACCTTGGGTATAGTGTGTTATTTCTTTATTAAGGGTTTTTATCAATTTGTAGATAGAAAACCATGTTTATGTCTTTATAAGATGTTTGGAACAAGTTTATAGGATAAAAGAATGAAAAAGAAGGATTGTAATTATGAAAGAGTAATGGGAACAAGTGAATATTTATGTTTTTCATCTTATAAATGGTGTATTACCAATGATTTATCATCTCATGTGGCAAACCGATATGTGTCCCCTATTTGTTGTAGGTAAGCTTTGAAATATTGGTCTACATGTTGGTTTAGGGAAAGGTTAGACCTTGAAATGATTCCTAGGTACCTTGATAGGTTGAGGTGAGATATAAATGTGAATTAATTTCTTTGAAACTTGTGTTGATTTGGAAAGTGTATTATTCATTATGAAAAGAAAACAAACTGTGTATTGCCAATCTATTGATATAGTCAGGTACCTATGAACTATGAGTTAAATTTTTGAAAGGACAACTCCAAATATATAAATTGTAGGTGTCCTAGAATTTTTTGGCATATTTTTTTAATCTATTGGATTTTTTTAAGTCCATTTTTGGACCAATAATGAAGTGTGATTTATCAAGCCTTGACACAAACTTATATGTAGTTAGTTACTTGACATAGTCAAGAGTTTTTATGTTGAAAAGTTGTAGTAGAAAATTAGTATGGGGAATAAATTGATTGGATAAGGTTATCAAGGTCCTTACAATACTAAGGAAAAAATTTGAGTCTTTTAAATTCATTTCAACACTCCTACTTTAATTTTGAGAGCTCTCGACCTAGATAGAGCTCTAGAAAGCCCTAATCTAGGGTTTGGACAATATCTCTAATTGTAACCATCAAAATGTGCCCAGGGTCTTAGTATAATAAAATATATTTTAAATGTTTAAGGATTTTTTTATATGTTTCTATATATCTAGGGGGATATATATACTGATAGGGTTATGGAAGGGATAATAGGCCTAAATAGGGGTCTTAAAACAATTGAAAAGGAGGTTTGATAGCATATTTGGGATTTGAAACTTTGTGGTAAATTATATGTAGAAAGAGGGTATTTAAATATGTTATTGGTTTCTTATTTTATGAAGGTACAAGTCTATACAAGATCAAAAATCCCACAAACAGGGCTAGTAGGAAATAAAAGCTAGAAAGTTGTTTGTGATGAGAAAATGAATATAGGGGCTGAGTTGGTAGCATGAGTAGGGTTAGAAAGATAATGTTATGAGAAAGGAGTTTAATTTTATTGAAATCATTAAGGAGTTTTGATGAACTATTGAAATACCATATTGTTATTAACCAATGGAGAGTGCACCATGGAGGTAAAAGTGTGTACATGAATAAGGATTGTTTTAGGTTAGTGAATGTGATTGAATGGTTTAAATGATAGTGGAAATATCATTTAATTAGTGTGGTATGATCCTATGAATCATTGTATGGAATAATATAGCTATTATAACATGATTTTTCTAAAAGGACTAAGCATGAATGAATGAATGAA
Organism: Torreya grandis; assembly: GCA_037957365.1. Lineage (NCBI taxonomy): Eukaryota > Viridiplantae > Streptophyta > Pinopsida > Cupressales > Taxaceae > Torreya > Torreya grandis. Next base: position 3,249,972 of record JARHVA010001323.1, on the reverse strand, counting down.
TGTAAAGAAGAATCTTGAATGGAAGGATTTATGAAGAGTTTGGTAAATAAGAGTATAAGCTCTGCATCATTTGGTATCATAACCATCTAGATTTTTTTGGGAAGGTGAATACATTGTTATTGTGCAGGTTGCATGAAGTTGTAGGTAAGCAAGCAAGGAGTCTTCTTGGAGGACATAATAGAAAGGTAGTTTGAAAAGGTATGATGTATTTTATGGTTACTTCATTTGATTTTAATGTGTGACTAAAATAAAATAGTAAGTACTGTGGTGGTATACATAAATCAATAGAAAAAAAACTCATAAATAGAGCTCAAGGAAGTGAAATAATCCAAGGGTGAATGGCAAGTGTGAGGAAAGGCCCAAGTGAGGTCTAAAATAGAAGGTTCCAAGTGTGAACCAAAGGAAATGGTCTAAGTGAGACCAAAATAAGGAGAAGAATGTGACCAAGTGAGGTACTTGAGGATAATATGAGATAAGAGGTAGAAAGGAAAGGGAAAAATAGGGTTAATAATGAAAACCACAAAGAAAAGATGGTGCATGAAGACACCAAGGAAAATATTGAGATGGAGAGAGAAATGGTAGAGATGAGGCAAAAAATCAAGGACATGCTGATCAAGATAGAGCAGATGAGAGTTTGTGAACCCATATCTTATATGGGTCATGAAAAGGAAGCCAATCAAATGGCCAATCAAGAAATTAGTGGAAATCAGAAGAATATAAAAGAGGAAGGACAAGAAAACAATTAAACCTCATGTTTTGAAATCTAATGTTGTTTTAGTATTTGTGAATGTAGGATTGAGAGATGAAGAGAAGGAAGAGATAGTTAAGCCCATTCATAGGCTCAAGAGATAAGAGGAAGAGGCATATGACCAAGTGGTGATCAAAATAATTCAAGATGAAGAAGATATTCCATGTAGAGTCATGTTAATGGAAAAAGAATAAATAGGTCAACCATGTTGGAAGCAAGATATCATGAAGAAGGAAGATATCCTCACTCAAGAGGAAGCTAGTGAAGCCAAATGAGAAATAAGACAAAAACATAAGGAAAGGTATGAAGGATATTCCATCTTGTATGAGTCTTTTAAGGAAGAATATGGATTTTATCCTCATCAAATATATAGAGAAATGGTTAATGAGGTTACTAAAGAAAGCATATACTTATGGAATGCAACAATAGTGTCTTAGATAACAGCATTAATGAACACAAGGAGGATTCAAGCATATGAAGGTACTCCTCAAGATGAAGTTGTAGCTGTTGAGGTTGAATCACAAGTGGAATATGAAGGAAAAGTCATACAAGGAGAGAAGCAAAATGCATTGATAATTGATGTAAAGAAGGAAAGTGAAGAATACAAAGCACATGAAAGTGTTTGGGAGCAAGAAGAACAAACAAAAAAATAGGGAAGATGGAGAATGCCTCAAGGGCATGAGCAAGAATTTATTTTCTTTAATGATTTATTGTATTTTGTAGGTATAGGATGGAGGAGGATACCAAGAGGCAAAATAAAGTACAAGTGTGGCAGTCAATAGCACACACACCTATATGAGTGTTTGAAGAAAGAAGAATATGGGTGTCAAGAATTTTATCCCCTTGGGAGTATAATGCAAGGGAATCTTGGAATGCTCAAAGTGGTCTAGAATGAGTCTTAGGAGTCTTGATTGTGGTTGCAAATTTGAATTTGGTTTTGAACTAGTTTTTCTACCAAAAGGGATTTTCAAACTTTCATGATGTATTTTGGGGTCTAAGTGAGTCTAGTTGATGTGTATTTGATAAAAAAAGTTGTAATAGACCTTACATGGTCTCTTAAAGGTCCTAAGTTGGTTTTAAATGCATTTTCCAAGTTGGTTGTGAGGTGGCAATCCACCACCCTATGTGGTATAGAGGTTGGTGAGAATTTTATTTTCAAGAAACAATTATTCATTATGTTTAAAGAGTCTATTTTAGATATATAGTGTGTGTGGTTCATATAATTCATGGGTGTGAAGGAAACCTGGTAAACAAAGAAAGAGGAATTGGTGAGTGGTCTGCCCAAACATAGATGGACTATGTATCAGTCCAACTATATATATGAAAAAAAAGTAATAGAGAATTTAATTTTGAAGGAACATTTAATGTGATCCAAGTGTATGTTCATATTATCAAAACTCTTAATATGGTTTTCATGCAAAAAATACAATTTGATATGGTGCAATAAAACTACAGGTATGGATAACTTTGTGTTTGTTCATGTAAATAACAATAAACTAAGGATCTGATGATTCCTATATGTTAGGAATGTGTATTTGATAGTGAATCAATCTAAAAAGTAATTTAATACCTTGGTTATTGTGTGTTATTTCTTTATTAAGGGTTTGTATCAATCTGCAGATAGAAAACCCTATTTATGTCTTTATAAGATGTCTGTAACAAGTTTGTAGGGTAAAAGAATGGCAAAGAAAGATTGCAATTATGAAAGAGTAATGGGAATAATTTAATATTTATGTTGTTCATATTATAATGGTGTATTACCAGTGATTTATCATCTCATGTGGCAAACCAGTCTATGTCCCCTGTTTGTTGTAGGTAAGCTTTGAAAGATTGGTCTACATGCTGGTTTAGGGAAAGGTTAGACATTGAAATTATTCCTAGGTGAATTGATAGGTCAAGGGTATATTTAAATTTTAATTAATTTATTTGAAACTTGTGTTGATTTGGAAAGTGTATTTTTCATTTTGAAAATAAAATAAACTATGTATTATCATTATGTTGATATAGTCAAGTACCTCTAAACTGTGAGTTGAATTTTTGAAAGGACAAGACCCAAGATACAAATTATAGGTGCAAAAAAATGTTTTAGAATGTTTTTTGAATCTATTTGATGTTTTTTAATTCATTTTTTATACCAAGAATGAAGTGTGAGTTATCAAGCCTTGACACAAACTTGTATGTAGTTAATTACTTGACACAACCAAAAGTTTTTATGTTGAAAAGTTGCAGTATAAGATTAGTATGGGGAATAAATTTATTGGAGAAGGTGATAAATGTACTTAAAATCCTAATGAACAAATTTTAGTCTTTTAAATTAATTCCAACACTCATGGTCAAATTTTGAGAGCTCTCAACCTAGATAGAGCTCTAAAAAGCCCTAATCTAGGGTTTGGACAATATCTCTAATTTTAATAGTCAAAGTGTGCCCAAAATTTGTTGAAATATAGGTCCTAGTATAATTAAATATATTTTAAATGTTTAAGGATTTGGTTGTATATTTTCATACATTTAGAGGGCTTTGTATGCTGACAGGGTTGTGAAAGGGCTCATAGGCCTAAACAGGGGTCTTAAAACAATTCGAAAGGAGGTTTGATAGCATAGTTGGGATTTGAAAATTTGTGGTAAATTGTATATATAAAGAGGGTCTTTTAATATGTTATTTTTTTATTTTTTGATGAAGGTACATGTCTGTATAAGATCAAAAATCCCATAAACAGGGCTAGCAGGAGATAAAAGCTAGAAAGCTACTTGTGAGGGGAAAATGAATAGAGGGATTGAGTTGGTAGCATGAGCAGGGTTCAAAAGAGAATGTTATGAGAAAATATTTTTATGTGATTTAAATAATTAGGGAGTTTTGATGAACTATTTAAAGACCATATTGGCATTGACCAATTGAGAGTGCACCATGGAGGTAAAAGTGTGTACATGAACAAGGACTATTTCAGGTTAGTGAATGTGATTGAATGGTTTAAATGATAGTACAAAGATAATTTAATTAGTGTGGTATGATATTATGAATAATTTTATGGAATAATATAGCTATTGTAACATGATTTTCCAAAAGGACTAGGATGAATGAATGCAAAGAAGAATCTTGAATGGAAGGGTTTAGACAGAGTTTGGTAAAGAAGAGAATTAGCTTTGCATCAAATTGACTCAAATTTTTAGATATAAATTATATAATGAAAACTTTTGCCAAAGTAATGTTATAGCTCAAACATTATCATTTCACTATAATTTATAGTTACATGTGTATATCAATTTCATAGTAGATAGAGGATTGGATTCCATTGTCTACATCATTGATGCATGTTTTAGTTATCATATACACATAGGTTTTGATTGATTTTTGAATATCCAAATTATTATTATCTACCCCTCTACAAAGGGTAGGGACACTCTTAGTGGGGAAGTATATAGGAGACTATTGGTCTTTGGCTGGAGGTAAAGCACTTAGATGATGATTTCCCTTTATCAATTGATATAACCATTGGGTTTATACTCAGGCTATATCTATGGATCATTGAGCTGATGTGAATCTATTTTTATAGTATCGTACACATTATATTATATATTTGACTTTGTAATATATTGTACATGATTATTTTATTAATATTTAGCACAATAATGGCTGTGTAACTTGTAAATTATTATGAATAATATGACAATAATGGTTGTAAGCTTATGTATAGATTAAATGTAGATTATATTAGTATTTATTCTACTTGATTCTTTATACTACACATTTAATAAGATTTATTTATCTTGACATATAATGTAGTCTATATTTAATAAGAGTAATTTTTATTATATTTAATATGATCATCACTATCATAACTTGGGTTGCCAATAAGGGGTTCACTCTCCTTTGATGAATTGGGAATTGTAGAGATACCTCCAACCATTCTATCATTATGACTCACAGTATGTAATTCCAATACATGTCCCCCCACAATGCTCTAATAAAAATCAATAAATGGCTCATTCTTTCAAAATTTGAAGGATAGTGCATGTTCATCCATCTTGAGCTCTTTACATTTAATAAATAAAACCCTTATTAATTTGATCTCTTCACTATTTTACTTTTATTCTTATTTTTTGGTTTCTTTCTATTTCCTCATCACAAGGGAAGAATTATTTCCCCTTAGGCTGGTACATTTTTTCCACTTTCATTTTTTATGGTTGATGCCTCCATGAGATGTTCTCTCTCCATTACTTACAGCCTTAATTTTTTTTCTTGATACACCATTACAATTTGGAAACTTTTTTCCTATTCCTTTCTCCATGCATTCTGCATGTCTCTTTGTGTAGATCATGGTTCAGACCTTGGTCCAATTCCAAATCAATTTTTATTCAATCTCATGAATTTTGTAATGAAATTTCTTTTGGGATCTCAATTATAAGGGCTCTATCTTCAATGTAGTTGGTATTAATGTCATTAACTATGGCGGGATAAGTTTCTCTCACCTGAATGGTTTCTTCTCTTGAAAGGAAAGTAGACCAGGATGACCTAGATGAAGAATCAATGATGGTCTTTGGTGGCTAAATAATATTGTTTTCCCTTGAAGAGCTTCCTTCACCATTATGATTTTGCATGGTGTGGATCAATCATTCCATTATATTAGCGAATCTCTCTTGCATTTGGGAAAATCTCTCAAACCTAGCATCAACAAAAAAAATTCTACCATTTTATCTTCTCCTTATAAATCACATGCTAGCAAGATCCAATGCTTTTATACCACTATGATGTCCCTCTTAGGACCAAATTATACAATTCTAAAATTTTCAGCAAACCCTTAAAATGAAAATACAAAATTATGATTTTTATTGAAACCCTAACCCAAAAACTACAAAATTCTAAAAGGGAATAATTAAGCATAAAATAAATTCCAAAACTCTTATAGAACCACATAAAAATAAAGGAACTTTAATATATTTATTTGACACAACAAGCCTAATTTTTACATGAATTATATTCCTAAAAATATGCAAAAATAAAACTGAATGTATGAGGGAAGAAATTGAATTTTCCACCCACTAAACAATGCCCAAAATGAATGACAACCCCTATAGGTAATTCACCACACTCCAAGTGGCCTATAAACTTCAAAGGCTTCAAAACTAATTTTCCAACATTAAAATCTTCCCAAATCGATTCACCAGCCTTCCAGGTGACCCTTGTGATTGAAAAGATGAATTTATGCCCAAATGAGACCCCTAAATGAAGTCACCAACTGAGTATTGAGGGTTTTCATCCACAAATACTAAAATTGAATGAGGGTCTCTATCCCCAATAGCTGAATATATAAGCAAACGTGTTTAACATCAAATAAATCAATAGATAGATGATCCTAGATCCCAAAACAAAATATCTCCATCTCTTTTTTTACCTTTTTCCCAATTCAAACTCCAAAGTCCCCTTTACTTTAAAATTAAACATAAATAGCCGACAATAATTTAATTTTTGGATAACTTAGTCATATTCTTATTTTAAGTATTAAAAAATACTTTTTATTTTAATAATATTATTATTATTAAATTTCCCAAACAATAGAAATGACCAGGCCCCACTTAAATAATATTATTAACTATCTTAATGTAGAAAGGGGGACATTTCAGACTACACCCAGTAAAATATAAATAAATCATTTTATTTTAGTATTAAGTATACTCCTTAGTGTGTTAATTATTTCTAAGTTGTAATACAACCATATCTGGTGCATCTGTAATGTAGAAACACTCTTACTATGCTTCCAAATATGCCTCCTACTAGATGTTGTCAATATTTTATTATGGCCATTCAACAAATAATAACATACACGATACTCCCATAAAATCACAGTTGCTATGGAATGAGCAATCCACATCATTTTAAACACTATTATATTATATAAAGTGCTCAAATAATTTATTCTCACAAATCATCACTAAATTGGCATCATCTTTTTCTTACTTAGGAAAAAATATAAATAGGGAATTAAATCTTTGATTTCCTACCATTATCAACATAAATGCATTCAAAAAGTAAAGATCACATCCCAAATCAATCCTTCTTCAATAAAATTGAAGACCAAAACCCCAACAACAATAATCTTAGAAATTTCCTTAAAGTTAAAAGTCTATAAAGTTCACATATTCATCTTATTATTATTTCTCAAATGATTGTTGATTACAATGGCAAATGGATTAGTACTATCACCAACAATCAAATCCACGAGTATAAACTTCATATTTGTCTGACCACTCCTAAATCATAATCTCCAATATCATTTTTAATGTCAATGGATTATTCTATCAGATATGGTTGAAAGGTGTATAAAGGGTTGTTATTGAGGAGCTGAATGTTTTCCTAAATAGAGGTAATAACATAAAAATTCAAGAGAGAGATCTTAGACTTAGTCCCTTTTCCATCCTATTCTAGAGATGTTAGATAAAGGGATATTATTGAGGATCTTATTGTTATCCCAAATACATTTTAGAACATAAAAATTCATATAATATATCATAGACTCAGTGCCTTTCTAGATATGTTATCCCCGTCTCCTTTGTTTCATGGATTTTATTTAAGCTTTCCCTCACAGATCTCCTCTTTGCCCCATTTTAGGCACCCTTATGATGACCAATACTTGCACATTTTCACATATATTCAATCACCTTCTCTCTTTTCCTCCTCCTCCTCCTCCTTAACTCTCTTCTCATTTACTTCTCTCTTCTTACTCTTATAATTTTTCTTCCCCTCATTTTCCATACCTACCCTTATCCTATTATCACATTTATCCTTTTCTACACCCTCCCACTAATAAAATTTTCTTCTCCCTTTTATCCATGCCTAATCCATTTTAACTTATGAGATATGTTCAACATTCATATATTATTATCTTTTTTTATCATTCACGATTCTTTTGATTAAATGGGTATAGTCATGGTATTTATTTTATTGGAAATGTATGCCCAACCCAAAACACAATAGTATGCAAGTACTACCTTCTCATTAAATTGCCTTTATTTTTCACCATTTTATAAAAAAATTGATATGTGAGTTTTGTAAACCATAATATGGAAAACATGATTTCATCAAACCTCCTTACCATAGTAATACTATATGTCAAAAGTATTTTATCCCTTATTTCAATTTCAAACGTTTTTAATCACTTGAGATAAAAGGCAAAGTTACACGAGGCTGACCCATAAAAATCATTATGTAAAAGATTAACAAATTAGTACTTGTAAATTTGATTAATCCCCATGCATATGTATCAAAATTACTCCCCCAAAAAATACACTCCGAACCTCAATAAAAAAAATTGGGAGCCATCACCCTGGTTAGTTGGGTTGGAAGAGTTGACCCATGGGGTCAAATGGATAAGTAGAATGAAATCCATCATTGTTTCCATACACTACAAGTTTGATAATGGTAAATAATTTTTATAATGATTTTTTTTTTTTGAAATTTATTTAATTATCTATACTAACCATGCCAATTTTTATGGTTTGTACATGACAAGGACTTACACTAGTCTCATGTTATTCTCAATTAGAAAAACTTGTGCACTTTTCTATCCATAGTTTAGATGCTAGTCTAAAGGTAGTTGATTGTGTCTAAAGTAGAAAAGTTTGTGCAAATTTAGTCTTACATGAAATTATCTTAACTTGAATTTCACCCATAGAAAGACACTCTTTGTCTTTAAATAAAGTGTAAATATTTATATCTTATTTTACATAAAAACTATGATTTCCCATGAAATTATACATGCACTAACTTGAGTCCATAATTACCCACCTCATAGATAATGATTAAAATAGATAATACAAAAAAATGTTCTTCATTGTCCATATTATGAGTATACCTCTATGATATATTCATCCAAATATATGAGGGTTTAAAACATAATCTCCTGTATACATGTATTGATACTCTATCAATACCAACATATGGAAAGATATAGTAAACATGATATTAATGCATTATTCATCTCAATTATCACTATAATTAAAATGATTGAGAATTAAAAATTTTGGTATGTTACACATGCATATCAACATATCATGTAATTCAAAATCATGCATATAAAACATTGATCATAACAACAATATGAATTTAAAGAGAAGAGAGAATAATATAATAGAAGAAAATGTAACACTAAACAAACAAACAAACAAAATATAAATGCATGAGATGTTAGTGATTCAATTGATCCCATCACTAACTACATTCTCCATTCTAAAACAACCCATATTATCCACATTGAACCAACATTTGATAGATTATCCAACCCTGAACTAACAAGCCATTCAGTCTTCTAAGCGAAATGATCCAAAATGTATGTTACCAATATGGATATGGTACCGATACGGGTATAAAAATTGGATAGGGGATACGTGGAATTTTTTGGGGGTTTGGATACATTTGGATATGGCCATACAAATATTTATAATTAAAAATATAAAATATAGCCATATAAATAAAATTAAACACATAATATGCATAGAGGAAACAAAATAAGTTAAATAAAAACTTCATTATGACAGCCATAGCTATATTTTGAAGTCCAAGAGTGAATAACAGTGAACAAATGTGCAATGTGATAGGAAATTAAGTGAATATCCAGACCTCCAACAAATTTAATGGTGTGACATCTTGTAATCCCCTTTATTTTATTTTTAAGTATATTTTGAAGTCAATGTTAGACTTTTTCATTGGATGAAATTGAAAAAAAACTAATATATATATATATATATATATATATATATATATATATATATATATATATATATATATATGTTGCATAGGATATATATATACCTAGGTACATCACCCATACATATTTAGTCATATCTATAGCCCAAGAATGCTCCTTGGGCATCTCCCCCACTCTCCCCTCATGCTCTCAGTTCTTGGGGTATATCCTCAAGCTCTCAAGTTAGGGGGTATATCTAGTAACATAGTCTAAAATAGATCAATTTTAATATGTAACACATCACCAATTCAAGCATATATACCCATGTAAATGATATAAGTGGTTTGCATGACCTTTAGAATTTAAAACAATTAGAATTTATGTAAATACATGGAATTGACTGAGGCAAAATGTGCAATTGTCTAGAACATATGGAATAAGGACAAAAGGACTTGGGAATTAATTTAGATGCCCAAGAATGATTTATGCCTTCTCAAATCAAAAATAATAAAACACTAGAGAAGGATACATGATGGACCAAACCCATCCTCATACATGATATATTCAGTGAACTCATTCATGTAGCATAAATAGATAGAGATAGACGTGGGCATGACTGAACTCATCACCTAAATGCCATTAATGAATTTAGTCATTATTGAACCTATTTTGAATAAGATAGAAAAATAATCCAATTACTAAAATTGGATGGATTGATTGTAATTCCAAATTTTGAGTTGGTTTATGGTTTGAATCTTTCTACCTTTTTTTTTCAACATGGTTTCGTTAAGGGTCTTGGATGGTAGCTGAATAGTTGGATTCCCTTTACAATCCATATGAGGTGTAGTTGTAAAGAATAGAGTGAGTTGGATGTTGAAAAAATAATATGGTTGGTCATTTATATAAATGGTATTGTAACCTTGTATTCTCAGTGATGGTGGATTAAAGGCCCAATACCACATGTTGTAGTTATCCCACACCAGGTTTCTCCAAGGTAAATCCTATGTTTTTTACTTGGGTATGCATTGTTACATGTTTATTTTCCATGTTTCATGTTCATTTCTCATTTTATTCATATAATTATTGTGATATGTATAACTCTATGAATATTTACACAAGGATAGTACTAAAAATTTGCACATAGGCACATAAATGAGTTGTATACTAGTAGTATTTGTAATACCTAATTACAAATTAGTAAAAGTAGGTTAATTAGGGAGTTATACATCAATATAGTTAGGCCAATTATGGATCATTAAATCTACATGTAAAACCAAATGGAAAGCAAATAATGTAACTAATAAAATTACATAGCCAATTCAGCAATGCCAATATTTGTATTATCAACAAAAATAGGTTTCCCTTAACAAAATCATAGTTCCACTTCCTTGGGATCAAAAATACATATAATTTAAATATTCATTCACAAAATATACTCTTTATAATGAATTAGAATACTATATGAACAACTTTATAACATATATTTCAAGGCTTAGAGTATAAAAATTACCACCTCAATTAATTTTTTAAGTTATTCTGCATATGTCTCTTTCATTTGGGATTTATAAAGATAGTAAATATTATTTGGAATATCCCATTAATTTATTAATATACTCATTTTGTTTAAATAATTTTTTTAAACATGCCTGGAGAAATGAAATAAGTGAGCTAAAAAAACTTCATGTATTAATTCATACTGTGTTTGCATGTCAAATTTAGACATACATGAGTTTCATAGAATAGGTCCTTTGAATAAGGTTATCCTCCAATTTAGCAAGTATAATGTGTATTTGATTCAGTTATTCAGTTATTTGTTTTACCTTATTTTTTGGTGATTTAGTTTTGCTATTGAAAACATTCATTCTCATATTGCACTAGTTTAAAATCACCTACATGAAGAGTAAATGGATCAACATAGTGTTTACAAAGGAAAATAATATCATTTTTAGTACCATGCATACAAAAGAGCAAACCTCCAAATTTTTTAAGTTTCAGAGTAGCTTATAGCCTTTTTGCATTATATTTGTTAATAATGCTATCCAGGGAAAGAGCATCACTACTTAGAAAAAATAATGACTGACAGATACCAAAAAAATATAACTCCTTGATACCAGAATATTTTGGAAAGACATTCTAGAATGTGCTAAAAAACTACAAACAAAATGGATAACTTAAGAAAGATTACAAGATAGAAAATAGGGGTCAAAAATTCAACATGATTAACTTATCCTAAATTAGATGAAGTCCAATAAGAGCAATTACATATTTACAAGGCTATGAAAAGTATCATAAGGATTTTTTAAAATATTCTGCATACCAAGAAAAGAAAATTCAAATAACTAATATTAATGACTCCTATTCACATATCTTTGTATCATAATAAAGTGACATCATACTATGCTTTTAGTAGATAGTGGTAGGCCATGGCCATTATAATTCAACCTTAAATGAAATACTAACTTATGCTTTGTATTTTTCTACAATTGTCTGAAATGAAAACAAATTATGTGCTTCTTTTTTTATAATTTTTGTGCAAGATAATAATTTGACATTTTTCACAATTAAAAGGTCTATAGAAACTAGAATAGTTATACAAACATGTAATATAGCATTTAATGAAGGGTTTTTTACTCAATGTAGCTTAGCCATTCATAGGGCTATTTTAAAGCTTGGATTAACTCTAATATGTATGAAAATTTGAAGGATAACATCAACCAAGCATGGTTGAAGTTCTACCTATAAATAACAATCATAAATATTATCAATAGCCAATAGAAACATAAGTACCATGTACTGTCATTACTCAATAAGATGCAGCTTATATGCCAATCCATAAGCTAGTATAATGATAATTGTTTGTAACTATAAAGTGGTCAAGTCACTAGAAATAGCTTCCTTTAATGAAAGTCAACATTAAAATTTGACATCAAAATGGGCATCAAGTACTCTTTTACAATCAAAATATGTTAAGGGTTAATTTTTACTGTAAAAAATGGCAAATATTGTAATATGAATATCATTCATGCAGCATGTACCCTTTTTTAATACATTTCATTTTGATAGGTGGATTGAAATATAGCACTCGATCATTGCCACATTGAGATTACAATGTAGTTAGTCCTTAACAAACATTGTATTTCCAATTCAAAATAACTACAACAATATCTAATGCTAAGAAATTAGACAACTCAATGAGTCATAATAATGATACCAAATTTAATATGATACAAATTACCTAAAACAAATGATCATTAGTTAAATTTATGTTTTCCTACCTATATAATATAATAATGAAAATAATAACCATGTTTGGAAAATGATGACATCTATTAAAATAAGTTAGTGGATATTTGTTAAGAGTGTATTTGGAAAATATCAACTATTGATGGTATTTAATGTCATCTTGAATTTGATTTTTTTAAACACAATATTATAAGTCATAAAATTAGATTAATATCTATTTCACAAACCAAATCCTACAAAATTTCTATCATTTTATAAGTGGTATGAATAACTCTAAATTTTGCCTGAATTTCACACCACTAAAATTTTCAGTGAGAATTATGAATTCAAATAAATAAAATTCATTTTATTTTATTTAAAATATTAAGGTGGGACAACTCTTTCTAGTTGTAATATTAAACATAACCTTGGACAATGTTCTATTAGGCAATCACCAATAAGTTGAGGGCATTTGTGCTCGCATTCGACAAAAGGAGATCAAAGACTTCCCTCTTAATGAAGGACTTTTAGGTACCCATTCTTCATTAGGAAGATGATGGTGGGGGAAGTGAAGGTACATAACTTGGAAAACCCCCATTGTCCTTTACATTTATTTTGCTCATCCGTTGTCTTGTTAGGAATATGAAAGAATCAAATATACAACATTACCAACCATAGGCTGGGTGACTTCATAAAAAAAGGGTTTGAACTAATAACATGAAATAATGCACCAACTCTTCCAGGTTCACACTCTAATTACTAGCCAAGAGTAGGACTACATGATGCTATGTTGGTAGATGGTCATGAAACCATATGACATGAAGCACCGCTCAAATAAAGTGATCACAAAAAGAATCTTAGTATAGATATGGTTATAGGTGGCCTTCCCAGTAAACATTGAAATTCAAATATAAGAATATGCTAAAAATTCTCCTTGTTATGGCCTGATGACTTGTTTATTTCATTTATATCTTTTTTATAATTCTTGTCGTGATCCTAGGAATATATGCCTTAGATGTTACTATGAATTTCAATCAGAACATACATGAATGACTCTAGATATGATTTTATTGCTCACTTTCGATCCTTTGATTTAATAAAATCCTAACAATTATTAATTTGTGTTTAATATTTTCATGGTTTTACACCATAGAGATTTTGAATTCATTTACCACAATGATTTTGAAATGTAATCACACATATTCAGATAGGACATATTTTTTATAGGCATGGCCTTCCCTAATACTGTATGCATTCTTTATGATAAAAAAAAACAAAGTTTTATATCACATGAGAAAGAAAGTTGTGTCCATTCTTGTATTTTTATGTTACTTGTTGGTAAATATTTCCATGTGAGAAATAAACCTAAGAAACTTGTTTACATTTAAATAGAATTATACCAGATATCCTTTATGGGAGGGATTATAAAAATATCTACAGGAAAACATTTGTATCCTTAATAATAAAACTCCCAAAAAGATTCTAAACCAAAGGAAAGGAAATGATTTTTTTTGAATTAAAGCAATGAGGAGGGAATTTAAGAGGATATGTAATCAACTACAGTTTCCAAGGTTTGATATACATTGAATAATGATAATTAGATATAATTTTTAAGATTTAATGTTCTTCATATTTATTCCTTTTTATTTCATGTATTCTCCATCCAATATTAGTTCTCAAAGGTTCTAATTTATACTTAAAGATGAATAATTTAAGATAAAATCATTATAGATAATGATGATTTCACTACTTCAAAACTTGTAGGAAATAAATTTTCTTATGATAAGAATGCTTAAAATTTGAAATGGCATTTTTCCACATATCTAGGCTTTTATGATAAGGATGGATTCTTGGGGGAAATTTATTCATCATTTTTCTCCATAAATTCTACAAACATGATCCCCATACATATTTGAATTATTTTAGATTTTAAAAGCATAAAAATAAAGGGGAGGATTTGAGATGAAAATCAGCAGAGTCTAAAATATTTTTAGAGGTCTAAAATGTCTCCAAGGATACAAGAATATGAGACACAGTTGTGTATTCAAAGGTATATCAAAGTGTCTTTATAACTATGGAATTTAAGGTATTAAAAATCCTTTAATGATGAAAGAATACGAAGAAACCCAAAATGTAAGTAAATCTACACAAATATGTCATTAAACTACAAAACCCTAGATGAACATAGAAAGGCAATTGAAATGACTCGAGAAGTGGCAGTATCTCCATTTTCCATTTATGATCAACAAAACTAATTTAATGGGTTCAAGAATTAGATATAAAACTAATTTAAATCAATTACTTATAGAATAGTATAAATATGTAATGCATGTATTTTGAGGTTTAGAAGATATAAATATGAGTTATTATCTTTTAAGAGTCTTTTATTTATTAGCTGGATAAAGATCCATGTATCACAACAACATTTTAATAAATAAAATGACCGTTATAGGGATGTATCTATATTTTGTATATCTTTTATCTGGAAAACAAGTTTTGATACACTATGTGTGCTAATAAATTTACAAACAACAACTAGATAGATTGAGCCCACAAATTTGAACACATAAAATTAATTACAATAATTAAATCTATAAAATATGAAACTGATGACAATGCATTATTATTACTTCCCCTCTAAATGTTGGATAAGTTCAAATAAGAGCACAAAGTTATATATTTTTTCTAGAAATACCCTATGCATAACATAAAATTATCAGCAATTGTAACATGTAATAAACCATTGGATTTTTTTGTTGAATATGATAGGAGGCCCAAATAACCAGTAAAAATGGCAAGCAATGGGGAAAAAGTAGAAGATTATAGGGCCTTGAGGATAAAATACTGAATAATATGAATCTAAGAAAGGATTTATCTAAACAGACCAAAATGTTTAAGGAATGAGAAGGAAGTGTTTTACAATTTCATAGTTCTAATGAAGCATAAATAAGGAGAGTTATAATCAAATATAATAAAATAATGAACAACCAATAAATCTTGAATTATAGGAGGAGAGTGAAAAAGATAAGAAAATGGAAAGCTAAAATTTTCAATTCAATGTTCAATTTAAAAATCATAGCACCTTTTCAAAAAATTTTACTCCTTTTAAGGCAGTGCAAAAACTTCATATTTAGTTATTGACACCTAAGTTGATTTTGAAAACTTGGCAATTGGCTTCGGTATTTAAAATCCTGATTTGGCCTTGATAGCTTGAATAACATGAAAAAAACATTATTTATAAAAATTGAAAATTTTTGGGCATGCTCTTCTCTATCATTGGATAGTTATGCTCAACATCTTAAAATATTGAATAGATCCTAAATTTTTAATTGGGAAAACATAAAGAATATTCTATAGATGTATCTATACATTGTTGTGTATAAATAAGTTGTTCATAAAATGGTAATAATTTAGATAAAGGCAATGACATAACATTCATACACCTATGAATTTTTTATACAATCTATTTTTCATGATGCCTCCCAAGATGACCTTTATGTTTTGATGAGGTATTTTAGTGGCATACACAACTAAATCACAAACTAAAAAATCCATTTTGGTGTAAAAAAGTTAGAAGATGTGTTTATATAAGGCCCTCTACATTGAGGCCAAGCATATAAATACTGGAAATACTAGGATATCAAATAAAGAAGTTGCCAAGAAAGATAAGTATAAGAAGCACCAAAAGAAGGGATAAATAAAATACTACTATTGTTGTTTAAAAAAATAAAATGAAACTTCAAAAAGAATCACAACAATAACTAGGACTTAAATTATCATGGAGAGGAGATGTGTTGGAGACTTCAACTGGAGTTTCACCCAAATAATATTGATTTGATGAAGTTTCCAAATAAGATACCTTATAAGATGACCTTTATGTTTTGATGAGATATTTCAAAGGCCCAAGTAGCTACATCACAAAGTAACTAACCCCTTTTGGCATTAAAGGTTAGATGATATATCTATATGAGGCACTATACATGAATGCCAAGGATATTAAGACTGACATTACTAGAGTATAAAATAAGGTAGCTACCAAGAAAGAGAATTCATCTAAGAAGTTAAAAAAGAAGTAAAAAATAAAAATACTACCACTGATGTTAATAAAAAATAAAATTAATCTTCAAGAAGAATCACTATAAGCACTAAGACTTGAATTAGCATGGGGAGGAGAAGCATTGGATAATTTTTTGTCACCAACATACACTAGTTCTCAAAATAACTTGGGGGCACTTATTTGGAACCTTGAAAATAAAAAGGAAAAGATTTCTTGAAGTTTAGGATAAAATATTTGTATTTGAGCCCACACAAAACTAAGACCCCTAGTTTATTTTATTTAAAATCTGAGTTTGCTATTTCAAGGTTTTGAATTTATCTTTATTTGACTCAATGATTTGTTAAAATAATTGTGCCTCTGATAAAGTTAGTCTAATTTTATATTATGTTAAGACTAATGAATAATCACATACCTTGATTTCCCTCCATGACATGAGATAATGCCATGCGGTCGTATCCCATCTCCCGAAGCCTCACTAAGTATAATGTTTCAGGTTGAGATTTGGGCTTCCTTTTCTTTAATTTAAAATTAAACTCCACATGTTCAATCCTTTGTGTGTGTGTGTGTGTGTGTGTGTGTGTGTGTTTTGTGTGTGTGTGTGTGTGTGTGTGTGTGTGTGTGTGTGTGTGTGTGTGTGTGTGTGTGTGTGTGTGTGTGTGTGTGTGTGTGTGTGTGTGTGTGTGTGTGTGTGTGTGTGTGTGTTTTGATGGTTTAATAGATAAGGTCTCATACCTATTGTAAGAGACATTCCCATGTGTAATAACCTCATATTCACACTGTAATATGGATTTTATTTCTCAATAACCTTCATCCTCCATTTTTATCTATGGTATGAGATGCAACCATGTGTTTAGATCTCACAAAACTCAACCACTGCCAATCTATTTTATTTTTTAAATTTAATTATTATTCTTAAATTTGATTGATTGACAAATATTTATAGTCTCTAGAAAATCAAAAGGAGTTGAGTTTGAAAATAATGATTTTTAAGGCAATTAATGACACTAAAATCTTAATTAAAGTATCGTGAATAAATATTTAATATCCCTCAAGCTCAAAGATTTTAAATCATGCAAGGTATTTTCAAAATTTTAACTCTTTGAATGTTCTATAGATATACACCATTAATGTTGAAGTGATAATATTGAGTAGAGGAAAACAAAACAAAGATAAACTATATTATTCACCATGGTCGCTAAAAAATCACAATCGATGCTCAGTATAGAACTAAGAGATACTAGTTTCACTCCTGAACTTTGAAGTAAGACTAGTTATAATGAATTATACTTTTTCTTCAAAGATGTAGAGAAACACAATGATGTTATGAATGAGTATAATGAAGAAATGGAGGGAAAATGGAAACTTAGGAGCTCGTATATACATAGAGAAATGACCAAGTCAAATTTATTCCTTGTCGAAATTTGATAATGGATGTATGTCACTACTATGAAGATTAAAAATGGCCAATAATGTTCGCCCAGTGGTTGAGTGGTGGTGAATATCTTAGGGTTTTCTATTCAAAAACTATTATGATTACTAGAACCCACATTTAACTATAATAATAAGTGGATATAAAATTAGAGGCCTGAACACAAAATCTATGAGGATTTTAAGGATTGGGTAGCCAATCCCAATTCATGGAAAAATTAAAAATGTCACACTCAGAGAGAACATTTTGAATCCTAGTCAAAGAATATATGGTTCTTTGAACTGATTATATGGATGGAACCTGACTAAGTTTTTAGATATTACATGGGTTCCATTGCTCCATAATCTCCTAAAGGACAACAAACTATTGAATTGGGGTGAGTTGATATTTATCTTCATAATCAAAGCTTTCAAATCTGGTGTGAAAAAAATTACTAGAAACATTCGAGTGGAAATTTAAAAGTTAAATAATCAAATATTTGAAATACAAAATATGAAGAAGGAAAATCTCTTGGTTAATAAATATTAGTGGATTTCCATAAAAATTATTGCACCCACTAGAATGAAACTAGAAGAGTAGGAGAAAGTTGATATGAAAGCTCAAATCTCTATTAGAATATGCCTATCAGATTTAATTTTATTGAATTCATTAGCCAAAAGGATTGTAAAGCCTTTGTGGGACAAATTAGGCATATTGTACTTGGCTAAGTCACTGGTAAACAACATTTTCTTAATAAATAGCTACTCACTATGAATGAATGATGGTGACTCAATTGTAGATTACTTGAACACCTTTAACACTATCATAAGTTAGTTGACATTTGTGGATGTGAAGATGGATAATTAACAAAGGTGTGTCATGTTGTTGTTTTCTTTGCCAGACTCATGGGATAATTTATTGATATGCTACCACCACTACTACATCAGAGCTAAAGTCAAAATATGTACTCAACACTCAATTATCAGAAGAGATAGGTACAATTTTTTCAAAAATATTCAAAACTAATGATGCATTGACCATGTGAGGCCACTCACAAGAGAAACACACGTATAATATTGAGAAGAAGAACTCAAAATATAAGCGTAGATAAAAGACTCCATAAAGATATTTGAAAATATGTTATAATTGTAGGCAAGACAAGGCATTTCAAGAAGGACTAAAGATTGAAGAAGATGAAAAAGGGAAAACCACTAGACATTGTGCAATCTTTAAGTGAAAAGGTCTCCAACATCAGAGATGGAAAGGTATATACATAGCCTCAAGCTTGCACTCATTCATTCATGCATGGATGATAAACTCTAGGGCATCCTATCATATGAATCTTACAAAGGAGTCATTATGTGAATATGAAAAATATAATGGTAGTGATGTCTTTCTCAAAGATAACTCAACCTACTAGAATGTGGGCTATGGAAGAGTCAAGATAAGATTCAAAGATGGGAATTTTAATATTCTCCTAGGTATTTTGCACATTCCTAGCCTTGAAGGAGTTTGATCTATATGAACAAGATTAATGATGTAGGTGTCCAAATAGTGTGCAAATCCATGGTGTTGGCAAGGGGAATGAGAAGAGATAATCTACATAGACTTAATGAAATTACAATAAGCATTGCATATGACAACTCTATTATTTTTGAGCCCAAGGTTGAGTAGAATGTGTGCATTGCTTATGATACAAGAGAGAATGCTCTAGCATCAAAATCTATGCAATATAAGTGAGAAAGGTCTATGACCATTACATTTATTCAAGTAGAATTAGTCAAATATCCCCAAAAGTGTTGCACGAGAATGTGAAATCTTGTAAGTGATCCATAATTATCTATTTATACTAGTGGGCATCCCATCATTGAACTTGTCTCTCTTCTATATGACTTTCATAGATGACTACTCTCATGAGACTCAGGTATATTTTATCTTTAATAAATATGAATTTTTTAATGAAGTCAATGAATTCAAAGCCCTTGTGGAGAACTAGATGGAGAATAAGATCAAGGTATTGCCCAGAAATAATAAGGGTGAGTACTTTTCTAAGAAGTTTGATGAATTCTATAAGAAAATTTATATTTAAAGACAAAAAATGAATCCATACACACCATAATAGAATGGAGTCATAGAGTGTATGAATAGGGAATTAATGGACAAGGATCAAAGCATGATGAGTGGTGTGTATTTAGAGTAAAATTTTGGGTTGAATTAGTGGTTATTAATCATTACCTATTTAGCTAAACCTAACATCAATGTTGGTTGACAAGATTGTGCAAGAATCATGGAGTGGTAATAATCCATGCTTGACACATCTGCACATTTTTTGTTGTGAATTCTACTCTCATATCACAAATGAAAAAAGATCAAAGCTTTACTCTAAGTCTACAAAGTGCATCTTCATTGGGTACAGGGGTGGCATCAAAGGGTACATGCTATGGAATCCTAGGACAAAAAAGAGGTTCTATAGCCAAAATTTAGTCTTTGGGGAGGTACAAAAGATTCATGCCCATGAAGAAACAAAGAAGCAAACAAAGTAAGAAATATAAAAGGTGTAGGTTGAGACAAGTGTTGAAGATCCTGTAACTAAATATGATGCAATAGATGAAGCATCAAAATATTATGAAGAAGAGGAGCCTAAAACTCCAACTATAAGAAGATGAGAATAAGTGTGTAAAATTCATAAAAGGTATATTCCAACATAAAAAAATTTGGAATACCTTCTATTTATGATTGAAAATAGTTAACAAAAGATGGTGAAGGAAGTTGTGTGTTGCACAAAGAGAATGTCTTGTAAGAAGGCTATGAAGGAAGAAATGGAGACAAAGATATAGTCTTGGAAGAAGGTTATGGAGGATGAAATGGAGTCTATGGATAAAAATTATCTATGGTATGTGGGGATGATACCTTATGGATGAAAAATTGTAAGTTTCAAGTGGGTTTTTAAATAAAGTAGAATGGACAAGGGAATATGAAAAGGTATAAGGCTTATTTGGTGGAAAAAGGATTCTATGAAGTTGAGGGAATTAATTTTGGTGAGACATTTTCTCTTGTTGTAAATTTGACTTCAATTAAGTTTATTTTATATATTTTTGTCACATTAAAATTGGAGATAGTACAAATGGATATGAGGATAACATTACTCCATGGGGAGCTTGAAGAAGAAATCTACATATTACAACCTAATGGATTCAAGGTGAAGGGGAAAGAGGACTTGGTCAATAAACTAAAGAAGTCATTATATGGCTTGAATTAATTAATCAAAATGTGGAATCAAATTTCAACATCTATGTGGTTGGACTTTGGTATGTGCACAATAATTCTCATCTTTATGTCTACTATAAGGAAGAGGGTGATCATTTTATCATCATACTCCTCTATGTGGATGGCATGATACTGATTGGAAATGACATGTGCTTGATAAGTAGGTGAAGCCTCACTTATCTACATTTTTTGACATGAAATATCATAGTGATATGAAATTTATCTTAAGAATGGAAATCAAATGGGATAATGTAAATAAAAATCTCTCACTCGACCAAAACAAGTATATTAAGACAATATGGAAAGGTTCAAGATGAAATACAATAAACCAATATGTACCCCTTTCCAAATTGGTCAAAATATATATATTTCATAATATCCAAAGACTTAGGAGGAGTTAGATGATATGTCTCAAGTCCTATATGCAAGTCTAGTGAGAACCCTAATATACACAATGGTCTATATGATACTTGACATTGTGAAAGCAATGGGAGTAGTTAGAAAATTCATGACCAATATGATCAAAGATCATTAAGTAGTGGTGAAGAGGATCTTCAGACATCTATGAATAATTTTTTATCATGCTATCTACTATTAAGGTATATATGATAAAAACATGACATTGAGTCTACCTATATTTATGGATTTTGATTGGCATGGAGATCTTGATTGTTATAGGTCTACTTGTGTTTATGTCCTCAAATTGTTTGGTGGAGTGGTAAGTTGGATGAGAAAATGATAGGCTTGTGTGGTGATATCTACCATCGAATCTATATACATCATAGATAATCATGTAATTAAAGTAGTGTGGTTTTAAAGGGTGTATTCTATTATTAAGTTTAATTAGGAAGTAATAAAGATAAGTTATGACAATCAAAGCACAATTATTTTGGTAAATAACCTTGAGTATAATTCTTAGACAAATAAAATTGACATGTGATATAATTTTATGAGGGAAATAGTGAAGAATAAAAATGTATCTATGGAGAAGGTGGGCATAAAGGAACATGTTACAGATTCATTGACTAAGGTAGTAAGTATTGAGAAGTTTTCTTGGTGTATAAAAGAGATTGGTTTGGCTACCCAAAGTTGTTAAAGGATGAGGACGTACTCCCTTATTAAAAGTGTTAAAAAAGTGGGAGATTATTGGGAAATGTTTCAACTTTGCACACATTTGTGCAATAGTGATCAAGTTAGTTATTATACTAGGTGTTTTGTAAAAGTAATTGGTTGCACAACTTGATTATGAAAGCTGGGATGATTTCACAGTCTTGTCTGGAGATTGCATTTGGTAGTTACACAAAGTTATAAATATGTGAGAATGTTGGTAGAGTTGTGTAAGGTATTTTATTTAGTTTTAATTTCACCCTGGGATATTATGAAGTGGTACTCAATAGTTGAGTTGCAATAATATGATACAAAGATTTTTTTAAGATACAAAGCAATGATAAGTTATTGGGAGGCATTCAAAAAACTTTTCTAACTACATCTATCATACTGAAGAAGTGTTAAGAAATTTCTTAGTGGCACTCTAACACAAACCTATTAAGGAGAGTGAAATATTGTTCACTTGAGGCAACAATTGGTGCATATATATTATTATGTAGTGAAAACATTATAATTGAAGTGTTTTCTATAAGGAATTATTATTCTATGATGTAAGTATCTTTGGTTTTGGAGAGGGGTATGCACAAAGATACTCTATACAAAATTGATACAATTATAATAAGCATTTCATGAGACAACTCTATTGTTTATGAGCCTAAGGTTGAGAAATAATGTGTGTATTGCTTACAACAGAGGAAAAAATGCTATAACATCAAAATCCAAGTAATATTAGTGAGAAATGTTTGTAAACATTACATATATGAAAATCAAAGTTAGGTAAATCTCCCTATAGTCACCTAAAAGTGGTAATTGGATGTTAAGAGTGTCACTTGAGTTACGCTATTCCTAGATTAGCCATAGAGCCATCCTAGAACATTAGACACACTTTTATAGTTATTCAAAAGACCACATTCATCTACAATCAGTCAAAACATAGTCTCATGATTATCCTCTTAGATCCCAATCTGACTTACTCAGTAGTCTACAAATAAGACATTAACACCACATTTAAGTCACTATATCCACATGGCAGTAGTGTCCCTAATTGGGCACTACTGTCCTTAGCCCTAGCTCTTCCTAAAGGATAATTTTTCAAATGTGTGCCCCTCCTGAGGTTGGAATAATCATATTTTATTATTTTCACAAGTAACATAATCCTATAAATACAATTCTAATTCACCTCTATTCAATAGATGGAAAATAGATGCAAACTCTATTCAAATCAAAGATAAAGTTGAGTATAATTAAGGTGATCCCTATTATGACCTACTTCTACATAATACCATCTATAGTATCCCTAAGTCCATTTTTAAAACATTTAAAATCTCAAGCACATTCAAGGAATCTAAGCCCACTCTCATTCTACCATTCACTTACAATTGCATCAAGCACTAAGTGGGAGAACTACAAGCAAGTCAATAAATGACCATTCAATCCTATTAACTCAATGTGAATAAACAACCATTCAATCCTATCATAAGCTTTTTATAAATCAAGAAAGATCATACCCACAATATAATTAGAGTTAAGAGCCCATTGCATGCCTTCCCAACTCAAAATTAGATTATCTAAAATACATATTCCTTCAACAAAACCTATCTGTGTCTCAAAAATAATTTAAGGAAGAAAAGAGAAAATCCTCTTGGCTAAAATTTTAGCAAAAATCTCATATGAAACATGAAATAGGGTGATAGGTCTCTAATTTCTAACCTGAGTTTGGTCTCTTTCCTTGGGTATGAGCTTAATAACCCATCTATTAATATCCAACCCTAAAGAACCAACCTCAAGAACTTCCTTATACATAGAGAGGCATTCTTTAGAAATCCAATCTATATTTGCCTTGTAAAATTCAATAGGAAACCCATTAATCCCAAGATAATTATCATCCTTAAGAGAATCAATAGTATATTTAACCTCATCTAGGGAGATTTCACTATAAATAAGGTAACAAGTTCTTAGGAGACTTTTTTAGAAATACATTTGTCACATAATTCTCTGTTTTTAATCACCTTAAGTTCTACACCATTAGAGAGAAAGAGATTTGAATAGAAAAAAAAGAAGGCCAATTTCATGTCTTCAAGGTCACTAGACAAAGAACTTCCACATTCAATCATAGAGATCTTTTGGCTCTATGTGATAACATAGTGGACAAAAACTTAGTGGTAAAAAATGTAGCGATAAAAATGTAGTATGATAAAAACATTGTGAGGATAAAACATAACAAAGAAAAATGTAGCAGTATTGGTAATGTTACAAAAATGTCATGAAGAGCATAATTGGGATATATTAGTGATTATCACATTATTTATTTATTATCTAGTTTATTTTGGTGATAGTAGTAAACATTTCATTGTGGAAAAGTAATGCACCAAATTTATAAGAAAAATACTAGAGGAAAATGTGATTTTGTGAGTTTGGACCTTTAGTTAAAATTTGTGTCATCTTTGTGACATTACCAATACCGCTATATTTTTTCCTCACTATATTTTGTCCATGCGATTTTTTATCATACTACATTTTTATCATACTAATTTTTTACAGCTACATTTTTGTTTGTTATTTTTTGTAGGATGATGATCTTTTGCTTGGAACTATCGGCCTTAAGAAACTTGAAGAAAAAATTTGACCCTTGGTCCCTAAGCTTGAGCCAATTCAACCTAGATTGAATTTGGGTTCCCTTAGAGATGAAGGCTTGATGTTTCCTAATTCAATGCATAAGCAATTAAAACTTATACAAAATTAAATCATTATTTGAGTAATTTTGAATAGCAAGTTCTGTAGATATCAACTTTTCTTGGGTAACCAACATTGTTCTCCTTCTTTTCTTGGCTTTAAACTAACCAAAAAAATCTAGAAAATTTCTTTGTTAAATCCATGTAAGAAATCCACCCATCAATAATGGATGAGGAATCTAAGGTTGTTTTGCCTATATTTTAGGAAGCACAAGAATCATCTCTAAAGTCAATATCCTGAAGGTGAGAGGCATTAAATTTATATATCCCCTTCCAATCTAAGGATTTTTCATTCTTAATTTCATTCATAGAGAACTTAAGCTCAATTGGATGATGATCAGAAATAGTAAAAGGGAGAAATTTGATAGGGTTAGAGTTAGCTTCTTGCTGAATGGAAAAAAGACCTTATTCAAATAGAATTTGTCAAGCCTATAGTATACCATCCTATTTTCATGTTGGTTATTACACTAAGTAAAATACGTGCATTTGATTTATCTTTTTGACTTTTGAAGTGGGTCATTAAACTTGTGTATCTTTTTAAGCTTAGACCAGAAGAAAATTTCACTACCCTTCTAAAGGATTGAATCCCCACCCTGCTTGTCCTCTTTCTCCTCCACCATGTTAAATTCACCCAAAGGATCCAAGGAAAATTTTAAGGTGGGAGGCCAACCAATTCCATAGATCTAATCTATCCCTATAATTATTAGGGGTATATACATTACAATGTCCAAAACACTATACAAAATTTTTAATTATAATCCACACAACTTTTTGATAAGGAGATGAGCCATGATCTAACACAAACTCAACCCATTCCAAATGTACAAGAATGGAATCACCCCCTCTAACTTTAGGATGATTATTTGAAAAGTGGGAGGCCCTTGGCCAAATAAAATTAAGTAAAAATTCAAGATTAAAACCAACTAATTTAGTTTCCTATAGAAAAAAAATCAAAATCCTCTCTTGACTACCTAAATTTTCTAACAATGGGCTTATGGTAAGGAGACTAAAGACCCCTCACATTCCAACTGATACCATTCATAAAAAATAACAAAGGGGGTTACCTACTTAGTTAAACCTAAGGTCTTTCTCCCATATTCTGATACAACCTCACAAATCAAGAAGGAACTTTTTTTTCAATGGACTTAATCTTCAAACCATCATTAGGTAAATGGAGCCCAATTTTTGGGCTTGCTAAATGAATCCCCAGTCATAGGGCTAAGAAAATGACTCTTTTCTAAGCCAATTTTGAGCCTTTTAGATCCTCCTATAACCTTTTCAAGAGGCATTACATTCTCATCAACAATACCCAATGGGGCCAAGTCCCCCTGATTAACAATATTCAAATCCTTATAGACCATCTCAGGGGAGAACGACATGGGGGAAGCATAATCAAGGCACTCTTACACAAAATTTATCATCAAGGTGTTAGGGGTAGAGGAAACCATTTTAGGGGGCTTGGATCTAATGACAATGTATTCTTTAGACACCCTAGCCTCAGAGAGGGGGATAAATTATCCATGAATAACATCACCTTCATCTTGAGTAGAATAATCAATGTCTAGAGGAGCATTAGGTGGAACCACAATACCCACATCTTCCTCTATCAAAACTTCAAAGAGGGAGGCAAGAGGAAGATCATAATATTGGTGATCCATTGCATAGGTTGTCTTTGAAATATTATTCAAGCTATTAACCCCATGAATCTTTTCTAAAAACAACCCACCTGAGCTAGGATGGGATACATTGCCTTTGTCAAAGTTGAGGTCAAAATAGGTATTATCTCTCATAACAACATTCTTATTGTGTTCAATAAAATAATCATTGGGAGAAAAAACATCTTGGGGAAAAGGTTATGTCTACACTTTTCTTTTACTGACATTCACATCCTTATTGAGAAATGAGAAATTTTTATTGAGATGCCCATATTTTTTACAAAAAAAAAGTATTAAGGCCACCCAAACCCTTAATGGAACATGAAAAAGTAGCTCCTTTTAGGTAAAAAACTAGGGTTTGAGGGAATAAATCCAAGGGTTTTAAAGATATTAGTACCCTAGCTTTCATATGTGTTAGAGATCTCTCGGTGTCTTCTATTCTCAATACATCTCCTAGGGGATTAAGAGATTGAAAAAGAAAGTTCCATAGATGTACAAGAACATTTTCATTGTCAACCCACCATGGATTTGATTTAAAGGCTAAATACTCATAGTCCACCAAAGGGTTCCACAGGATAGATTTAAACATTAACTACCCAAAATTTTATACAGGTTTACTAATGAATCTTCTTTGCATGTTTGAATTTTTAAAAAGAACCATAAAAACCCCTTGCTAAACATTCTAAAAAATGTGACATATATACCCTTTTTTACTCACATAAAATGAATCTAATTATGAAAAAAATTCTTGAGGGTATCATATATTTTTTAGACACACAAATAAAATTTTGACATTATCGAGTTAGGTTTCTTTCGACTATAAATTGAGAGCCATTAATTCATTCAAACATAAATAAAGAGTCTTTCTTAGGTAAGGAGGCTTACCAATTTCTATTGAGCACTGATCATCAGGTATAGAGGTGGCTGAGTCTCCACTAAAAAGGATGAAGAGGGATCTATCTAAAAATTTTGATGTTTCCTCCTACCTTAGAACCTCACTAAATAATTTTTTTCCTGTAGTTGGTTTATCTTCCTATTTTTGGCCCAATTCTTCTGCAAAACTTTCTAAATAACAATCTTTATTATCTGCCTAGGAACCCAAGGGGTTGTTAATTACTTCATATTTCAAACCACCAATCACACTACAATGACATCTCTCTTGGCCACATCCATACACATGTACAATTAATGCATAAGAAACTTGTTTTACCAAAGATGACTCATGGTTCACGAAAAAAAAATTAAGCAACCAAGCAAAACAAAACAAAATAAATGGAAGGAAAAAAGGAAAGAAGAAAACACCCACCAAAAGCAAAAATCAAAGCACAAAGCTACCCAACTAGATTAAAAATTAAGTACAATCGAAGACCAAGGTAGCAAAGGTGTCTATTATTACAAAGTGGCAAGAGCAAGGTCTTGAAGCTCATCAATGGAGAACGACTATTCATCTTCCACTTGTAGAGTTCCAAGACCCTTTCTTTCCCAATATTAGTAATTTACAATATTGAAAACTAATTTGGGAAGAATAAGGACCTTTTGTTCAATTTTCACTTTCGTAAATAAATTATTGTAGTATAATTGATAAGCTTACCTAGATGTGTGAAATGAATGAATTAAATGTGTTTTTATACTAGTTCGAGTGGGAAAAATACTAGTGTGATAGTTTACAAATCTAAAGGATGACCATAAGGATACTTTACTTTTTGAAATTTTGACTTGCATGAGGGAAGGATAGAATCACCAGACATGGACATGAATGCTAGGTATTCCTATCTTATTGGGCATTCATGTCTCTTTAGAAAAGGTATTGAGTCTCGAGTATGAGTCAAAGCATAAAAATGCATAGAGGTTTTTTTAATAGTAATATAATTTATCTAGATGATAATAAATGGCCTTGTAATTAAAGTAAGTCTTTTCTTATGCTTAGGATATGTAAAATTGATAAAATAAATGTTAATTAAGTGCACATGTCAATTAATGGTAAAAATGGATAAAATATGCATGATCAGGTATATGTGACCAAATTTAAGCTACTATAACCCTTTACATTCAGATTAGTGTTTATTATCATACATTATATAATCTTAATTAGTTCAAAATTCTATCTTATTGGATAACATTAATAAAAAATAATATAAAACATATTATGAACATGTTTATATATTAAGCACATTATACCCTAAGTCTTCCTTTAAGGTTTCACCTCTCTATCTAAGGTTTTATATTTTTATATATAGTTATTTTTTTTGCTTACATAATATACCCTAATTTATCAAAAATCATGGAACCCCTATTTTGGCCTCTTGTTACTCTCCTGCTCGTGCTCATGGCTAGTTGGTCTCAACACTCTCAAGTTTCCTTGGAAGGATATCTTAATTTTCATGTTGAACCAAGCCATACAATCACCTCCATTGGAAATAACACATTTGTGTGAGAAAAATTTATATCAGACACTTAACATGAAAGTGGACTTTTGACCTTCTAGTTTACATTTGAAAACTTGCTCTCCCAGTTCTCTAGAGCCACTTTGGGGTGTTATTTCATTCTGAATGCCATTTTAGCCCCAAAGCCTATCCCATTAAGGTGAAAAATATCAATTAAGATAGTTTAATATTAAGCACTTGGTCTCAAAATGACTTTTGGATGCCCTTCTATCACTTAGATAGATTTCGTAATTTTTTTAATTCCCTAATTAGGTCTATTGTAGGTCATTTTTGAAAGTTTCAAGTTTGCATATCTAATCAAGATTTAAACTCATGATTAGGTCTTCAAGGTTAAATATATCCTTGGATAATTCTAATAATAATTTTTCTTCCATTTTATTTTTGTAAAAACTTGTTTGATTCCTTTGTTAGGTTTGTTGTAGGTGTTTGATCAAATTTGGGATTTGTGTGAAAATCGTAAATGACAATGCTTCTATGCAAAATTGGGAGAATAATAAAATTCATTGATTTGGAAATATTATATTCTATAAAATTACCAAAAATAACAAAGTGTAAGGAGAAAACAAAGACTTATCTAGAAACTTTGCCTCCAGGAGGAATTAGGGTCAAAAACTTGTTGTGTAGAGAAGTTTGGTGACTGGAATCATGAATCTGGAATTGGATTTGGGATTAGAAAACAACACTAAGAAGATGACACTAGAGGGGTGGCACTCTTATCCAACATAGGGTGCTCATGTCCACTTGTAATGAGAAAATTAGGGTGTTTGGGTTCTCTATACCTTCATCTATAGAGCCTATATCTAGTACAAGAGCTTATGATCATTTATATAGACCACAATGTACATAATTTTACTTAAAAAAATTCTTAACACATGAAGACTAATGAAAATCAATGGGGAAAAAATATTTAGTAGTTAAATTTGGGTAAGACCTCAACACCCCATGTATTGAGTGTTACCTACATACCAATACTTTGAAGAGGGATTAAAATTTATGTAGTTGTCCCAAGCTATAGTGGTGTGTGGATAAATGGTGAAATATGATATATTTTGGTGCAATACTGATGTGATTGATTGCCTTAATTATTACTTATGACCTATAAAATTTTAGACACAATTTCTAAATTATATAGCACCTCAGTCTTGTACACTTTGCAAACTTAGACCTTGGTTGTTCCTCTCAGTTCTAAAACTTTTTCACTTTTCAAAGTCTCACATCTATTCTATCTTGTGCCCCTTAGCCTATATTTTAGTTCAAATAGTCTTATAATGATGACCCAAGCCTTCTATCTTGACCATAATGATTAAAACCTACTTATCTTCCACCTCTACAAGTTATAAGTTTGTATCTACTTTTTTGCTCCCTAGATAGTAATGTCTGGGACAAAAACTAACATTGATTCTAGTATCTTAACCTTACACAAGTGTCAAGTTCCCTAAAGTCATTTAATTTGTAAATAAAATGTATCTTAATGGTTAACCTAAGTTATTAAATACATGTTACTTCTCCAAAGAGATTGATATAAATATAAGATCAACCCTCATTAATTCTTCACCTAAAAGTTTCTTACCTACCCACTAGGTAATTTAAAAAAGGCATTCAATCAAGCACTCAAGTGAGAAAAGCTTCCCTATTTTCTCCTATTTCAATATTAATCATAAGGACATCACATCTATAAATATGAAGTACTGAAGGTATAGTTAAAGAGCTATATTTTACAAGTTACAAGCTATGTCACCATTGTACTTACTTATCACATATTGTATGATTTACACATAAGGCAACACATAGGGGAGAACTACATAAGTCAAAATTCCTCTTCATAACATTGGATATTTAGGTAGGGATCACTAAAAATGGGTATTTATGGTTAGCTTGGTTAGCTTGACACTATGTGTTCACTAACCAATTTTTCCCCAAGGTAGCTATGAAGATGAAGAGCTAGGGTTTTAAAAATTCATGAGGAGTGATAGTCCATAACCCATAAATGAATGAACTAGAGTGAAGTGAATTCAAACCCAAAAACATCTAGGTATTCACATCCTTTTCCAATGGACATTTGGTATAGGACAGTTGTGTTGAGTTTAGACAATAACATCGATATAACCATCCTAGGCTGACATTAGTGTCTATAGCTCTAGAAGCATCCAAATCAAAATCTAATAACTGTTCCATAATTATCTTCTAGTTTGCTTCATTTTTTTTCCATACCTAAAAATAAATTAACATAAAAACAAGCTAAGTACATTACTTCTTTGTCATTTTTATATCTAGCATAGTTGTACTTACTATTTTTAGCATAACTCCACATAAAAAATTTAGTGCATGTTTATATCTAGGTTTAACACCCACTTAGTCGATTGTAGATTTTATTATCACCCTTATGCTTATTCATTTATATATACCCATTTAGTAAGTTATATAGGTAACCTCAACCTAGAAAACAAACATTTTAGGGTTAAACAAAAATGTATTCAGACTTGAGATTTGGGCTATTAGGGTTATATGCAATCAAAATTAGAAGAAATAGGTATTCTTCTCTCAATGTGCAAGTGTGATTTTGGTGATTTTCTATGTGGTAGCCTCTTGTGTGAAAAATGGTTTGAAAAGTGTTTATATATTCATATTATTGAAAATCCTTTAAATGGGGCTCATTAGAGACATGGAAGGACCTTTATATAGCTTTGAATTTGGAAAATTAATCTTTATTTTGGGGGAAGACAAGAGAGGGGGTAAGGACACTAGAGCACTATGCTCTTATCCCTTAGGGTGCTCATATCTAATGGGCCATTTCACCATGTTGAGGGTTAGGTAGGGCCTAAAATGTGTTTAAGGTTGAAAATGATAGGTCTAAGTTCATTTAGGGGTCAACTTAGAAGAGTGTGCAAGGTGGTCGAAAGTGATCAAAAGGGGTCCTAAGACAGTATATGCCAAGTGTGTAAAAGAGTGGTCACAAGTGCATGATTTTAGCTTAAATGTTAATTTTACATGTCTATATTGTCCCCTCTTTTATTCTAGTAATGAAACAAATCAAAAGTACTAGAGTAAAAGGAAAAAGAGTGTGTACCTAAACTTACCTTAGGGAAGGAGTCTTGGATGTAGGCCACAACATTAAATTATGCTCTGTGCAAACCTATAGTGAAACATATGTAATATCAATCTTTAATTAAGATGAATATCAAGAAGTAAAATAAAAAAATCTATAGAGTGATAAGGAATGAATACCCATAATTGAGTATGTCAATCATTATACTTTTTATCATGTAAAAACTGGTGATTGTGGCATGTTGTGTGTTTATCTTGGATCAGACTGTGTATTCCGAAATCCTCATCTACAAGTGGGTATGCTCAAGAACTCAAGGTGTGTTTAGATACATCATTGTCATCCTAGAGTAGTGGAGTAGGTTGGGATCCCTGTATGAATCATGATATATATATATATATATATATATATATATATATATATATATATATATATATATATATATATATATATATATATATATATATATATATATATATATATATATATATATATATATATATATATATATATATATTTATATATATATATATGCTAGTTTTGCATAATATTTGAAACTTATTCTATTGCAATGGTTGGTTCACTATTTTCACTGGTATGTACACCAATTTTTGCACTATATAGTGAAAATACCAGTGAAAATAGTGAACCAACCATTGCAATAGAATAAGTTTCAAATATTATGCAAAACTAGCACAAAACTAGTGTAAATACTAGGTATAATCTAGTTCTGATGTAGATAATATGGATAATGACATGAATTGTCATTTTATCTAATAAACTAGAAACATTACAATAAATATGAATGTCCCTTTGGTAGGATCCCTACCAATCTTCTCAAAATCTTGAACATGAAAATGTTTCATATTAGGTGTTTAACTAGTGAGGACATCTCATTGCATATCTATGGATGATTCTTTAACCTCTTACTTCTAGGCCTACATTATCTTGGAAATCCATTATAAATAGATTATTTTTGCTTTCTTTATTTATTTCCTACTTTCATTTGTTTTTTTTGCTTTCATCATTGGTCTAAACGTGTGTTTTCCTTATTTTTCATCAAACGTGTTTATTTTATCCTACGAGTTCCTCCTTAATTAAATAATGAAGAAGAATAGCTTGTACATAGGTATCTCAAGTGACATTATGGTGCATAAGTACTTTGAGTAGTTTATGGCTTAATATTATGTTTCCAAATAAGTTTTAAAATCTTGAGTTGTCATGTGTGTTTCATATTTTTTTGTGTTTGGGAAAGTTTGGGTAAACTATTTAGCCTCTGAAGTTACTCACTCAAAACCACACACAAAAATCATATTTTAATGGTTTATAAGTTTTCTTGGATGAAATTCTTTTGATTAAGATCTAGAGTGAAAAATCTATAGTTCTAGATTTATTTTTCCATGATAGTCCCCAACCTAGAAATGAGATGGTAAAAATAAATAAATATAAAAATATAAAGCAAAAAAAAATTAATTTCTTAAAAACTCAATTCCTAGGTGATTCAAGCAACCTCTATCAAGGATATGGATTCATGCCTGGTAGTAGAGTAAGGCCTTGAGTGGAATCAAAGATATATCCATTAGGTTTATGAAAAATTGTTTGGAAGTAGAGTAATTTCTAGGTAACTTCTCTTAAGGTAGGATTCAACATCCAGATGGTTGGATCCATAGTAGCCAATCCTTGCAAGTTCCACAAAGTGGTAATTAACTCATTTGAATATACTAGGTCAATGAGAATGTAAGATTCGGTCATGTAGCCATCCTTTCTTTTACTCTCTCAAATTTATTCATGTTCCACATGTTGCCTTAGTCAAATATTATAGGTTCGAAGACATGTTTCTATAGTTTCAAAATATCAAGGAGTATTTTTTAACATAGTCACCATTTATTATTACTTACACAACATACCCTAATTCTTCAAGAGTCATGGAACCCCTTTTTGAGCCTTTTGATATGCTCTTGCTCACACTTGCAGCTAGTTGGTCTCATCCCTCTCAAGTTGCCTTGGTGGGACACCTTAGTTTACATTTCAAATCAAACCTTGCATCCACCTCTATTAGAAAGACCAAGTCTACATGAGAAAACTTTGTATAGGACACTTAGCATGAAATCAAAGTTTTGACCTCCCAATTTACATTTAAAAACCTTGCTCTCTTAGGTCTCTAGAGATTGTCTAGGGGGTC
The DNA here is from genome assembly GCA_037957365.1 of Torreya grandis. Classification (NCBI taxonomy): domain Eukaryota; kingdom Viridiplantae; phylum Streptophyta; class Pinopsida; order Cupressales; family Taxaceae; genus Torreya; species Torreya grandis. The sequence continues at coordinate 3,215,429 of JARHVA010001323.1, read as the reverse complement.
ATTTCATTTTGCATTCCATTTTTACCTCAGAGACCTATATTGTTAAGGTGACCAATCTCAGGTGAGAAAGTTTCATTTTAAGCACTTGGTCCTAAAATGACTTCTAGATGCCCTTATGATTCCTTGGCTAGGTTTGTTGTAGGTCATTTTTGAAAATTTCAAACTTGAAAACCTAATTGGGCTTTCAATCCCTAATTAGATCTTTGCATTCAATTTATTCTTACCCAATGCTAATTAGAGTTTTTCTTCTATTTTAGGTTTATGTTCAAATTTCCTAAGTCTCATAGACCTAATTGAGCTTCAAAACTTGATTTGGTCTAAGGAGTGGTCTTTTATTCTTTTAGTTATAATCAAGCAGCCAAGTCCTAATTAGGTCTTAGAATACAAAAAGGGGTAATTCTAGTCTTATGTAGGCCTAGAGTCCCACTTAGGTCTCAAGATGGAATTTAATAAACCCACAGTGTTAATCAGTCCCCAAACCTTGATTATGTTTGAGGTTCCTCTATTGAGTCCAATCCTTTATTAACTAGGGGGAAATACCTAATTAGGTCAAGGTTGTTTTCCCTATATTCCTTTGTTATACAAGCTTGTAAACCCGATTAGGTATAAAGGGCTTCTCCACTCATCTCATTATGTTATGCAAGTTTTGAACTATTATTATAATGCAAGCCTATGAGCTTTAAAGTGATAGTTCTAATCAGGGGTTTCAATCCTAATTAGGTCTTGGGGACCACCACTACTAAAACACTACCTAATAGACATTTTATCCCCCGATTAGGTCTTGAATCTTATAAAGAGTCTCCCTAGTGTTATTTAGTCTTTGAAAGCCTAATTAGCACTAGGAACTTAAAAAATGAAAAAGTGAAAATTTTAAACATTATGAATAGGTTTACAAGGCCTTTTCTGGAGCTCAAGTTGGTTTTTTGACAGTATCTTGGGCCTTACTTGTATATTTTTCAAGCTATTCACGTTATCAAAAAGATTATTCCAACCTAGTCATTTTAGTCTTTTCAATTTTATGTAATTTTTCCTATACTAAAAGTTGTTCATGTTTTCATATCCTACTTGATGAAAATTTCTTTTAATTTCAATACCCGACTTGTTTCTTTTTGTTTTTTGTAAGTTGAAGGTGAAAAGTGGAGGAAAAGTGGAGATATTTTGGAGGGAAAATTAAATGACCTTTTAAGAGGGGAAAAACACTATAAATGGGTAATTTTTTGCCACTCCAAGGGCTAACTCTTTGTTTTTCCTTGGAAATATATTGGCCTAGTCACTTTTATTTACTTTTCAGTCTTATTTATCCATCCTCTTTTTTGTCTTGGCATTATGCTACTAAAATTATAACTAAATGATCAATTTTAAACTTTATTTGTAGTTTAAATAATATTTATATTCAATACCAATTATGGAATATTGTTTTTCATTTGTTGATGCATGTAATATGGTGGTGGTGGTTTTATTTCCTCTTCAAGAAATGATCCTCAAACACTGGCACTAGTTCTCATTGTGGTTGCGTCAATATGAGCCAGATGTGGAATTAGTTTGTGGGTTCATTTGATCAAATGAATATATAATTGGATACCTTTTCTCTAGGCATTTTCTTCTCTTTTCTATTTTCTATTGTTATTTTTTATTTATCTATGAGCTGGGGTTAGGCTAAGTTTTGAATGCATTCGGTGATCATGATTATCTTAGTTACAAGCATCATTTGTTATTGTTTATGCATTATTGTATGTATGCAATAAACACATTTAAATTAGTCACACTCTCATTTAATTAAAATTATTAGATGTTGATTTTAATCATTTCTACAAATAATAAAATGTAAGCTTATTTTTTTATTGAAAACCACTAAAAACCCTGAATGAATAAGACAACTAAACCTGCATTCCCTCTAAATTCATTAAATACCAAAACAATGTGAAAACTAAGTTTAAGTATTATAAACCAACATGCCTCTTGAATTAGAAAAAAAATTCATAGACCAACTGGGTCATCTAGAATGTCGTGACCTAGGAATAACAATTTTTGGGAAGACCTTATGGGCCTCCTTTTAGGAGAGGTTGAACAGGTGACTATTTATGCCTAGAGTTGGTGTGATAAATGACCCATCAATGAATATGATTTATAAACAAATTTTTTTATTCCCTCAATAAAATATTACTCATGGATATAATGGATGTACATAGTATCTATTTTATAACTCAATCTATGATAATAATTGTTACATGTTATTTTACTTTAATATGCAAAACCTATAACAACTTTGTAATTCTATGGATCAAATCTTTGTGCACTAATAAAGCTGAAATTAATAATGAAAAATATTTATCCTTTCATAATCCATATTATTTTTATATTCAATTAGAGTTACTTATTGTTACCATTGGATGCCAAAGGGTATGCATGACTCATTTTGTTCCTATTACTCCCATTATTGTCCTAAAGCTTATATTGCATTCCTTGGTGAGCATTATCACTGATAAAAGAGATAGAATACACCCTCTTAATGAATTATTATCAATATCAAATCTAAAAATATTTATGAATAAACACCAAGTACCATGGATGTTAATAAAGGAAATTAATACCCCATTAATGAGTCAAGAGTATGTAGTGGAAATACTTATCCGTGTGTTATGTCCTCTTGGATTCCCCCCTATTGGTTTCTTTAAGTTAAATTTTGATGGGGTTGCTCATGGAAATCTAGGAGATTCAAGGGCTGGGTGTATCATTTGAGAATTTTTTGGATCTCTTATATGTTCTTCAACAAAACTACCAACAATAAAGCTAAAGCCCATATAGCTATCTTGGCCATTTAATTAGCTAGGCAATGCAACATTTAACACTTGATAATTAAAAGTGAGTCCAAACTTATTATGGAAGTGATTCAAAACCATCATGTAAAGGTTTGGCAACTTAGAAAAATTATTATTTTGATTTGGCCTTTCCTAGAGGAAATGGAGTCGTGGACAGTCTCCCATTGCTTTAAGGAAGCTAACAAACTAGTGGACTCCCTAGCTAATTTGGGAGTGGATCAATTAGAGGATTTGGTAGTGAAAAATGTCTATGATAGGTGGCTGAGTATTAAAAATCTAGACACTTGATGTCATTATTACATGATGGGATACTCTCTACATCATTATTATGTCATTTGAATTCATTTATGGATGCTCTATTGATTTGGCATGTGCATCTAGGATCTCTTATTCATTAGTGCACATTCTTATCTTGGCCATATAACTTTTTGAAATGAATGCCACATGTTTATTATGGTTTTTAATTATGTTTTGTGTCTATCTTTGGCTCATTCTTTCATGTTATCTCCCCTACTAGCTGGTTGTGGCTTCAAAGATGGACTCTATTATCTCCAATATGGTTATCACTTCCCCTATCCTTTTTCTCTAAGCTAATAGGCATGAGGTGGCCTTTCAGGATAATGTCTCAAATCAAAGTCTCAGATTGATCTTCTTAATCTTGAATGTAAAATCTTTGGTAGCCATTCAGGTCATCATAGGGGAAGACTACCTACATGCTATATGATGCAATAAAATGAATATTGATGTGGCTTATTTATTTGCAATCAATCTTCTTTGCATGGTTCAAAATAGGGAAAAGCTTAGAACGATAGTAGAAACCCTTATGTGGAATGAGATTCAAGGCAAACTCATTGGATAGATGAATCACTTTTTGGAGATCATTGACCCTGTTCTCCCTTTTTATAGCTCTCATTATTTGGGCTCAATTCCTCTATGTGTTTTTTGGGAATTAGAATCTCATTTTATGTAATTCCATGATTGTTTTAGCTTTGGTGTAGGGTTCCCTAACTAAATCTACTCTTCCAAAATCTTGGATTGAGTATCTCACATCCTTGAGTCTCTTCACCAATAAATTTGATTCAAGATTCTTGTGATTGTAGCAAAGTATTTGGTAGACTTCTGTTTGAGTCATGGCATGGTGGCTGCTTTTAAATTAGAATCTACCAAGGAGCCTATTAGAGGAATATGGAAGGACTCAAGGGTTGAGGTGCCTTTCTTGATGCATAATAGGTTGTAGACCATGGTAGATTCCATTAATCTAAGTGGTATTTATGGCCTTCGAGAATGTATCCATTTGGAAGTCAATTATCTAGGGCATGTATGTATATTGACTCATTCTAAACTTAGCAACAATTCTATGTAAATCGATTATTTTTTTTCTTCTCTTTTATTTTTTAGTGTCTATTAGTAAACAAGTTTTATCCTAGTTTTTTTTCTCTCCCTATAGGACTTGCATTAGGATGGTTACTTCATCATTATTTTGAACACCCCCTTTTTTGGTTTATTGCACTCCTTTTTTGTATGGGTGAGGGCCCTTTCCCTCAATATCAATCCAAAAAAAAGGAAATGAATACATATACTTTCCTAATATATTTGATGGCATATATGAAAGAGAATTAACTCAATATCTTGACATGAACCCACATTTGCATGATACACAATTATATGTAATAACAGATGAACAAAAAAGTTAGCTAATGTTTTAACATTTAATGAAAAATATGATCTATTCAATGATTAAGATCAAACTTTTAGAGTTACTAATTCCACCATAAGTGTTCTAACTAATACTATTACTACTATTCCCACATATACACCTTTGGATACACTATTGGAGGTAAAATCAATGAGAGGGGGGATTGAATCAGTGATGCAACTAATCAACTTTAATTACACTTATACAAATAATTGACCATTCATTCATGAAGAATAAAAACTATTAAACAGAAAGCATGAAGAGGAAACAACACATATAACACAAGATCTATGCAATAAACCCTAATGGGGGAGAAACCCCACTAGAAAAAGCTTTAGAATACTATCTTATAAATGTATTGCTTTAATTTATACTATCATCAATATAAAAAGGATCACCCACCCCTCAATTTAGTCAAACACCCACTAAAACTTTAGCTAGCACCAACTAATAAGGAGGCTACAACCCCTTAGATGATCAAACACCAACTCAATCACCTCCAAACTTATCTCCACCTTTGATCTGGTGTTTGACACACCTGATGATGGACTTATCTTACCCTAACACCTATAAACTTACCTCTCTACCTTATACAATCCACTTAGGCTCCTTCGCTCAACTAGGTCACCCTCTTCACAACTTGGTCATTCAACCTAGCTCTCCATGCATAGAACTCCTTCTCAATATTTTAACTTATTATGAAAGATTTATATCACTTATTTGATATGTTTCACCATATATATCTACTCTTAAAAATACCTATGTTATTCTCTTGAGTTCACACACACACACACACACACACACACACACACACACACACACACACACACACACACACACACACACACACACACACACACACACACACACACACACACACACACACACACACACACACACACACACACACACACACACACACACACACACACACACACACACACACACACGCACACACACACACGCACACACACACACGCACACACACACACACACACACACTTACACACGCACACACACACACACACACACACACACACACACACACACACACACACACACACACACACACACACACACACACACACACACACACACACACACACACACACACACACACAACTAGTCTATAAAGGCTTGACTATCCTTGTTCTTATACAAGATTCTTCCTCTAACCCTTCTTGGTCAGCCAAAAGACTTTCCTTAGCACCTAATAAATATATTACACACATAATTCAATCAAACACAATCAAATTAGTTTGACATAGCATCCATAGGTCACACTTAAGACATAAATTCAATCAATTAGGCCTAAGTGGCCCTTATAGGTCTCATGGAGACCTATTTACCCCTTTCACACATCATCAATCAATGTAGTAACACAAGACCACTTAAAAGTGAATTCTTCCATGCCACATGACCCCTAAGACATCCTAAAACTATCAAAACCATCTCAAGATGCCTCTGCATAACTCAAACGTATCAATTCAATGCATTAACCATGACCACCATGATGGATGAAGGAAAATACAACTTGTTAACATTTTTTCATACACTAAATGGATTGGTAAAACTCAAAAAACACATGAAGATGATCCTTATGGAGTCTACATCATATTACAATATATAATTCATCATGAAACATCCAAAAACTATCAATAAAAACACAAACCCTTCTTGGGTCACTTGCAAAAGAAATTCAAACCCTCAATAAACTTTGAAGCTCCATAAATGTACTTGTATGACTAGTCAAGGCTTAAAACCATATTTGATGGATATCTCTTGGAGTCTTCTGTAACTTTCATTTTTACCTAATACTCAATTTCATCCATCATCAAAACTTATAATCAAAACACTATAGATTGGTTTTCCTTTGTAAAATTTAAATATTTAAATTTCAACTGTCATATTTTTATGCAAAAAAGGTTAAGTATGGAAATGATGAAATCAGCCTGGGAGGTGAAAAAAAGGTTAAGTATGGAAATGATGAAATTAGCCTGGGAGGGTAACTTTTCACCATCATAAATTTTTCTCCACACAATGTGAAGACCTGAAAATATGACCAAGTGAACTAGGCACAAAATTGGATAACTTCATATGACCAACTTATTTTGACACTCCCACATGTGCAAGATATGATGTCTTCAATTTTATCTCTCAAGAAAGTCTATCAAGGAGACCAACTAGGCCTAGATGTCAACAAGGATGAATCAAGTGGATACCTTGCACTTTCATAAGCACTACATGTACTCTTGACCCCTCATATAAGCCTTCAAATATGATCAACACATCATCAACATCCATCATCTTGTCTAAGCAAGTAAACATAGTAAGGTCCATGCATGATCACTAAGGCACACTTTTTCATTGACCTACTAGAATACTTGAAACCTCATGAACACTCTTGGATAACATGGAGACATCACTGAAAACACTCTAATAATCTCCTCCTTTGTCATTAATGTCAACACTTTCACACAACAATCATAAAATTTATCAAATCATCTCTCCCTTTCTCAAGTTCTTTTACCCCTTCTCCAATTCTTTCTCCCCATTTGACACAATGATAAATTGGGCCAACTGAAGAACATGAGAAACTCAAACACACTTCACTATACCTTAAAAACATCTATAAATACTCCCTATCATTGTGCATACCATTTATAATAAGACCTTCTCAAAATTGCTCATTGGTAACACACCATCTTAATCATATACTGCTCTATGAAGAAGAAATGAACAATATCAATCAAATATGAGTGATCACACCTTAATAAAACTGAGAATAACTCCTCCTATGTCATCTGAGCTTAGGCATCCTTTGAATATTATCAAACCAAATGAAACCAAAATGAATCTTCTTAATTATCTTCAAAAAAATTCTCATAAGCCAACTCCATTATTACCAACAGATGTTCAATAAATTATTCAAACATTAAAGATGCTCCAAATAAATTGACAAACTCATATGAGGATAATCATACCTTGGTCTTTTGGAGAAAATGACCAAAAAGTCCATTTGAATCACCTAGCCTTGTTTAGAGGCCTAGTAACCATACCTAAACCTTGCATAGCCCATAATTTCCTTTGTATGCACCTTCATGACTTGAAACTCCATATTTAGAGAACACTTATATTCCCCCTCATGCATTCAAAGATTCATACTTCAATTCTTCTTCTACACCATAACTCCACAAATTGACTTACTAATTAGCCCTCCATTTGCACAAACTATACACTTATAGATGACTGTAAAGTACTTTTTGAGCACCCATTTGTCCATTTTAATTGATTTAATAACTTTAAAATTTAACTCTATTGGGAAGGCAACTCATAAATGCAAAAAATCTAGGTTTCAAACATAAACCAAATTCAACTTACCATCTTTGGGTCAACACCAACACTTGATACTTATTCCACACCTAGAGGTTATCAAACAACACTACTAGACCAATTATTGAAGTCTAACTCCTTTAGGAACCCATAGAACCATGAAATTATTTTTGGCCTACAAACCCTCAAGCAAGAATTATGACCATCGAGAGGCTTCAAAACTCTTCAACTTGCCCTCAAGAGACCTTTAAACCTAAAACCACTTAGATAACACCTATATGATATTAATACACCCTTATATTCTATTAATTCACCTTGAACACTCATCAATCTTGATTTGACACTTTGAACTAGTCATACTATGCTTACAAACCCTATGTATAGACTTGCCACTATGCCAAAACACCTTAAAAAGCTCATGAGATCAATTTTACACTTCAAAGGCACCTTATACACACTGTCCAATCAAACTCAATGAGTCTTAACTCTATTATTCCTTTAAATAACCCAAATTCACCAATTTTGTATGATGAATTCATACTAGGCAATGAAAATTGAGCAAAATGGTTGAAAAGAACAAATGATCATTAAAGCTTTATGTGACCAATCCAACGCATGAAACCCTATGGATTGATATTAGACACATCCTCTTCACACTTCATATCAACCTGAACTTCATTTTTCATGATTATTCCTCCTAAACTAGGCATCAAAAAAATTTCAAAAACTTATCTTTAGGACCAAAGTCCCTGAACTAATCCTTGGACCTAATAAGACTAACTGATCTACCTGCCTACTTACCAAAAAAAGGATACTCTACAAGAATACATGCTTCCCCATTTTACCAATGATTTTTCTACTCATTTATGAGTAAAAATATCATACATACATACTTCTTCTCTTGGAATAATGCTCTAAGAAGCATAGGTAGAGACACCTTGTCAACTTAGAAGAACTAGAAGTCCCAAAACTCATGAGACTCCCATATATTCAATATCTCATTTGACTTGCAATCCTGACTTAGCATCAATTTGACCTTCAATGGATCTTTATCCTCATTCATTCCTTTTGACTTAGAATCCTACTTAATCTTCTTGTCCACTTGGGTAAATAAGGCTTGCTCTTTAACACTTGAACTTGTACCTTATTTTGTCATGAAAAAAAATCCATTTTGAACCTATTTTTCATTCACCTCCTTGGGTCTCCATTCATTATAGATCCTTTTCTTCATGTTAGTATTGCCATTATTTGAATTAGAATTTTGACCATTCTTACAGAACCTTGCTATGTGACCTCTCACTTGACACGTGAAATAAATGAAGTTTTTTTTTTATTGTACATACTTTGTGTATGGGATACATGATGACTCCTTGAAGATTCATTATCCCATTGATGCAATTGATCATTTGATTTAAAAATGAATGCATTAAAATACCTTGAAATATGACTAATCCCTTGACACCTCTAGAATAAGATGTCATGCTTTCTTTCTAGATCGGTTCACTGTCTTGAGTGATGATATTCTTCATGCTTATCATTAACTTGCTCATAATTCCATGCAAATATTTTACTATGAGATTTTATTTTATTTTCAATGATCTTATGACCAAATTTATGACAATAATGATAGTGACCTTTAAAGGAATTTGTGTACCTTATATCATTGGGCTATCTAATCTGATTTGCCCTCTTAATGGCCTACAAGATTATTCCCTTGTTTTCTCCTTGATTATCAATGAAACCAATTCTAAATCTATCACTTGAAGACATTTGAGTATTCATAGTATTATTCAACAAACCTATGTTTATCATAACATCTACCTTCACTTTATCATGATTGAAACAAAGACCAGTCCTATCTTTAGGCACTCTTTGATTGTCAAGCATCTCACTAAGCTTATTACTACTTGTATCAAACTTTTGATATATTTCAATCATCCTCATAGATTGATCTATTTTCACCTAAAAAGACTCCATCTTTGATTTATAATTGACACATTCTTCATCCTTACTCTTTACATATTTAGCAATGGTACAAACTTGAGTTTCAAGATGTTGAGTGATCTCATCATGCTCTTTGACTTCATTGCTCATTCTTTCTTCAAAGAAGCCAATTTACTCCTCATAGGTCTTGATCAAGGATTATTGCTTTATCTTCTTGCCTCATAGAAGATTCAACTCTTCTAAGGTGTTGATATATTTATCTTCAAGAGTGACATGCTCATCTTCTTCCTCTAAGTTATCTCCACCAAAGAGATATCTGCCTAAAGAACATTCACCATCATCATCCTCAAGAGCCATGAATAGTGCCTCATTGTTCTCATCATGAGATGAATCATCACTGTCTGATATTTTTTCTTCTTCTTCAATAGATGAATTACTATATTTTTCATGATAGAGACTCTTACTACCTTTTTATGATATTTTCTTGTCATCTTTTCTATTGAAAAATCTTTTATTCTTGTTAGATCCTTCAAAATTCTTGTGCTCATATTCATGAGTTTATTTATGTTCTTTTTTGGATTAAACCTTGCCCTATTAGGACACTTATCTTCAAAATTACCAACTTTACCACATAAAAAACACTTAAAGGGAAGATTTCTTCTATACTTACTTGAGCCAACATTCAATTTCCTTATAATGATGGATTCTATTTGATCAAGATCCAATTCCACCTCTTCTTCCACCTTGGCCTTATTTAATTTTAATTTTATCTCAACTTTGAAGTCTAATTCCTTCTTACAAGGTCTATCCTCATTCATTATCATCTCATAGGCTATGGGAATACCATGCACTTCATCCATCTTTCTCTTTGTGAGATCATGACATTATTCTATACTAGAAACCTTTGGATAAAAATTGAGAGTAAGAGACCTCAACACCTTTTGGATAACTATGTTTTCTTCAATTTCTTCCCCAAGACCTTTGATAATGTTCAAAATCTCATCAAATCTCTATAGATAGGATGTCATAGTATCTTCTTCCTTCATCTTGAGACTCTCAAATTGTCTTTAGTGAGTCTAAAATTTAGCTAGCTTAACCTTTGAGTCCCTTTCATAAATTATCTATAATTTGTCCCATATTTATTTGGTATACTTAAAATGGAGCACCTTGGTGAACTAAATCTATGAAAGACCACAAATGATGGCATTCATTACCTTGGAATTATTTTCACTTAGATTCTTATCATCTGCACTAGTTAGAGGAATAGTTGGTGTAGTATAACCATCCATAACAGATTGAAAAATATAAAACCCTAAAGACATGATGTATGTCCTCATCTTTGCAATCCAAAAATCATAATTATACCCATTGAATAGTGGTGATTACTTTTTAGAGAAAACTTGCACATGTTGACTAGCCATATTGTACCTAGGATCACCTTCAAGTGGTTAAACTTTATCAAAGAAGGTATGGCTCTGATACCAATTATTAGAGGTAAAATCACTAAGAGTGGGGGTGAATTAGTGACTCAAATAATAAAATTTAATTATACTTATACAAAAAATTGACCATTCATTCATGAAGCATACAAACCATTAAAGAGAAAGCATGAAGAGAAAATAACACATATAACATAAGATATATGTGGGAAACCCTCACTGGGGAGAAAACCCACTAAAAAAAGATTTGGAATACTATATTATAAAGGTATTTCTTCAATTTAGACTAGTACCAACTGATCAAGGAACACCCACCCCTCAATTTAGTCAAGCACCCAATAGACCTTTAGTTAGCACCAACTAGCAAGGAGGCTACAACCTCTTAGATGATCGATCACCTTTAAATTGATCCCCACATATAATATAATGTCTAAAACAATTGATTATGGACTTATATTACTCTAACACCTGAAAACCTACCTCTTTACTTCATACAAGCCACTTAGGCTCCTTTTCTCAACTAGGTCACCCTCTTCACAACTTGGTCATTCAACCTAGCTCTCCATGCATAGAATTCCTTCTCAGCATTGTAACTAGTTATGAAAGATTCATATCACTTATTAGATATGTTTCACCACTTTTATCTTCTCTTCAAATCACCTATGTTATTCTCTTGAGCTCACACACACATAAATAGTCTATTAAGGCCTTAATATCCTTGTTCTTATACAATATTCTTCATCTAACCCTTATTGGTCAGCCAAAAGACTTTCCTTAGCACTTAAGGAATATAGTAAACACATAATTTGATTAAAAACAACAATATTAGTTTTCCATATCATCCATAGGTCACACTTAAGACATAAAGTCAATCACTTAGGCCTAAGTGGCTCTTTTAGGTCTCATGGAGACGTTACCCCTTTCACACATCACCAAGAAAAGTAGTAACACAAGACAACTTCCAAGTGTATGGGTCCATGTCACATTAACCCTAATACATACTTTAAATATCAAAACCATCTCAAGATACATCTGCATAACTCAAACCTATTAATTTAATGTATTAACCATGACCACCATGATGGATGAAGGAAAAGACAACTTGTTAACATTTGTTCATACACTAAGTGGATTGGTAAAACTCCCAATACACATGCAGATGATCATTAGGGAGTATAAATAATCTTCCAATAGATAATTCACCATGAAAAATCCAAACACCATTAATAAAAACATAAACGTGCTTCTCAAGTCACTTTTAAAAGAAAGTCAAACTATCATTCAACTTTGAAGTTACATAAATGCACCTGTACAACTAGTCAAGGCTTAAAACCATATTTTATAGATTTATCTTGGAGTCTTCTACAACTTTCCTTGGAATAATATCTCTAAGAAGCATAGGTAGAGACACCTCCTCAACTTAGAAGAGCTAAAATTCCCAAAACTCAGGAGACTCCCATATCTCCAAGATCTCATTTGACTTGCAATCCTACCTTAGCATCCATTTAACCTTCGATGGATATTTATCCTCATTCATTCATTTTGAATCATAATCTTTCTTAATCTTCTTGTCCACTTAGGTAGATAAGGCTTGATCTTTGACACTTGAACTTTTACCCTATTCTATCATGTTAAACAATCCATTTTAAACCTATTTTTCATTCACCTCCTTGGGTCTCCATTCATTATGGATCATTTTATTCATGTTAGGATTGACATTATTTGAAGTAGAATTATGACCATTCTTAAATAACCTTGCTATGTGACATTTCTTGACACTTTAAATAAATGAAGTTTATCTGATTGTACATACCTTGTGTATGGGCTACATGATGAATCCATAAAGCTTGATTATCCCATTCATGCACTTGATCATTTAATTTCCTGATGAAGGAATTGTAGGACCTTGAAATATGACCAATCCCTTAACACCTATAGCATAATATTTCATACTTTCTTTATGGAATAGTTGACTATCTTGAGTGATGATATTCTTCATGTTTGTCATTATTTTGATCATAATTCTATGCAAATATTTTACTAGGAGCTTTTATTTTGAAATCAATGATCCTATGACCAAAATGATGACAATAATGACAGTGACCATTAAAGAAATTTGTGTACCTTATAACATTAGGCTACCTGATCTGATTGCCCTCTTATTGGCTTGAAAGATGACTTCATTTTCTCCTTGATTTTCAATGAACCCAAGTCCAGACTTGTCACTTGAAAACCTTTGATTATTCATAGTATTACTCAACAAACCTTTGTTTTCCATAGCATCTTCCTTCACTTGATCATGATTGAAACCAACACTAGTCCTATATTTAGGCTCTCTCTGATTGTCAAGCATCTCACTATGCTTATTACTGCTTGTATCAAACTTTTGATATGTTTCCTTGTTTATAGCTTGATCTAGCTTAAATTGTAAATATTCCATCTCTGATTTATACTTGACACATTCTTCATCCTTACTTAGCATCCTTGTATTGCTAGGGAGGTTTGAAAACTTTGTTTTTGGCACCAAATTCAATTTTGTGTGCTTGTTTGGCATTGAAAGGTGTTTTTTTATGCTGATTTGCAATTTTTTAAAGACTTGAGAAGGCTTGTGTTACTCTACATCTCCACCCCTACTTCCTCCCTATGCCATTACCAGATACAATCATATTCACAGGTTGGTAATGTTATTTTAAATATTTAAAAAATACTTTTTATTATTATAATATTTCATGTAAAAATAAACGAGGGGACCCAATAAATTATTCACCCAAACAAGTAATAGTTTCTTACTAATTTTTTTATGTGCAAAATAAATTTTTATTTTTTATTTTTTATTATTAAAAACTAGATAAAATTTTAAATATAATATTGTGCATGTAAATCCTTGAACATGCTTGTAGATGAGTTGGTCTTTATAATTTTACTAAAACTTGTAATTAGGGTGGTCCTATGTTCAAAACCGCCTTAAAAAAATTTTGTTTGATTATTTTTTTTTGAATTTTTCAAATTAATTTCAATTATAATTAATTAAATTTATATTCTTGGTTTGCATGCCAAGACTCATGTGTTAAAAAAATCTAGTTAAACTATCGACATTATTTCAACATTTGACCTAGTCAAAACCTAGATAAGCATAGCCATGCGACAAGTTGATCTTTAGGTTTTGGCATGCTCCACATGCATTGGTGTGGTCAATTTTTTATTTTGAAACTTCTTGTTATTTATTTTATACCTTTTTTATTAAATTTGCCTAGGTGGTCATTGTGAGTGTGACTCTTTCGACACCTAAAATTGTGTAAGATTAATTCAATTTTTACTTTGGTTAACATCTAAATTATATATCTAAATATAGTTACATGCTCAATTCACTTTATTTTTGGAAATATTTTTAAAAAATCATTTGAAAAGGTTAAATCATAAAATTGTTCTTATTTTTTTAGTGTATTTTGTGACACTTGTGACACCTTGCTTCATCACAATATCGTGAAAATTTCTTGCTTTACTTTGAAAAAATAGTGTGTGTTTACTTTTTTGTTTTTTAATTCACACTTAAAATGTTATTTCTTAATCATTTGGATACTATCATGTTTAAAGGGAAGCCACAGCTTCACCTCACTTTTTTTTAGACAAATCCCAAATGTTTAATGGAAATAACTATAACATATGGAAAATTCATGTTAACGCTGAATTCATGACCCACAAATTATGGAATATTATCATTGGGATTGAGAAATATGTGTCTGGATGTCATGTGATCCCCAAGATTACCAATGCATTTCAATAAAAGTCATGGGAAGATATGCCCATTATATTTTAGAGTGTTAAGTATGAAATCCTTCTCCACATTGATAATTAGGAATCTCTTTGCAAAGCTTGGAAACTCCTTAAATCCATGCATCAGGGTACTCATCTTTTAAAGATCATTAAGTTAATCCTTGAATTGAGGGTGATGAAAAAGTTATGAATTTTCTAGCTAAAATAAAGAATATTAAAGCTCAGTTAGATGGTTGTAATTTTAATTTGATTCGGGATCAATTACTTTGTTTTAACATTCAATTAAATTTTATAAAAAATTTAGAAATTTTATTTCAATTTTGAATTCTAAGTATCAAACTAAGTAAGATATCCTTAATGTTACCACCTTATCTGCTCTCTTGATTCAAGAAGAACAAGTAATGCTCAATTTTAATTCTAAAGAGAATGCCATTCAGGCACTTCTCACCTTAAATAATGGTTTTGATAACAACAAAAACCATAAATCTAACCCTAATTATATTAAAGGCAAAAATAGGAACAAGAAAATTGGTAATAAGAGTCATAAACCTAAATTCAATAGAAATTGTAATTTGTGTGATAAATTTTGTCATAGAAGGGAAACCTGTTATAAAAATAAGGATATAATTAACAATCAATCTTATAAAAATAAAAAAGGCAAGAAATCTAATCAAAATAAGCAAAAGAATTAAAACCTTAATTAAAATAATAATCAGGATCAAAATGTTATTGCTTTATATGCTACTTTATTTACTTCAAATAAAAATGAGTGGATCTTATATAGCAGTGCATCGTATCATATGACATGCTTATCTAATATTTTATATGATTATAGAGATATCTTTGAAATAATTTACTTAGGAGATAATTTATTACTAGAAGCAACTAAACATGGAAAATAAAAAATTTCAAATGTTGTTATTAATGATGTTTTCTATGTACCTAATCTTTAAAAAAAATTGTTATCTTGTTCTCAACTTATAAATAATAATTTAATTTTAAAATTTCTTAAATATAGTTGGTCTATTAAAAATCAATATAGTTCCTTTATGGTTGAAGGTGTTCAAAATAATGGTTTACATATCTTCTCCCCTTTTACATATTTAATTTCATCACATAATAAGAATGAATCTTAGTTATGGCATGAAAGATTAGGACTTGTTAATTTTAAAAGTGTACATGATATATCTATGAATAATCTTGTTGTTGTAATTCCTTATAACCCCTCTCATCATGAAACTTGTGAGGGTTGTTTATGTGGTAAACAAAATACTAACCCCTTTCATAACAATCATGATGTGAATTCCTCTCATCTTTTAGATTTAATTCATAATGATGTTGTAGGACCTCTTAAAGTTGTATCTATTAATGGTTCTTTATATACTATTACATTTATTGATGATTATACTAGAATGATCTAGTCTTATTTAATTAAAAAATAATCTAATGTTTTGTCTAAGTTTAAAGAATTTAAAGCTTATGTTGAAAATACATCTAATTTTTCTATTAAAAGATTATGAACTGATAATGGTCAAGAATATGTTAGTAAAGAGTTTGGTTTTTTTTTAATTAGTTGCAGTATTTAAAGGGAACTAATAACTCCCTATTCACCTCAACAAATTGGTATTTCTAGAAATAAAAATTGCACCATCATAGAAATGACTAAGACTATATTGCAATCTACAAAAGTTCTTATGGGCTGAAGCCATGAACACTGTTCATATTATAAATAGAGTCCCTACCAAATCCTTACAGATTTCTACCCATTTATAAATATAGACTTAGAAGAAAATTAGTGTGGTTCATCTTAGGATTTTTTCTAGTCCTACTTTTATCTTTATTCCTAAAGTTAAAAGAAAGAAACTTGATCCCACTTCTTATTTTTGCATTTTTATAGGTTATGGAGGTAAGACAAAAGGTTTAAGAGTGTATGATCCCTCTAAATGTTAAATTATTGAGAATAAGAATGTTTTTATTCTTGAAAAATCCTTTTATGATCCCTTTGTAGATCCTCTTCAGTGTTCTTTTGTTGATGAACCTGACTCTCATGTTTCTCCTTGTGATTAAATAGATGCCCTTGAAGAAGTTGATCCATTTATGGATAACTTAGATTCTGATAAACCCCCTAAGTTTCATGTTTAATCTAAAATATCTAAATGGGCAAAATCCCTAATTCAATCTTTTAATGTTGATAATCTTAATAAATTAACTAGAAGTCAACTTCTTATCATGTATTAATGACTATGTATAAATGTGAACCTTAATCCTTTGAGGAATCCACTCAAGATGATAGATGGAATGTTTCTATGCAAGTTGAATAAAATTCCTCAATTAAAAATCAAACTTGGGACCTTGTCCTTCCTCCACCTAAAAGGCATATTTTCAATTGTAGATATATTTATAAGATCAAATATAATTCAATTGGTAAAATTGATAAATTTAAAGCTAGATTAGTTACTCGTGGGTTTACTCAAAAACTTAGGATTGAATATGTTAAAACCTTTGCTCCTATAAAAAATTTGAGTACTATTAGACTCTTATTGCTCTTGCAGCCCAAAATAGTTGAGTTATCCACTAGATGGATGCCAAGAATGCATTTCTAAATGGTGATTTATAAGAAGAAATCTAGGTGACTCAACCTAAAAGTTTCATTGACCCCAATAAATAATATTATGTATGCAAATTAAAGAAATCTTTGTATGATTTAAAACAAGCTTCTCAAGATTGGTATTCTAATTTTTTTTTCAAAGAATTAAGTTTTTTTAATTGTTATTTAGATAATGATCTCTTTGTTAAAGTTGAAAATGGTCATTTGATTCTAATTGTATTATATGTTCATGATTTTTTGATTACGAGTGATCGAACTAGTTTAATTCATAAATATAAGGATAAAGTAAGTCAAATGTTTGAAGTGACTGATCTAAGCATTCTACATCATTTTTTAAGAATAGATATATTTCAAGATAAACATTCTATTATTGTATTACAGTCTCAATATGCTCACAATATTTTTGTTAAGTTTAATATGCTTGATTATAAATCTTCTTCTAGTCGTATTGAAGTTGGTATTAAACTTTATCCTAAACCTACATGTTAAAAATATAACCCTACTTTATATAGACAACTTATTTGAAGTTTGATTTATCTAACTATTACTAGGCCAGATATTTCATATGCTATCAGTGTTAACTTCTATATTTATGCATGATCTTTATTTGAATCAATAGAAATTAGCTAAACATATTCTTTGTTATATCAAAAGAATAATTAATTATGGTTTATTTTATTCTTCCATTGATAATGCTAAATTATATGATTATTGTGATGCTGACCATGTTGTTGATACTTTAGATTGCAAATCTAATTATAGATATATGGTTAAGTTTGGTGCAAGTGTTATCACTTGGAACAACAATAAGCAACCTACTATCTCTCTTTTCTATAGAAGATGAGTACAAAAGTGTTATGCAAGCTGCTAAAGAAGTCATATGGATGTGAAGGTTGTTGGGAGAGCTTAATTTGGATGCTTCTCAGAGTACCATCCTTCATTATGTAACTAAAATTGTATATCTCTAACAAAAGATTTAGTAAAACACTAAATAACTAAAAATATTGAAGTTCATATGCATTTCATTCAAGAGAAAGTCTTTAATTGTGATATTAATCTGTAGTTCTATCCTAAAAATGAATAAGTGGCAAACATCTTCACAAAGCCACTTGGTGCTACCAAATTTTATCAGTTTCATGTAACATTGGGCCTATTGGAGTTGCCATTAAGGGGGAGTGTGCACGATAATTCCACCTACTAATGACGATTTGTTACTTCTTCTCATTTTTAAAGCATTATAAAATCATGTGAAAGTTATTTGATTTAAGTAAACTTCATGTGGAAGTTTTACTTTTGTACCCTAATACATTAAAAAAAACCTAATTTGTAATGGAGATCCTTATGTTATAAAAGGCTCCAAATATGCTTAGTGATTTTTTCATGAGAAACAATGAGATTTAATCTCACAATCATGCTATCCTAAACCTACTTTTGAGTAGTTTATGGATTATAATTCCTTTTATTTCAAAATATGATTTTTGGCATGATGAAAATTTTTAAATCCTTCAACTTTTGCACATAGTATAGTTCCTTTATGGTGACTACGATATTTATTCTCACTTAGCATTAAGGGAGAGTGTTAGAGCATTTTTAATGACTAAGTGGTAATTTAACTCTTAGCCTATACTTATAATTAATTAAATAATAATAAGTTATTTATTACTATGAGGTAGAAACCTCATGTAAATAAATAACCATATTATATTTATTTAGTTATTTACTAATTTTTTATTAATTAGGACATTAATCATCAAAGGTTCATTCAAGATATTAGTTAATCAGGATCATTTATTTATTCAGGATGGTTGGACCCATTATTTACAATAGTCACCTCCCTTCATATTTAACTATAAATATAGTTTTAACCTTATGATGAATACAACTTGATATCTTGACATTTGTGAGATATTTGAATTATTAAAGGGCTTGTGAAGACTTTGCTAAGAAGAAGTGAGAAGTTGGAGTTGTATTGGGGTAATTATTTCTTTATTAGTCTAAAATCACTTGGTGGATTTTTTTATCTCATTGAGGTTTTCCCATGGTAAAATATTATGTTGTTGAGTGTTGAATTCATCTGGCTTCATGATCTGCTTATTAAATCTCTTCTAGATCCATTATGTGTATTGATTCATTCATAATTTATATCAATATTGTGTTTATGAATCAATAAATATTGTATTTTTAAATAAACATGGTGTTGTGATACATATTACACACCTCCCATTTTTGTACGGTGTCATGATTCACATCATGCACCTTCTTACACAATTAATTATTTAATACTTATAAAAGTGATGATTACTAATTCATGCCTAATTACTATATTTATCTTGAGATGACTCTTGTATGCCTTGCACTACATGCTTCATAAATGATTTAACAATTTAATCCTTAATATGATGATATATTCTCCACATGTTGCCACATGCTTCTACATGGTTACATATTTTTATGTAACATGATGTCTTTAACTCCTTTCTTTTGAGATGATTAATTTATAGGCTACATGCCTCAACTCAAAATGGGGGAAAATGAGTGGTCTTGTCATAGAGATTCAAACCTCCATGAATAATATATTGAAAATTTTGGAATAGATTACAAGATTAAGAGAGTTAAAATAATGGTTTGATTCAAAATTTTAGCACATATTATAGGATTTAGAGAGTTAAAATCAATTCAAATTATTAGTTTGATTCATATTTTTAGCATAGACTATAGGATTTAGAGATTTCATAGCAGTTTAGATTATTATTTTGGTTCAAATACGAGACATACATTTTCAGATTCAAAAACATTTACAAGAACAAAAGTTATAGGTTTTCAAATACTTAAAAATTAAGACATATTTTGGGGGCATATGTAATGCATATGCACACATTTTATAGGAACATGAGTTATAGGTTTTCATATTTTTAAAATTTGGGACAAGTGATATATAGATGCATAATGATATATATCATTTTGGGACCAATTGGATCGTGTTATACGGGCATTAATATTGTTCATGCATATACACATTATTATAGTTTTCTATTTTTGGCATTTATGGTACCTAAAAGTGAGCACTTTGAATTTATAATTCCATTTGTAATGGTTGAATTAGTTAGATTAGTAATTAAGTTGAGGTTTGGCAACACTCAACATCCTATCCATTATTATGTCAACCCAATATGTGGATCCTACCTTTCATCTTAGAGTTTAAGATCAATTACATGAGTAGTGTAGTTAAAGTTCAATGAAAATCAATGGCATATGCACTTGTCCTTATTCAATGAGGGTTGGTGCATTTATCTCCCCAACACATGGCCTTGCCTTAGTACATAAATTTGGGACATGATCACCCAAAAATTATCAAAGTCTTTCAAAAGTAAGCATCAACTCCAATGACATGACATGGTAACACAATTCACCCTCTAATGTGTATTCTGTCCTTGCTCTTTAAGTTTCAATTTTATTTAAGATTTAAAATTTCATACATGGACATTGATTGTTGCATTTTAATTATAGGTTGCATGGAGTAATCTATATATTTGGATCTTTTTCAAAAATTAAATTGTGTTGTACACACTCAAATACATATTTTTATCCTTATACTCTAGCATTATATTTTATTTTAAGAACATAATAAAGTGGGGGTATTTTTAGACACTTAAATCTTAATTAGATACTTGGCATTTTTAATTTTTATGTACCTTCACCATACATGAATTGTGCATACACATGTGGCTCTTATTCATCCTTCTCTCACATGTACATGATTTTCATTGGTTTGCCCTTCTCGATTCACTATCAATCACATATAAAAATTACATAGCCTATGTATAACTTGTCAAAAATAATATTAAAACTATCTTTGTATCATCACATCAATATTCCTACCTCCTAGATAAATCCATCAAACTCAAATTGTTCTAGAATTTTGGACTCACCCAATTAAGCGATGATTAAATTTAAAATTCAAAATCATCCTATGGGACAGATTGTACATTTTTTATATCAGTAGAGTGAGAAATTACCAAAGGATTCTATTATAAATACACGATAGGTCTAAGCATATTTCATATCTATAATTTTTAAAGGAAGTTTCTATACACATTTTCACGTTCAAAGGGACTTCCACATTCTCTCTATTTTATCCATAACTCACAATGATTAAATATTAGCCAAGCTTAAAGAACCTCAAAGCCAAGCCAAATTTGTCATTTTTTGTTTGTCAAAATATAGCTCGCATGTTGCATTCATTAAAGAAACATTAGTAATAACATACACCTAATAGGGAGAGTTACATGTAGTTGGACTCCCTTCTTCAAAATATTGGATATGTAGGCAACACATAACCATTCGTTAGGGAGTAGTTGGGTTATTTCAATCCATATTTTATACCATTTAATAACCTAAACCTAACATCAAAATTAGACCTAGGGTTTTAAAGATAAGGATAAATGTTTCTAGAATTACGTGCATAACTATCCCTGAGGATTGTACATAGACATAGTTTAAATTTATGTACAACCTATACCTAGACAGATAAGAAAAATCCACTCAAATGAATCCATCAATTTTTATATGCTAAATTCAATCAGTGCCATATAAAATCTAAAAAATATGTCCAAAGCATTCATATACCTAGTTCCTTATCAAATCAACTCTTGATCTAGTTTCACCCCATTTTTCCATCTGGATTAAGTCTCAGACCTGCATAGAGTAAGTGTAGCAAGTTGATGGACCATTTTGTGTACCTTTTAATGAAATTAGTAGAAGCACATACATGTTATTGACATAACACATACATATCATGTTTGAATAGGATTAGTCATTATCGATCCATAACATGTATGTGGTTCTATGTCATAGAAACACATACATGTTATTATGTCATATAAACATGCACATGTTCCTATGTCATGAAAACATGTATGCATTATTAAATGCATTTGTTATAAAAAAAATCATGACTTTATTATTCATTCCAACTCTAGTTTATTTGCTCATTTTTCCTCTATAGCATAGACTGTGTTCACATTTTTACCTACCATTACCAAGAGGAGACAAATTGACCACCGCCATGACACTCACTTAATTTTGCATCAACAAATTAATAGTGTCAAAATAAAGGAGAGGTTAGTAAATTAAATTCATGTAATTTAACATAAAAATTACTAATTATTTTATATTTTCATTGTTAAAATAATTTATTTTTCTGTTTATGCAATTTGTTCAAGTACAAGACAAAACCCTCCTAGCCCTTCTAACCCTCCTATCCATCCTATAATTCCATAAGACGCCTTAGGTCGTCAAGAGGATTTTTCACTATAT